>JAZKJV010003001.1:0-600000 GCA_037367405.1 Ottelia alismoides | reverse complement strand
CTTATTTTATTCTTTCATATTTTTATAATATTATAAATAATATACATATTCTATTAAAAATACAAAACAAAAATAAAACTCATTAAAATACGTTGAAATAAAATGGAACACAGAAAACATAGAAAAAATACCTATGAATATACCAATATAATATACATCTAAATTTATTTAATTATACAAATAACATCATAAAAATCAAACAAAATTATATTTATACTCACAAAAATAAGTTATAAATATATAAAATAAAAGAATAAAATAAGATAAGATTCACAAAATAAAAATAAAAATGCACAAAACATAGATGAATATACCTATAAATACCTTATTAAAAATTAACTACTAATAAATAAAGCCAAAAAATTAAATAAAAATCATAATAAAATACTACATAAAATAATTAACATTTTTTATTTTATACTTGAAAAATATTAAAATCATTTATTAGGGTAAATTAGATATTCTTTAATAAAACCTCTTATTTTGTCGTTTTGCATCCTACGTGGACCAATGAGAGGTGGCAGAATGTTGATCTCTAGTCAATTGTCTCATCCGAGTCTCTGACTCGCCAGAAGTATCTAATCCCCGATATTCTTGCATTTTTCGTGAACGATCCATCGCTCAATCACATTTGATCCCTTCACGGAAATTTCTCCTAGATCCATCATGATTCACTTCGAGACCTTAGATTGCTTGTAAATACATTAGATTCTTTGATCCACGCCGGTTAATAAGGGTGCCCTGAAATGTTTATAAATAAACAATCTCCTCTGCCTTTGCCAATTTGGTCAATTTTCCACCTTGTTTTGCCCCCGCCTTTTGCCTAGCGAGCTCCTTCGAGACAGAGAGGTGCCCCTGGAGGGTCCGAGCAGGAGAAATAGGGTGGAGGTTGCACCCACGGCCGTGCTCCAGCTTGGCCCTGCTTCTTGGCCACCAGGTCAGGTTAAAGTTGCTCCCTTTACATTTCTAGGTAGATTTTTATTCCAGTCGTTCATTCATGCAATTAGTTTCATAATGATTAGCCCCTAGGATTAGGTTAAATTAGTAGATTCGTAGTTCGCCGGACCTCTGCTCCGGTGAACTATTCCACTGTGACTCTATCGTTTCCCGACCACCGTCCACTTCCATCTTCTTCACCGTCCATTCCACTTCACCCCAGGCACCTTCACCCAATCAGATCCTCGTCGGATCTGAAGATTCGACGTCCTTCTCCGCCCTTCACCGGAGGTCTCTGCCCTATGCCATTTACGCTCATTCCACCCGTTGGATGAACGCCACGTGTTTAAGTGAAAGAAGATCCGTTGTTCATCAGAGCTTAACAAAAGGGTGAATTGCTAAATATCACCCTGCCTTTTTTGTATTTCTACTTTCGTCTTGTAAATATTGTTCAACGTTGTAAATAAAATGGGATTTTTGCATTAGGACCCTTGTTATTTATTATAATTACACTCAGGTCCCTCCCAGCCTCACATGTAGTCCCACGTGAAGGTTGTAAAATTTGCATGAATGCCCTGGCATTTTTGTATATTATAAAACGATACCAGAAAATTAAATAACTGTGTTATTTAGTTAGCATATTTGCACTATGGTACCTGTAACATATTTTATTTATAAATATGCGCCTTCCAGGACATTACTTTTTGTGTGCTTTATATATTTATTAAAAATACCTACGGTACTCCAAAAAAATCCACAAAAATTAGGGTAGACGCTTCATGCCTTGTAGATTCATGCCCTGCAATTAATTGGCAACTTTTGAGCATTTGTCTATTTATTAAAAATGAAAAAGGAGCATTTAATCCCTATTTAAAGTATAAAATACCAATAAAAACGGAAAATATTTTTGAAAAATTCTAGAAAAATTATATATGTTACATTTTTATATTTATTGAGTCCAAAAAACAAAAACCCCTAAAAATAGAAAAAGAAAACATAAAAATTTTAAGAAGCTATAAAATCCTAAAAATATAAAAACTCTTCAAAAATACCAAAAATATGTTTTCATATTTTATTATTATTTATATATTATTTCTTACATATTAAAATTAATTTTGGTAACTTTGGGACCTATTTACTATTTTTATAACCCAAATTATTTTCAGATTATGTATTAACCCCATTATTGGGATATTTCTTACTTTAAAAATACATAAAAATTCGCTCAAATTTCTGGAAAAATATAAAAACAATAGAAAAATATTGAATCCCCCAAAATAAATTATTCTCAAAATTTAGTTTAGATTTAATATTATTTATAAATATATTTCTATGTATTGTGTAAATAAAGCCTTATATAGGCTAGATAGTTTTTATTAAAGAAAAAGAAAATATAAAAATGAAAATATAAAAATAAAATATAAAATCATAAAATTTAAAATCAAATAAAATTATAAAACCGAAAATCAAATAAAAATATATAAAAATAAAAAATCCATAAAAACAATAACATGGACAAGAAAAGAATTGAATAAATTTTGTGCATTCATTTTTGCTCCCAACCGTTTCCTCCCAGTGTTCGACCTCTACTTGTGCTTACACCTATACACTTTTGCATGTAGAGTTATAATAAATTTTAACTCCATGTTTTTAAGATTAAATTTCTTGATTTATTATTGTGGGTTAATTGTTGATTGATTTGGGATCTTTCGTCGGTCGTTGCAGCAACTGCGCTCCCGCCCTATGTGGAATGCAAGACCGATGGAAATCCCCTATCATCACCTGGACATTGTGTTCCATTTTCACTTTATTCTATTTGAATCCTCCTTTGACCCACTGCTTATTTGGAGCCTTCTACTATTTTACACTCCCTTTATTTCTTATTTGACCTCCATATCATTCCTCCATTCTCGATCTCCTCTTAACCTTCGAAATTGAGACACATGGATGGATTAGTCTGGACCCCACCGGCACCAACATCGATTCCATATGCTCGTCACCTCCAATAATTCGGGGAGATTCCTCAGAACCCAGTTCAGACTCCATGAACCTCTCTCCAAACTCCCTGTATTCTCCAATAAACCGAGATCACTCTTGTCCAGAAATCTGCTCATTTCGGATCGCAATTGATTTCACTCCTTACACATCGCCATCCTTAATGAAGATCTGTGTTGATCTTAATGAAGATCGACTTGTTACTTCTGGTGCATCCATACAGACTGATCGGGGCATTATTCCATTTGCAGATCAAGAGCCCAATTTGGAGCCAGAAATTGTGATAGTAGACTCAGGATAAGAAAAAGAGATGGCTCCCAAAGAAAAAGGGAAAGGACCACATCAATCACCTCAGCCAGATCAGAGCCAGCAACGGAATCAAAACATTGTGTACACCAAGATCCTAACCTCAATACAGGCAATCCAGCAACAACTCACGGACTAGGCTTTAGCATAGGTCACTTCCCTGGACATGCTCAATGAGTTGAGGAGAAGGAGAGAAAATCAGGGAGGAGGATTTCAAGAGGAACCCAAAGGTGGAGGCAGTGGAGGCCCAACAGACGAGCCTAGAGTATAGCAGTCCAAACTGACTCTCAAATAGATAAAAAATCCAAGGGCGGGATAAAATATTGAATGGGTCCAGATTCCCGCAATCCACACTCATTTTGAATTGAACCTCAACTATTAGCACTCCTACCCATCTTCCGCACAAATGCAAATGAAGAACCTTATATTAATCTACAATAGTTCGGGTGCATCTGTGGCACAACTCACTACCCTCGTATACCACTAGGCATAGTCAAGATGACAACATTTCCCTTCAACCTTTAGGATACGGGCCTTCATTAGATCAACCATTTGGGGAAGGTCGTCACGACCTGGGAAGAATTAAAGTCAGCCTTTTTGCACAAATACTATCTTCTTGGGTGGCTTAATAAAATGCACGAACGCATAGAAAGCTTCACCCAAGATATGCACGAGTCCATTCATGAGGCTTAGGAGAGGTTTACTGAGCTACAAGAGAAATGTCCCCAATCTGACATTCCAGAGACTAGCTTGGTCCAACACTTCTTTGAGGGGCTACCATATAGAGTCAGAAGCTTGTGGATGCCGCATGTGGCAGCTTGCATTTCAACAATGATGAGGACATCGTCTGCCAGATCTTTGAGGAGATGGCCGAAGGAGAGGCCACCTTATCATCACCCCCTTCCTATCAACGCCAGCCTCAGAATATTCAAAAGCATGTGCATATGGAAACATCCTACGAGCTAGACAGGGATGAGAGCTCCAATCTGCACATAATTGGGAGCCACCTGTCCAAAGTGGACAGAATCAAGAAGCGATCACATGATCTAGAAAAACTTGTTGTGATTGAACAAAGGATGCAACTCTTGGACATAGTATACTAATCACCAAGTAGTTGGAACTGCAGGTGAGCACAACAGTTCCTACAACTCTGTGTCCACATCGTCTCCCACCCCAACTGAAAAGAAGGAACAAGCACCACACAACCTCCTCAATCGAGTCAGGCTCAGGTAGCAATTCAACATGTCTACTACGTACAAGCCCCAGAACAAGCATCGCTGCAACAGTCACAATAGTAGATAGTCGTCTACCAGCCATAGCCCTAGTACATTCTAGATCAGATATCCCCTCCACTACCTCTCATTAAGGAGGTGAATGGCATATGGTCTAATAATGCACAACCAGCCCGTCCAGGCGGACCTTAGCAGGGTCAGGCTACGAAATCCCACCAGTTCCCTCATCAATAAGGAGGGAAGTTTTTCCAGAATAGTTATCCTGAACACCAGCAACACTAGCAATGTCCACAATTCCATGGTAATTGGAGACAGAACCAGTACCAGCAATTGCATTATCGACAATACCAGTAAAACCAGCAGCACGTGGTTGTACCATATCAGCAGCACCCTCCTCAATAGTACCAACAACATCACCCTTCTCCTTATTATCATTCTCAATACCCCAACCAACAGTCTCAACACCATCAACAATATCAGGGTGGCCATCACGCTGAGTTATCACAGGATGCATCTCCCATGAACCCCGCCTTGGACTGTCTGGCACATATTTTTAGATTTTACCAAAAGTTGGATGATCTCACTACAACCAAGACCTCCGTTCCAGTATAGGTGGAGGCAAACCCCAATAATTTTAAGAAGGAAGAGCAGGTAGTATGTTGATGAGCGTAAAACCGACTCAGGTTAAGTATGAATTTAATGTGTCAATGCGACCCAAATCGATCAAGCGAATAAATGAGAAAAATAAACCACTAAGAGATAAAACAATCCAATGTAAGCGGTTCTGCTACTTCTATTTACCAGGTATTGCGACTATAGGCAAACACAAGGAGAACAATTAAGATCTAAGTACTGTTATTTCGAGAATAAAAACCTTTTTAGTGATTTTTTAGTTTTTCAAATTTTTTAATTTTTAGTCAGAGAGAAGTAAGCACAAGTGATCAAACCACAAACAAACATTCTTTTTGTATATTTCTAAGGAATAAATAACAAAGAAAATTACAATAAAAATATTTTTTGGTTTTATATGTTTTATATTGTTTTTGGTAATTTTATAGATTTTTCAAACATTTTAGTGATTTTCTAAAAATAAAAAAACGACAGAAACATCAAGTAGTGCACAAGCAGGAGTAATTTGCAAATTAAAATAGTTTAAATGCCCAAAACTCCCGGAGGGTGATTTTTATGCTAAAGTATAGATAAATATCTACAAATAGAGACTGAAGTCACTATTTTTGCATTTTTCTATGATTTTATATAATTTTTTTATAAATTTTCATATGGTTTGCAAATTTTATGTTTTTATGAGGTATTTTTAAGCAAAATTAATAAAAGAGCTAAAAGCACGAAAATACAACTACAACAATTTTGATGGATTTTTCAGTGATTTTTCGAATTTTTATAATTTTTCTAACATAAACAGGACACTTTTTAAGGGTTTTTAAATTTTTAATAATCTAAAATGCATGTAAATCAACATCTAAAATTTATCACAAGGAATACATGCTAGCAGGAGCTATAGGTAATTTTTAGATAATTTTTAGTGTTGATTTAATATTTATTGCATTAAACAAAAGACATGTAGTTGAAAACCGCTCACAGGGATCTCTTTGTAAATATTTCAAGTATTGGACCCTAGCATATAACAACTATTAAAAACTCAAGGGTCACTATGTAAATATTCTAGTGAATGTACGCTCAACACGTTAACCAAACAGTTAGGGGTACATATGAAAATACTCAGAACATAAGCTTCATTCCATAACAAATAAGGAGTTCAAGGTAAATGTTGCAAATATCATAGAAAAACACACACGGACACACGTGACTAAAACTCAACTTGACTAAAGCGATAATAATAAAACTATAACTATCTATCTTAACTAATTATTACAATCATAAGATTGAAATGAAATGATATAAACTATGGGTAAAAAAGTGAAATGTACACTCAGGCGTGTGCGGAGCATGTGCTCTGGTGTGTGGTACTGATGCGCCTCTGCTAAAGGATATGGTGATTCTGCAAAAGGCAACGATGTACAGCTCTGATAAGCCATTAGTTGGAGATCTAATAGTTCTGACCGGTGGTAGAAGTGTGCGATGCAGATGGAGGCCCAGATATGATCCAAGCGTCAGAATAAGTCGCTAGCAAACGTCTAGGATCGAAACTAGGGCGAAAACATCAGATAGAGCGGCGAAGAAGGCAGCTGGATGAACTCGGCTCTGGAAAACTTCCCCAAGCGTGGAGGGAGATCCATATATCCGATGAAGACATGAAGGGGTCCAACTAGTTCGTGAAGGTGGGTCGCATCGATTGGCCGGCTCAAATGGAGAGATGGACTGTTGGATGGTAGGGGAGGTGATGCTCCACCTGGAACAGCTTCGCCTGAGCAGCTGGGGCTCTGAATTGTTCTCCACATGTGTTTAAACGTACAGGAAGACTCCAGGCTCGATGACCAAGCTTCAACCACTATTATTTTGCAAGGAAAACTAGAGAAGCGATGGTGGGTGATCTTCGACCTCTTGTGGAAGTGGAGGGAGGAGGTCAAACCTTAATCTCACTTCGATGAGGGAGTCTAAGGGGGTCAGGTTCTGAGGTAAGGATGGTGATGGTACGGGGTGTCGATTGGAACGTGGAGATTTACGTGAAGGGGCTCTGACCAGCTGGTCAGAGTTGGTGAATGGTGGTGGAGTTGATAGACTGAATCGGAGTGAAAAATGAAACTACGGGGAAGATAAGTGGTACCTGAAGATGCTGGTGATCTTAGGACCATTAAGCGATATGGTCAGCAAGGTTATGCCTCTACCAAGCTGTGAAAGGACGGGAGGCTTATCGCGGTGGAGAGCTCCGTCCACGAGCTGAGCAAGCTCACTCGATCACCAATTCAACCTCCTAAAACATCTAAAGTCTCTTGTTACGATGCTGAAGGTGATAAGGGAAGGAAGGTGGCATGAGGAATGAGTTGCCGACCTTGGGAGGAGGACGAGATACTTTATCGGTGTGCCCAAGGTTCTGGAAAGATCGGTGAGGCAAGCGAAACCCTAGGGTGATACGGCTGCACCTAGGGATCTATGAGGATCGCGGATCATAGGAGTATATTTGGGTGCAAGAATCAAGGAAAAAGGAGGTATGACCAATCAGGGTAATGGGGAGAAAATAGTTCCGGTGAAGATGGATCAGGTCGGGTCGGTTGGGAGGCGGAGTTGACCGAGGTCAACAATCCATCGTAGACCTATCAAAAATCAGGATTTATAAATAAAAAAATAATAAATATACAGTAGTAAATGATTTTAAAATAAAATTTAATAAAATAAAGAATGTTTATTATTTTGTAAACTATTTTCTATGATTTTTTTATCATTTTTTAGAATTAATATATATATAGTATATACTGTATAATGGATTATATACAAGTACAATATACCTATATATTATATTCAAGTATTTTCATTTTATTATTTTTACAAAAATATATTTTATTTTATATTTTATTTATTTACAAAATAATTTGTGGAATAAATTACATTTTTATTTGCTTTTTTACAATTTGAATAAAGATGTTATGTAATGTATACAATATACACACATGTGGCTTTTGCACAACGAATTATAGATTTTATTTTTATTTTATTTCTATTTTATGGTTTTTATTTTATTTTATTATCAAGCCTATATACAAGTGTTCAAAAATTATATGGTATTTACGAAATTTTGAAATAAAAATAATTATTTATTTGTATAGGTATTATCTACAATGTAGCCTATTTCCTTCGTACTTGTATTCCTTGTCGATCAGGCCAAGTTGTGACCTTCTCTCGTGTTTTGGATCACTTTGTATTTATTCTAAGTACATCCTTTTTGCCTTTTCTCATTATTCTTTTATTTTTGGAAAATATGTATTAATTATTCAATATTAACATGGACCAATATAATGTTAATTTATTACGTTTACATATATTTTTAGGTTTTTCTACTAAAAGATAAAGCTAAAATAAAATAACAAAGAATGAGAATCATAGATTCATCATCCCCATAAACTTTACCTTTGCTACTCCCTTAGCAAACGCTTAATTGAAAAAGAAGTGAAAATAAGAAGAAAAGAAAAAGAGCCAAAGTTTATTGTTAAACTTCTTCACTAAATTGCAATATGGAGCTCAATCAGACCTTTGGATTGATAATTTGGTGGAACATTATTAGGAAATAGGTTTAAGACTCAACAACCTCCAAGTTCCATAGTTATATTGTCAAGACTCCTTAATAACCATGTCAGAACAAGTCTACATATGAAAACTCTAGTGATTATGAATCTTTCCTTGTACTGTGTAAGTGATATATATCTCCCTGCCTCAGAAATGGCAAAGAAACAACCTCCCTCGAGAAGGTAACTCTAATCCTCCAATCTAGCAACTCTATCCTTAAGGAGCGAGGAATTCCCTTCTAAGTTCAGGTACAACCATCTTGAGAATGAAGGATATGGAATTATCCTCAAGCGCATCACGGAAGCGTGATCGTCGTATCGAATACGACGAAGAACGACTAGTCACACTAGTTGTTCGGTGCAACGGAATTTAAAAAATTTTATTCGATGAAACCACATGATCCGAGAACCATTCTCAGGTCATTTCATCTATAACCACAACAAGTATAATGCAATACCTCTTGAAGCGTGGTTAATCAAGTCTCTAAAGAAAGAGACCTCCTGTCTCAAGTCCGATCGTCGGCGAGACCGCTTGCGAGCACGGGGATGAACTGCGTTGTCCTCGCAATCCAAGAAGATGATCCAAGCGTGGTTGCTCCTGATCTCGTCGCACGAGATCAAACGTCTTCTTCGTGAGAGGAACTCTCCAAGAAGAGTGAGAACCGAAGAACGTCGAAGCGACGGCGCGGTGGCGAAGGCGACGACGGTTCTCTCCTCCAGGGTTTGATGGTCAGCCACCAATTAGAGGGAGAGAGGGGTGACGTTTGTAGAGAAGAAAGAGAGAGAGAGAGAGAGAGCTCCAATATTGCATGTGAAGAGAGAGCATGGTATGCGTCTCTATTTATAGGGTTTTGGGATCCATGGTTCTCAATCCATGGGACACATAAAATCAACGGGTGAGATTGATTTATGTCAATCCAATGCCCAAGATTGTTGTTGTCAAAAACAACAAATTTAGGTTAAAATATATTTGACAAAATCAAATATAATTTAGTCCTAAATCATCCCAACAAATAAGGAGAGAATACATATGGAGATCAAATCTCCATGTGCAATCAAGAGGGGACGACCACCCATTCCATATAGGAATTGGGTGCCGCCCACTTGTTTCCCAATGGAGAGCAATCTCATGGATTTCCATGAGATTGCATATCTCCTTGGATTTCTCTCCTATTAATTTGCAACAAATTTTGTTGGGTTTTATTCTTCAAAATAATTCACAATTATATTTGAGAATATTGCAATCTTGCCATGGAAGAATTGTGAATCATATTCACAACCCAAAACAACATATAATTTACATTGTTAATTAATTACACAATGTGTATCCGATAAACAAAATAATTAATCAACACATATAAATTATAATTAGCTCTCTCTAATACATTATAAATCACATTTATAATATATTATGAATAATTGGATATTTCTATCCACATTATTCTTATCGACATTTAATTAAATTGGATAATTTCTTCACACATCAAGATAATTAAATCACATTTAATCATTATTTCTTCATTGCTTAGATCTTATGGAATTATTCTTGAACCCTTCAAGAATAATGCAATCTCTCCGCAGATACTTGGAGATAAGGATAGGGCGATTGTATTGTTCCACGTATAGTGACATGGACATGGAGATCATATCTCAAATCCAGATCGCGGGCCTCCCATAGATGCTTGATTAAATCAAGACCGTAAATCTATTCTTCTCATTGTATCTGAATCACATTCAGATCAATGTCCAACACTTGGACCAAGATCAGATCACTTCTCTACTGAGAGGAGTCACTAAAATCCATACCCGTTTCATCACTCCCTAGGAATGGAAGCGTCATGGTTATACAATCGTTTATGATCAAATCACCCTCAGGTATTCCCAATACCTGTACATCCTACATACTGGAAGACTCAGACTAAACCCGAAGTATTGGATCAACTTTATACTGTCTACTTCATGGTTTTATCAGTATGTTTCTCATTCGATCATTGGGAGTTGGTATCGATCATACACTTTCCAAAAGCGTATATCATACCTAGGTCTTGATCATATACTAAAAGTATATATCAAACCTACAAATTCAGTCAAGCTTCCAAAGCGAGACGACCATGCGCATGGAATTTGATTCTTCCCAATATCTCATGAGTAAGCTCATGTCTTCCGGTTCAGTAACTGAACCTGTATGATCCCTTTGAGAGATCGTATTACTCATATGCCCTTATATGCACACCAGCGCGCCGGTGTATAGACCTTGATTAGGTCATCAACCTATTGGTCTGCCAAATGTACACACTCAGACATATAGTAACACATCTGTCTCCGGTCAGAGGATGTGTGCCTATATCATGACAGCATACGATATAGGACTTTGGTTATCTCGATCTCGTTAAGTCAACTCTTTGACCTAACTAATCTGACACCTCCGAATCTCTATTCCTATGCAGGGGACCTGCATCAAGAGGTCGGTCAGATATCAGCCTTCAAAGATAGGATTGCCATCTCCTACTCAGGCTGGAGATCATCTCTTAATAATCATTTGACGGTGCTTGATGAGTCCTCAATCTAACTCTTTAGATATTCATCCAAGCACCAGCCACTATGATTCAATAGTTGAATCAACAGCTGTATGATTATTAAGATGGCCATGGTACATAACCCTAATTGTACTAAGGGACCTATTATACAAATTATTCATTCTTCATTTCAGATTAGGGAATGATATGTGCAATAACATTTATTGCATAATGGCTCGCCGTGGGCTCGCATTTCCAACAATCTCCCACCAGCCCAAAGAGCCATTAATGGGCTAATCATTTAAACCCGCACTCATGTGACAATCATAGGCTATTTGGAAAATAGCTAGGTAAGTTGATCAGTCAATCTATTCCCGCGAGACTACGCCAAGTCCTTTTACGACACTTGCTTATCCCCAGTAACAGTACTCGCATCTAATGCGAATGTTTCATCTTATGCAACTAATACTAAATCTTATTAGTTATAGTGTCCTTGTCACTACAGCTTAACAATTATCATAACCAATATTTCCATAATCCTTATCAAAATGCCTTTATTCTTGGAGATCACTATCTCTTAAAGTATCCATAGTTAAGACCTTTTAGATCTCTATCTATAAAGTCTTAAGCTTTTGAAGATAAGACTTTGAGATCACTATCTCAAAAATCTTGTCATCTATGAAGATTTTGTTATTACTGCAACGAAGTATTTTATTTTCATAGTAGGATTAGTAACAGTTTACTACTCCCACTGCATGGTAACCATCTGGCTATTGTACATATCTAGCACACACCCAGTTTCTCAGAACTGATGCCCAAGGGCAAGTAGCTCTAGCATTCACTTCCTCAACTCTTTGAGGTGCTATCCCTTTAGATAGGTCAGTACCATATCTTAAGGGATGGAAGCCATTACTAGAATTTTCCATAAAATGGAATATGTCCAAGATGTACTATTAATGTGACAGTCCCAATACCCTCTTCTCTTTGCTCCTGAAAAACTTCAGAACTAAGATCTAAGAGGTATCCTTGAGATCATATCTCAAGTTATGGAACAACCAGATAATAAAACACTTATTATCATCCTTATATCATTCTAAATGATTAGGATATTATCTACATTCAGCACGATGAACACAAAGGCACTCCCACTAAGCTTCACATGGCTCATCAAGATTTTATCTGAAATCATAACAATTATAATTCCATTAAATCTTATGGTTCAACTGCAAGAAGCTTATTTGAGTCCATTGATGGATTCTTTAGTTTGCACACCTTGCTTTCCTCAACCATGAAGCCCTGGGGCTACTTCATGTGAATATCCTCAAAGAAGTATTCATAGAGGAATGCAATATTGACTTACATCTTGAAGATGCAATAGTCAAGTTGTGTAGCTAAGGTTAGTAATATTCTGATGGTTTTAAGCATGGTCACCGAAGAGCAAGTCTCATTGCAAGCAATGTCTTCTCTTCCAGTGTGTAGCTTATGGCTACGAACCGTGCTTTGAAGATCTCTACCTTCCCATCAGGTTCCCTTTCTCTTGAAGATCCATTTACACCTTTACAGGTCTTACCCATATATGTGGATCCTCGAGGGTCCATATACAACACTTGTATATGAAGTCTACATTAGACTTTTATTGCTATCCATCTATCCATGCTATGATCTTCAGAAGCTTCATCACATGAAGTTCGATCATTGACATATTTCTCTAACACATGGAATCCATCCTCAAACTCATTTGAAGAGGTATTAGTGTTTCATCTTTAATTGTCCTTTTAGTTTTCAATTTTAGGAGTCTCATTATCTTCTCAAGATTAAATGAGTTCCTATACTTCATTTTCATCTTGATTCTCAAGAGTCTCAACCTCTAAGAATCACATTATCGGATATGAGATATTTTAAGAATCTCAAGGTAATAAAGTAGGTATCCAATACCATCCTTTATTTTCCTAATGAAGCAGCACTCTCAAGTGCTCAATTCCAGCTTACTTGCATGGAATTATGTGTAGTCTCTACTACATATATACCTCAATACTAAGAGGAATTTATGCTAAAACTTCATCATTGATTGAATCATGTCACACATGATCCAATTGTATCTCCCTACAACTCTATTGAGTTTAGGTTCATTAGGAGGAGTGAGATAGGAATGATATTCCTTTATCCATAAGGTATATCATGAATTCATCTAATAGGTACTGATTACCTTGATTAGACCAAATTCATTTTCATCTTCCTTCAGAATTTGGTTCCAAACCAAAATTATGAAATCTTTGAACATTTCAAAGGTTTCTTTAGGTGAAGAGAATAAATCTCATATCATACATAATCATCAATAGATATCACATATCCATAATGTTTACTATTATATAGATGATCCGCATACATCAATATGTATGAGATCCTAAATACCTTGACATCTTACACCATTCCCAAAGAAGGGTGTATTGGACATTTTTCCTTTTGAATACAATATTCATAAGTATGTAAGTTTTGAAATTTTAGACATTCTAAAGTTTCATCTCTTACTAATCTATTAATCAAATCAATAGACAAATGTCCAAGGCTTTATGTTCGATCATTGTCAAATGATCTTCATCCTCCTATTGATCTTGAGGTTTAATTTCAGTATTTAGAAATGTTAATGAACCATTCATTAATTTTCTAATTTAGTGGAGTCCACTAGATTTTAGATTACTTTCTGAAATATCTTCATCATAACTCTTTATGATAGGTTCATTCCAGAATTCATGTTTATTTCCAACATTTAGAAACAAACAATGAGTGTATTCTAATGTCTAGGTCATAGAGACATTCTCTAAGACTAAGGGCTCTCCCACTGAAATTATGAAGTCTAGTGATCCAATGGAAATTGTTGCAACAATTGCATCAATGTCTATCTGGACAACTATAAACCTTAAGATCAATTTTTTTTCTAGTCTTCTAAAACATATGCAACCCATTGCAAGTGTTGTCAAAAGATTGAGATATAATTATTAGACTCTATCTTATCAAATAAGAAAGTCAATTTCAATGATTTATGTAGATTATTTTGATGCTCTATCCGAGTCCCTGAGGATTCTAGACAGACTTGATAGTCGTACTATCAACACATCAATTTATTGCAGTGTTGGCATTCATCCAACTCTTTGGATGTCATATGGAAGTCACAGAGGTACAGTCAACTCTTTGACTATACTTCTTTCTTGGGTCCGACCCATGCTTCCACTGCGCTCCCTTTATCTATGAGCAACCATTGCTTAAGACTAAGGATCTCTTACATTAAATTCAAAAGAATTCAATGTAAGATCATTTCAACATTTATACATGCTTTATTAAATTCATACAATATGAATATTATGAAGCTTCATGAATGACTAGAGTATAGATAGTAGAATAATGACACTCATCATCTACATCCATCTAAACTCTTAAAATATAGGTTTAGGTAGGTACTCAAACAATTTGAATACATCATCTCTTATAGAGCTACCATTCTGCATGATGCAGTGAACCATCTCATTCATGATAAATGTCAAGAGCACATATGTATGCCAGAATATCTTCATTGATTTTATAAGGATTATTTGACAATTGCGATCATCATCGACATGTTACTTCCAAAGTACATCCAATGAGATCAAGACTATAGAGACATACAAACCCTAGGGTTGTAGTCCTATTATCTATTTAATTGTCATTCCTCATTAGTATGAGGAGACTTGCATATTGCAACCACATACATTATGTGTTCAATTGCAAGTACAATATCTGGATCATGAGTCCAATCCAAGATATTTCACTGGTTATATTGAGTATATCATTGAGTGGGTTTTAATGAAGGATTATCTGAAATAAGAAATTTGCATAGATGTATGTATTTATATATACATATTTTACTTTGATTTAGGAATTTTTATATCAAAGTTGTCTTGCCTTGTCAACACTGAAAGTTCATTCCCTTACTCACTTTCAATGTAAGAGATATACTTACCATTATATCTCAAGCAAGATCTGGGATCTCCTTCCTTATCTTTGTTGCATCCCAATAATATGAGAACCTACAACTCGGATAAAAAGAAGCGGGAACACATTCCGCCTTGCAGGTTCAACTTGCATCTCCCAATTCGGTCTTTAACACCCGGGCCCACCACCCCTAAGGCGATGTTGGCCCGTCATTAATTGAACCAACCGTCAACAGGAATACAACTCGTTATGCGCAATCCAATATCGCCCCAATAATATGAGGACCCGATATTGGGGTCACTACGCATACGTCCTTACTTTTTCGAGAAGCGAAGAGCCCGATCCAGATGCGCTTGCATACAGGAGCTGTCACTTCGGACATGCGTCTCCTACATTCAATCCCTGGCGATGGAACCCTTCGCCTCGACGGGAGACCATGGATGTCACTTATGTGATCCTCCATATCATATTCAAAATTTAATTAATCATTATGAATCATATCCATTATGATTAATTCTTCCAAGGGAAATAACATCTCTATTCATAATAGAGTGTTTTAATTTTAATTGGATTCCAATTAATCTAATCATATTACATTAATGATCCAATTAATATCCAACAAACATTTTTTTAATTGTTACTTGAATTATGGTATTATCTCAAATACGTATTATTTCGAATTTTAATAATCAGGAATACATCATGATTTCTTAAGCATTATACTAACCCTACCCGCTGTCATGGACAGTACCGACGAGAGTGGGACGGACCACATACGTTGCAACCCGCAATCCCAATGCTCTCCGACTAGACAACATCTCGCGGTAACAAAAATGTATTGTTCTGAGGTATATCAAGATTGAGTCTTCAATTCATATTTCGTCGACCAATCCTTCCTAATTCACATCTTTGAATCTCCGAAAAAGTCCCAATTGTTTCGAACTTTCTATTTTTTGGAATGGAATATTTACGGAATCCCCATGATAGGATCAAACCTTATTCCATGATATTTCCATAAAATTCCTCTTTCTTAAGCAAGCCCCCGAGAGGGCTTGGTTGATCCATGATTTATGTTTCATCTTTCTTTTCCTTTTTGTTTGTTTCGAGAAAGATATCGATCAATTACTACTCTCATTAACATCATTCAACCACCCCGGTAACCATATGCTGCGACCCGCATTGAATGCTGGTCCATCCATTGCAGATAAGAGTACATCGAATCCATATGAAGTTTTACCGTGTGCAGATTGTATCCATTGGGCAAAAATGTTCGATCAAGATTTGTTTTTCAGGAGTACCGAACACGAGCATGGCGTCGTTATGAACATAAAGTCCTAAGGTATGGAACCCCAGAAACAGGCTGGCCCAACTTAAATGAGATATGATAGCTTCTTTATGGTCTAACATTCTTGCCAATACATCGGGAAAGGATAATGCAAAATAAATCATTTTGTACTTGAGATGATCATCGGTTCTTCAACTGAAATTATACCATATAATAATAATCAAAACAATTTTTGATTAACATTATAATGAGATTTGCTAAACAAATCCCAAGTCCTATTCAAGCAACATGTTTGTTGGAATGTTGATCATGTAGATCATATAACCAATTAATGATGTAGATCACATCTAATCAATTATTGGTTAAGGCAATGTCATTTAACGGAATAATTATCATCAAATATTTTATAAATATTTATGTACAATTATTTGAGGAAATTAAACAATTTAATTTCACCAATTGATTAAATGACAATCACTATACAAGCATCAAGTTTGAAGAATGTGTTTCCAATTAAGATTTAGATCAAATCTAATCAATTAATTGGTTGAGGCCAAGTCAATTATGTAAATAATCATCTTCAAATATTTCACAAATATTTTTCATGATTATTTCACGAAATTAACAATTAATTTCACTAATTGACAATCACTTGGTTCTAGATTGGGACTGTAATTTTAGCAGTGACCCCTACTTACTAAAATTAGCATATCTCAATCATATTAAATCCAAATTAGACAAAATCAATTTTCATAGATTGATAATTTGATTTAGAACATAATCCAAGTGATGTTACACGCATTTCGAGGCAAGTCTAAACAGTAATTAACATTTTAATCACGTTCAGATCTACAGTTCCCGCAACAGTGCATACATGTTCATTAAAACAACCATATCTAGAGCATACGAAATCCGATTTATGTAAACTCAGATCCTATGGTTTCCTTATTTAATGGGGAACATAATTCAAGTATAAATTCGTGTTTAAATAATTTAAACAGTGCCGAATTTATTTACTAAACAGATCTGCGAAATCAAATGCGATAAAAACTTTCGCGACCTTAACGAACCCAAGTCGTCCTTGGTTTTTCGAATCATATTCGAAACCATCAACCTGAGGCTCTGATACCACTTGAAGGATATGGAGTTATCCTCAAGCGCATCACGGAAGCGTGATCGTCGTATCGAATACGACGAAGAACGACTAGTCACACTAGTTGTTCGGTGCAGCGGAATTCAAAAAAATTTTATTCGATGAAACCACATGATCCGAGAACCATTCTCAGATCGTTTCATCTATAACCACAACAAGTATAATGCAATACCTCTTGAAGCGTGGTTGATCAAGTCTCTAAAGAAAGAGTCCTCCTATCTCAAGTCCGATCGTCGGCGAGACCGCTTGCGAGCGCGGGGATGAACCGCGTTGTCCTCGCAATCCAAGAAGATGATCCAAGCGTAGTTGCTCCTGATCTCGTCGCACGAGATCAAACGTCTCCTTCGTGAGAGGAACACTCCAAGAAGACGGAGAACCGGAGAACGTCGAAGCGGCGGCGCGGTGGCGAAGGCGACGACGGTTCTCTCCTCTAGGGTTTGGTGGTCGGCCACCAATTAGAGGGAGAGAGGGCTGACATGTGTAGAGAAGAAAGGGAGAGAGAGAGAGATCCAATATTGCATGTGAAGAGAGAGCATGGTATTCCTCTCTATTTATAGGGTTTTGGCATCCATGGATCTCAATCCATGGGACACATAAAATCAACGGGTGAGATTGATTTATGTCAATCCAATGCCCAAGATTGTTGTTATCAAAAACAACAAATTTAGGTTAAAATATATTTGACAAAATCAAATATAATTTAGTCCTAAATCATCCCAACAAATAAGGAGAGAATACACATGGAGATCAAATCTCCATGTGCAATCAATAGGGGACGGCCACCCATTCCATATAGGAATTGGGTGCCGCCCACTTGTTTCCCAATGGAGAGAAATCTCATGGATTTCCATGAGATTGCATATCTCCTTGGATTTCTCTCCTATTAATTTGCACCAAATTTTGTTGGGTTTTATTCTTCAAAATAATTCACAATTATATTTGAGAATATTGTAATCTTGCCATGGAAGAATTGTGAATCATATTCACAACCCAAAACAACATAAAATTTACATTGTTAATTAATTACACAATGTGTATCCGATACACATAATATTTAATCAACACATATAAATTATAATTAGCTCTCTCTGATACATTATAAATCACATTTATAATATATTATGAATAATTGGATATTTCTATCCACATTATTCTTATCCACATTAATTAAATCACATTTAATTAAATTGGATAATTTCTTCACACATCAAGATGATTAAATCACATTTAATCATTATTTCTTCATTGCTTAGATCTTATGGAATTATTCTTGAACCCTTCAAGAATAATGCAATCTCTCTGCAGATACTTGGAGATAAGGACAGGTCGATTGTATTGTTCCACGTATAGTGACATGGATATTGAGATCATATCTCAAATCCAGATCGCGGGCCTCCCATGATCACTTCTCTACTGAGAGGAGTCACTAAAATCCAGACCCGTTTCATCACTCCCTAGGAATGGAAGCGTCATGGTTATACAATCGTTTATGATCAAATCACCCTCAGGTATTCCCAATACCTATACATCCTGCATACTGGAGGACTCAGACTAAACCCGAAGTATTGGATTAACTTTATATTGTCTACTTCATGGTTTTATCAGTGAGTTTCTCATTCGATCATTGGGAGTTGGTATCGATCATACACTTTCCAAAAGCGTATATCATACCTAGGTCTTGATCATATACTAAAAGTATATATCAAACCTACAAATTCAGTCAAACTTCCAAAGCGAGACGACCATGCACATGGAATTTGATTCTTCCCAATATCTCATGAGTGAGCTCATGTCTTCCAGTTCAGTAACTGAACCTGTATGATCCCTTTGAGAGATCGTTTTACTCATATGCCCTTATATGCACACCAGCGCACCGGTGTATAGACCTTGATTAGGTCATCAACCTATTGGTCTGCCAAATGTACACACTCAGACATATAGTAACACATCTGTCTCCGGTCAGAGGATGCGTGCCTATATCATGACAGCATACGATATAGGACTTTGGTTATCTCGATCTCGTTAAGTCAACTCTTTGACCTAACTAATCTGACACCTCCGAATCTCTATTCCTATACAGAGGACCTGCATCAAGAGGTCGGTCAGATATCAGCCTTCAGAGATAGGATTGCCATCTCCTACTCAGGCTGGAGATCATCTCTTAATAATCATTTGACGGTGCTTGATGAGTCCTCAATCTAACTCTTTAGATATTCATCCAAGCACCAGCCTCTATGATTCAATAGTTGAATCAACAGATGTATGATTATTAAGATGGCCATGGTACATAACCCTAATTGTACTAAGGGACCTATTATACAAATTATTCGTCCTTCATTCAGATCAGGGAATGATATGTGCAATAACGTTTATTGCATAATGGCTCGCCGTGGGCTCGCATTTCCAACAGAAAAGAGGTGAAAAAAGAGAATGGACCATGACCAGTGTAGCCACGTATCCCTTTGAGTTTAACCAGTGTAGCTAAGTCTCCAGCTGCATGCTTCCATGAGATGAAATGGTGGAATACATAAGCTTTGCTCATTCACTATATACACTCCAGCATGCATTTTATTTTGAATCAAGCTTGTCCCTTTTTTAGAGTTTTTCACAATTTTGCACATTTTTTATGTGCATATATACAACATATGTACACGGTGCAACATGTACATATGGAACATTTCTTCTTGAACTGGTAGACCATCCCTTTTTTGAAGCATTGTTGCAACCCACAGACTCCTGTCTTTAGACCT
This sequence comes from Ottelia alismoides, assembly GCA_037367405.1. NCBI lineage: Eukaryota > Viridiplantae > Streptophyta > Magnoliopsida > Alismatales > Hydrocharitaceae > Ottelia > Ottelia alismoides. The sequence goes on along the minus strand of JAZKJV010003001.1, from coordinate 579,662 downwards.
CAATGCTACTAGACCAGGTTGAGGTGCACATACCTCCCTAGAGGAGGATGAGAGGTTCTGGATAGTGTATGCTAGCCCAAGCCAAAGGATTCTGCCTCCTCACCACATCATCCGTGTTGAGCTACGTGTAAGGTGTGTGTCCAAGTCAAGCCACTGTCTCTGGGTGTCGTGTCTACGTTGTTAAGTGTTCTACTTAGGCTCATCAAGATGACATGTAAACATAGCCTTATGGGCTCGATGAATTAAGTCACTAAGGACCTGAAAAGTCTTTACCCCAAATCCTATGAGGTTCCTCTGAAGTTAAGAGGATTAAGGTCTTAACCAAGCTCCATTCTTCAATTCGATTCCAAACCATGATTCAGAAGAATGCATATGCAAGTATATACAAAACTCTTTTCGTATAAAATTTTTCAAAATATACAAATTTTTATGGATTTTTTTAAAAAATTTTAGGTATTTTGAAAAATAAGGGAAGTTTTTTACATAGACATATACAAATTTACATAAGGTTTATATTACATGTCTTATGTACAAAATTGTTTTTATTTGCATGAGATTTATATACAAGAAGTTTATGGGTAGATTCTGGTTTTTAATGTACACATCTATCCAAGTAGTTTTTATACCCCTTAGTTATTTCTTTATATGGAAAAATAGTTTTGCAAAATATTTTTAAAATCTAGTTTTACATATTTTTTTTCTAAAACCTTTTATTTTCACATAATTTTCAAAAATTTTGAACTATATACATAATTTTGATATAAAAATACTTTAAAAATATTTTGTAAGTAGGCCATTTTTTCAAACATTTACAAAAATTTGTACAAAAATAATTTTTGCAAATTTTTTATTCATGTTTTATAAATAATATCCATATTATTAACACACATGGTACGAGTTATGGCGAAAGTTTATATACAATATGTAGGACACCCACTCTACTTAGCTCGGATGATGTCCTCAGGGTGATCCCAGAGCGACGAAAGAAGACATAATTCGTGCTGAGTATGTTGATGTGAAAAGAATGCTATACTACAACGATGAATGAAGGAATATAATGAATGGAAATAAGTGATCCCCCTATATTTAGGGTCAAGTAATCCTATGTATAGAAGACTTTACAAAAGGGGAATACCGATGAATAGGATGTATAGATTTTCTCTCTCCTATACTTAGTGTGAAATGTCCCAAAGTATAGGTAGCAAAACAGCGGTAATATAATCAAATGGATAATCACAAATCTGGCACCCCCTATACTTAGGGTAAAGCGCATTCTAAGTATAGCAAAATCATAAGATGAAGACAAGGTGTCAGAAAAAAAGAATAAATGATATGGACAATATTTCTATACAAGTGCGAGGTAAAAGTGAAAATCAGGTATGAGATACAAATGATGTGAGTCAAAGATCACATCTCATACAAAATGAATGGGGGCAACATCAACAATTGGCAGATTATGATCAATATATGGCTTCAGGTGCCGACCACTGACTCGTAGGGTGGAATCAAAAGACAATTCAGATATATCAATACTGCCATTGTCGTGCACCTTTCAGACCAAGTATGGTCCCTTCCATTTACTTTGTAATTTCCATGGAAATAATCTTAACCTTGCATCAAATAGCCATACTATATGGTTTGTCTCAAACTGTTTATGACTGATGTGAGAATCATGCCATATCTTCATTCTATCCTTATACTGTAGGCTACTTGAAAAGGATGTGTCTCATAACTTATCTAGAACTGCCAATTATGCTCTCCTTTGATCTCATACACTCTTGGGATCCAATAATAGCTCAGCAACTGCCCAAAGTGACTTCTGCTTGATCTCAACTCGTAAGTGGCATGGCTTGCCATAAATGAGTCCAAAGGGAGATGTGCCCAAAGATGTGTTGAAGGAAGTCCGATAAGCCCACAAGATTGAGTCCACAAGTTGAAACCAATCCTTTCGGTCTGGCCGGGCTACCTTCTGCAAAATAGTCTTAATCTACCTATTCAAAATCTTAACAAGACCATTAGTTTGTGGATGATATGGAGTGGCAACTCTATGGTCAATGTCGAACTTGTTAGCAAGGGCCATTACCTTGTCAATGATAAAATGAGTCCCCTAATCAGAAATCAAGACTCTAGGTATCCCGAACCATGAAATAATAATCTTCATCAAAGATTGCACACGGTCTTTGTATCTACAGCTCGAGCGAGGATGGCTTCAATGCAACGACTAATATAATCCACAACAAGCAGAATGTACTCAAACACCTGACTCTTAGGGAATGGACCCATGAAATCGATGCCCCATGTGTCAAAAACCTCATATAAGTGAATGGGCTACATGGGCATCATATCTCTCTGTTCACATGTGCACATCCTATGATAACCAGTGCACCTCTTTATGAATTTGTCTGAATCCTTGAAGAGGGTATGCCACCAATGGCCATATTGGAGAACTTTTTGTGTTGTCTGTCTCCCAGAATGATGTCCTCTTGCCTCAAGCTTGTGAAAATAGGTGAGGACGCTTTGGTGTTCCTCCTGAGGAATACGTCAATGCGAAACATTATTCCTCCCTTCATGGTAAAGGGTGGGATCCTCCTAATGGTATGACTTGACCTTCACAAGGAAGGTCTCAAGTCGCTGCATGGGCCAACCTTGTGGAACTTTCTTAGCAACAAGATAGTTCACAATGTCAGCATGGAAGCGAGGTGATAGCAAGAATTACCTCGTATGGGAATGTTCCAGTGATAGGTGTGGTCTACTCTGAATCCTCAATATGCTCTAATCGGAGAGGACATCCGCCATCACATTCTTAACTCCAGGTTTATACTCTCTATGTTAAACTCCTGGAGTAGAAGGATCCATTTGTTTAATCTAGCTTTGGCATCCTTCTTTGCCATGAGGTATCGAATGGATGTGTGATCGGTGTAAATAGTAACTTTTGATCCCAGAATGTACAATATGAACTTATCAAGAGCGAACACCACTTTTAGCATGTCTTTCTTAGTCACAGTATAGTTTAGTGAGTGGCATCCAAAGTCCGTCTAGCATAGTGAATGGCAAATGGTACTCCATCTCTCTATCCAAAAACAGTCCCTATGGAGAAATCAGAAGCGTCCATCATGATGTCGAATGGGAGAGATCAATCGGGTGGCTGAAGGATAGGAGCCAACACAACTAATCCCTTGAGAGTCTCAAATGACGAAAGACATTTATCATCTACAAGGAACTCAATGTATTTTGTCAGCAGATCAATAAGCGGTCAGGTAATTCGGTCGAAGTCTTGTATGAATCGTTGGTAGAAACCGACATGCCTCATAAAATACCGCAATTGTCACAAATTGGATAATAGATTGTGCTTCTTGTGATATCCACCTTGGCCAGATCGACCTATATTCCCTTGTTGGAGATGATGTGGCCAATGACCATCCCCTGAGTCATCATGAAATGACTCTTCTCCCAGGATAAAACAAGGTTGACCTCGAGCTGAAGTACTTGGTCTAGGCAAGCAAGACAAGCATCAAACCCATTACCGTAGACCGAAAATTCATCCATGAAGACCTATAAACATTCACCCACCATGTCCGAGAAGATGGAAAGAATGCACCTTTGGAATGTAGCCAGAGCATTACATAGACCAAAGGGCATCTTTCTAAAAGTATATGTTCCCAATGGACAGGTGAATGGCGATTTCTCCTTGTCTTCAGGTGCTATGGCTGCGTGATTGTACCCCGAGTTCATGTTAAGAAAATAGTAGTGACTCTTCCCAGCTAACCTCTCGATAATTTGGTCAATAAAAGATAGCAGAAAATGGTCCCTCTTGGTGGTCTGATTCAATAGTCTATAATCCACACAGACCCTCCAAGAAGTGGGTACTCGGGTAGCTATCTCCTCTCCAGACTTTCTCACAACTGTGATGATACCCGTCTTCTTGGGTACCACATGTAATAGACTAACCCATTTAGAGTCAGATATGGGGTATATAAAATGTTTACTCCACCACTTAGATATTTCCTTCATGACTACATCTCGAAGATTCGGGTTCATCCTCCGCTGGAACTCACGTGATGGCTTGGCATCATATTTAAGATAAATGTGGTTGGAGCACAGGGATGGACTTATCCCCTTGAGATCACCTACACTCCATCCAATTGCCTTACGGTTTCTTTTAAGAAACTCCATCAAACAAGATTCTTGGTCTTCAGTCGAATCTGCTGAGATTATGACTGGGAACATGTTTAGCTCACCTGCAAGGAATATATACTTCATGCTCTGGGGCAAGGTCTTCAACTTAGGACAAGTGGGAGATGTCAGATCAGGCCTCTAAAAAGTATGTGTGAAGCCTAGCACATCTACATGGGAGGACTCTCGCTGAATCTGTAGATCTGACGAAGATGGACCTGATGATTGATAAACACGAAATTGAGAGAGGTCATATTGATCCACAAGGTGGATCAACAATCGATGTCTTGACCACTACTAAATCCCGTATTTAATCAACAATGAACCCACAATAAAGTATCAAACAATGACAAGCAAATGTGGAGTCAAATTTATTTTTAACTCTACAAAATGTGTGTATAGTGCAAGTGTGTAGAGGTCGAACACAGGGAGCAAACAAGATAGAACAAGGTAATGATGCACAAAATGTGAATGTGAATATTTGTCGGAATGTGCTAATTTTTGTGGGTTCTAATTTTTATTTTTTTTGTTTTGGTTTTTGATTTTCTGATTTTGTATTTTCATTTTATATTTTCTATTTTTATATTTTCTTTTTCAATGATAGGGTATATATACAATATAGGGAAAGAAGGAAAAGGTACTTATAACAATAGACAAAAATGCTCAAAAATCAAAAAAGAAAATTTTTTTTGTCTTTTTAGATTTTTACAGTGTTTTTGTGATTTTTTGGGATTTTCTGAATATTTTTGGTATTTTGGAAATAAAAAATACAAGAAAACAGTGAGCAAAGGTTCTGGCCGAAATTAAAATAGGAATGAAAAACAGCAAACAGTGACAAAAATTTCCCAAATAATATTTAAATCAAAGACAATAAAATAGGGAAACTACAGGAACTAAAATTGTATTTTTGGAGTTTTTTCTAGATTTTTTTTAGATTTTTAAGAAGTTTTTAGGTGTTTTCTAATTTTCAAGGTTTTTATTTTGAAATTTTTAGTGGTTTTTGGACTGACACTAAAATATGACAAGTCAAGCAAAATATAATTTTTTTGGGATTTTTCAAAACATTTTTATAATTTTTATGGATTTTCTAATGCAGACAGTAGCAAAAATGCATGTTTTTGATTTTTAATAAATATTAAAAATGCAATAAAAATGCAATGCAAAAATATGGCGTGAAAATATGACGCAACAGGAGCCTATAGTATTTTTTTGGTAATTTTCGAGTTAAAGTGATGCATGAAATAAATGCAAACATCCAAGCAAAAATATGATACTGGCAAGGGCATACATGTAAATACACAGAAGTTCAAGGGCCTACTTGCAATTTTCCCAAAGATATATAACATTAAATACAAGTTTCTGGAAATACCCAAACCCAGAGGGGGTTCGTTGCAAAATGTCCAACTCACGTGCACCGGGCACGTGACCTGGCTGGGGTATTTTTGAAAGTTTACAAAGCTCCAGGGGCTCAGATGCAATTTTTCCAAAACATTACAACTTAATTAAAAGTTCAAGGACTGAAACGAAGTAAACAAACCCCCAAGGGGTCCTGTGCAAAATATCCAGCCCCCTCACGCGAACGGGTACGTAAGGTGACACGGATAGGATCAAAGTGCAAATGTGGAAACTACGGGGGTCTAATTGCAAATATTACAGAAATATTTAAACTACAATTACAAGTTTATGGACTGAAATGAAAATACGAAAATGGTGAGGGTGTAGGTACAAAATACCCACGCATATATTCCTCGTGCGCGATCGAACGGTGGAGATCCGCTCACAAATCCACGTGGCGCGTGCACAACGCGCGATGATGGTTCGCAGCTGGACATGCGAGATTAGATCTTCGGTCGAGGATCCGCCGGTGGTGACGCGGCGCGATCCAACAGCTGTGATCAAAACTGGGGCGGCTGCTCGATCGAACGGTGGAGGAGCGAGGTGGAGGAACAGGGAAGAACGCCGACGAGGCAAACTTCCCCGAGCTCAATCTCGGGTCTCCGGTGGTGGATGGGTTCCAAAATTGAGTTGCACGCTCCTGGGAGGTTGAAGAAGATGCTGGGGTGCTCAGGTGCATCAGAGAAGCGTCGAGGCGTTGTCGCGGAGGCGGTGGAGCTCGTGGCTCCAGGTAGCTCCGGCAAACCTCACAAAATGGCCCCCAGCGGCTTTGACATGCAAAAAGGCGTGAGAGGGTCTAGGGCAAACTTCCTGGACCCGCGGAAGCGTAGTGGAAGTCGGAGATGGACGGTGGAATGCAGAGGAGCTCAGCCGGAGGTGCGCTCCGGCGAGACAATCGTAGGGTGTGAGATGGTGATCGGCGAATGGATCTAAGGTTGCTAAACTACTCCTAGGGCTATAGGGAATATAGAGAAGCGAAAAGGAGAGAGAAGAGGGGTATACCTAGATGGCTGGGACCAGAGATGGAGAACCTCGACGCCGGAGGTCGGAGGAGGTGGTGGAGCCGCCCTGGACCTTCCTCGACCCGCCTGAAGCCTGGAATGGGGAGCTGTCACCTCCCTCTATCTCTAGAGCACACTAGGTGGGGAGAAAGTGGCATGCAAGGGGTTCAAAATTGAGCTTGAAGGTGGCGGGTCCATTAAGTAGAAGGTGATGGCGTTCTCTTCAAGCGAGGGCCACGCGCACATCATGAGGGTTTTGCGTGATCTGAAGGCATGGCGTGGGAGAGTGATGATCAGGGAAGAATTCCCAAGAAGGAGTCGAGGGAAGAAGACGCAAGAATCAGGCTCAGAAATTGGGCGAAATCGGGCTCGAATCAAGCTGTCAGACGGTGGCAGGTCTCGATCGGGGAGTTGACCGAGGTCAACTCTAGACCGCGCCTGGTTGGGCCACGTGGACCATCCAGAAAATTCCAGGCTGAAATTATTTGAAAATTCGAAATATAATAGTAAATGAATTTATTAATTTTTGGTTATAAATAAAAAATGTTTCTTATTTTATAAAGAATTTTATAGTGATTTTTATTTATTTTTATGAGGTATATAATTATAAGTTACCTTTTGAGCCCTATATAGGTATATTATCTACATATTTTAATATATTTTTATTTTACGTTTTTATTTTATTTATTTTGTTTATTATTTTAGAAATTTATAAGATATTTTTATACATTTAAATATATTTTTACTTTATTTTTATGAAGTATTTTGTACACTTACTAAAATATAAGTATAAAATATACAGGTATGTATATAGGTATTTTACCTATGTATAATATACAAGTATTTTTTGTGTTTCTTTTGTGTTTTTATTCTGATTTCTATATACATATTAATTATAAGTACTATTTACATGATTATAAAAATATAAGATTATAAAAATAATGAATAGTAAATAAATTGAACATTTTAATCTGTACAAGTATACAACTTTTAAACCGTAATTCCGAAAAATACGAAACCACCTTCATTAAATAGATTATTTTATGCTATATACAACTAAAAGTGAGTTTGGCAATTTTGAGTTTTTATTTGCAAGATACGGGTCTGGGAAGTTGGAGTTCTAAAATCTTATTCAGATCATATCTTTTTGTCTGTACATTATTTTTGTATGAAATCAATTTTGTATTTTTCTGTATTTAATTATCTACAACTTTCATGTTTAGAGTTTCTTTATTTGCTGCATAAAAAGTGGAACCAAAAATAGGTCCCAAAATGAATAAAGAATGAATTGAATAAAAGGTATTTTTATTGTATTTGGACCCTTATTTCCCACTACTTTATTCCTTGTCGACCTATTCATCTAGATGCCTAGGTCTTGGGGTTTTGGGTCATAAAGTATTTACAATATTTTATTCTTTTTCTTTTCTTTTATTTATTCTATAATTTTGGCTTTAATTACAGTATTTTATACACTATTTACATGCACATGCATGAATGCTAAGATGTTGGATTTAATGTTATTTACACGCATTTACTAGGGTTTTTGATGCCAAAATGATAGAATAAAGATGATGAAATGTGGATTCATCATCCCCCTATACTTTACCTTTGCCAGTCCCAAGCAAACACTTATGCAATAAGTGCAGAAGGAAAAAGAATGAAAAGAAATGGAAGAAGATGGATTAAATTTGATTATCAAACTTGTCTTCACAAAATCAAAGTTTGGAGCTTAAGTAGGACCTTTGAAATTTTAGTGCAGGCAGAACCTTAATGAGAACCGGATTTGAAACCCAACAGCCTTCGAGAATCCCAAAACTCTGCTCAAGTCTCCTTAATAGCCAGGTCAGAAATACTTCAACTCATACGCAAACCCTTACGACTATGAATCTGACTTGTACAATGTAAGTGATAGTGGCTCTCCCCAACTGAAATTACAAAGAGACTGACTTCTCCAATATGACAACCCAATGATTCCCCAATCCAACAACTCATCCCTCAAAGAGCAGGGTATTCCCTTCTAAGTTCAAGTGGCAACCGGCCCAAGAGGAGGGAGTGAAGAGAAGAATGGACGGTAGCCAGTGTAGCTACCTATCCTAGGATGCAAGACCAGTGTAGTCAAGTCATCCAGCTGCAGGCTCACAAGATTTGACTTTGAAGCTCAAGTTTGCTTATTTGACTATACACCATATGTACACTCCGACAGGCATTTTTATTTTTGTACAGGCCTGTCCACTATTTTGGAGTTTTTGCTTTTTGCATTTTTTTTGAATACTATATACAACAGCATTTACATATGGAGTTTTTCCTCTTGAGCCAGTAGACTATCCCTCTTTTGAAGCTTTATTGCAACCCACGATCTCCTATCCTCGAAACTCATCAATACTGGACGGGTTGGGGCGCACTTCCTTCCCTACAGGAGGACAAATGTTTCCACCTATGTGCGTTTCATACCGGCAAATCCAACCCCCTCACCACTCCAACTGAGTTGAGCCATGTAAAAGGTGCTGGTGTCCAAGTTAGGTGATTATCAACAAGAGTCATGTGTGTGCTCCGAAATACTCTATTTAGGCAGTCAAGAATCCATTGAACCAAGTCTCGTGATCCTCAAAGAATTAAGTCAACTAGACCTGAAGTATCTCGAGCCCAGTTCCTATAAGGCTCCTGTTAGGTAGATTTTAAGGTCAATCAAGCTATAATCTTAAGATTTTACTTAGACTCGTTCAACTATAAAACTCTATCTGAAAAATGTGAATGCCAGGCTATGCAGAAAATATTTTTGTGATGCAATTTTCAAAGATTTTGAACTTTTTATGGGTTTTTGAAAGATGATGATGATGCATATGCATTTTTTTAGATTTTTGAAAAGTTTTTCAAATGTTTTTTTTGGATTTTAATTTTTGCAATTGTTTTTAGGATTTTTTAAAAGAAAAGATTTTGGCTAAAAGCTAGGTTAAAATATTTACACGAGAATGCCTCCTATATAGACAAGAAGTGGATTTTAAGAATTTACAAGGGTAAGTGCTCAGTTTTATAAGTATATATATAAAGAATTTTGGTGAGATGTATGTATTCCTCAAACTTATTTGACACAGGATTTTCAAACAATTTTGAAAACTATAGTCCAAAATAATTTTTACAAACATTTTTTACAAACATGTACACACATTTGAAAATCATTTTGCAAAGGTTTTCCAAACAGTATATATGTTTTTGCAACTATATTATTTTTTTCAAACCATTTGCAAAACTTTTTTCAAACATTTTATTTCACACAAAGAAAATAATTTTACAATCAATGTGTTTTTACAAAGGTTGAAAACATGTACAAAACATTTTCCATATAGTTTTCAAAAGATTTTTCACACATATTTTCAAACTATTTTTCAAACATTTTGTAGAGAAAATTTTCACCTGATTTATTAATTAGTACATACAAAAAGAATATGAGGAATATAAACATCTTTTTAATGAATTTTAATATGTATAATACAAAAAGTACGAGTTATGGCTAAAGTATATATATGCAGTATATACGACCCCCCTATACTTAGCTGGAGCTATGTCCTCATAGATCAGAGAAAAAAAGAATACCTAACTCGTACTAAGTATAGAAAAGTCTAAAGAATGAATAAATTAATGAATGAGAAGTTGGTCGTCCCCCTATACTTAGGATCAAATAATCCTAAGTATAGCATACTGTACACAAAGCAGGGAGGGACAAGGGTGGGAACGAATAGATCGTACTCAGACTGTCTCCCCCTATACTTAGGGTAAGATATCCCTAAGTATAGAGAGGAAGATGAGACAATGGAGAGGATCAAAGAATAGAAGAAACTCGGGGTGCACACCCCCCTATACTTAGGACAAAGTACATCCTAAGTATAGCAAAATCATAAGATGACGATGGAGTGTGAACCATAAAGAATGAGGGATTGATGTACAGATGAATATCTACAATGTCGGATCTCAGTGATAATCATGTATGAGATGATGAAGGTGTGAGTCAAAGAAACATCTCATACCACATGAATCGGGGCCACATCAACGATCGACGGGTATTGATCTAGATATGGATTCAAGAGCTGATTCGGGTTTCCCTGGAATAATTTCAACCTAGCATCAAATAACCAAACTTGTTGTTCTTGCTCAAATTGTTTATAGCTGATTCGGGAATCGTGCCATACTTTCACTTTCTCCTTATACTGTAGGACACTTGAGAAGGTTGTATCTCTCAGTTCTTCCAGGGCTGCCAATTCTGCTTTCCTCTGTTCTCCTACACTCTTGGGATCCAATAATAGCTCTGTAACTGCCCAAAGTGACTTGTGCTTTATCTCCACTGGTAGATGGCACGGCTTGCCATAGACAAGACGAAAGGGAGATGTCCCTAATGGTGTCTTGAAACAAGTCCGGTAGGCCCACAAGATCGAGTCCAAAAGCTATGACCAATCGTTTCGGTCAGGGCGGACTACCTTCTGTAAAATTGTCTTAATCTCCCTATTCGATACTTCAGCAAGACCATTGGTCTGAGGGTGATACGGTGTGGCAATACGATGGTCAATGCTGAACTCGTCTGTAAGGGTCCTAACCTTGTCGTTAATAAAGTGAGACCCCATCTGAAATCAAGACTCTAGGCACCCCGAACCGTGAAATAATGTGTTTCCTGAAGAAATGACATACGGTTTTAGCATCTACAGCTCGGACGAGGATGGCCTTAACCCAACGACTCACATAATCCACAACGAACAGAATGTACTCAGATCCCTGACTTTTAGGAAATGGGCCCATGAAATCAATTCTCCATGCATCAAAAACCTCACAAAAGTGAATGGGCTGCATGGGAATCATGTCTCTCTGTCCGCAAGTACCCATCTTCTGACAGTCAGTACACCTTCTCACGAACTCATCAGAATCCTTGAAAAGGGTAGGCCACCAAAGGCCGGATTGGAGAACCTTCTGTGTTGTCCGTCTCCCAGAATGATGTCCTCCTGCCTCAAGCTTGTGCAGTGGGTGAGGATGCTATGCTGCTCATCTTGAGGAATGCACCGTCTCCAGATACTGTTCCCTCCTTCATGATAAAGGACGAGGTCCTCCCAATGGTACGACTTGGCCTTCGCAAGGAAGGTCTCAAGCTGCTGTCTGGGCCAGCCTTGTGGCATCGATTTGGCAACAAGGTAATTCACAATGTCGGCATATCTTGGGAGAGAGGTGATAGCAAGGATCACCTCGTCAGAAAAAGTCTCAGTAATAGGTGCTACGGGCTCAGATTCCTCAAGGTTCTCTAGGCGGGAGAGGTGATCTGCCACAACATTATTAACTCCAGGTTTATCCTTAATCTCAATATCAAATTCCTGGAGGAGAAGGATCCATCTGATTAATCTGGCTTTGGCATCCTTCTTCGACGTTAAATACCGAATGGCAGTGTGATCTGTAAAAATTGTCACTCTAGATCCAAGAATGTGAGATCTGTACTTATCCAAAGCAAAGACTATTGCTAGCATCTCTTTCTTACTCACAGTGTAAATCTTTTGAGCTTCATCCAACGTCCGGCTAGCGTAGTGTATGGCATAAGGTAATCCATCCCTCCTCTGTCCAAGCACAGCCCAAATGGCATAATCTGAAGCATCCGTCATGATCTCAAAGGGAAGAGACCAATCGAGTGGCTGAAGGACAGGAGCCTCGACAACTAAATTCTTGAGAGTCCCGAATGACTTAAGGCACTTATCATCTACAAGGAACTCGGTGTCTTTAGTCAATAAATCCTTCAACAGTCGGGCAATTCAACTGAAGTCCCGAATGAACCGTCGGTAGAAACTGACATGCCCCAGAAAAGACCGCAACTGTTTCAAATTGGACGGTGGATTGAGTTTTCTAATCATATCCACCTTTGCTGGATCAACCTCCATGCCTCTATTGTAGATGATGTGGCCAAGGATCGTCCCCTGAGTCACCATAAAGTGGCTCTTCTCCCAAGATAGTCCAAGGTTTACCTCTATGTAGCGCTGAAGCACTCGGTCTAGACAACCAAGACAAGCATCAAACCCATCGCCATATATCGAGAAATCATCCATGAAGACCTCCAAACAGTCACCTATCATGTCTGAAAAGATGGACAACACGCACCTTTGGAATGTCGCAGGGGCGTTACATAGACCAAAGGGCATCCGTCTGAAAGCATACGTCCCAAATGGACAGATGAACGTCGTTTTGTCCTGGTCTTCAGGCGCAATGGCCACCTGATTGTATCCGGAGAACCCATCAAGAAAACAGTAATGACTCTTCCCGACAAGCCTCTCAATAATATGATCAATAAATGGTAGCGGGAAGTGATCCTTCTTGGTGGCCTCATTCAATCGTCTGTAGTCCACACAGACCCTCCAAGAAGTAGGTACCCGGGTGACGATCTCTTCTCCATACTCATTCACAACTGTAGTGATACCCGTCTTCTTGTGTACCACATGTAAAGGACTAACCCACTTGGAATTGGAGATGGGGTAGATAAAATCGATGCTCCACCACTTAGATATTTCCTTCATTACTACATCTTGAAGATTCGGGTTCAGCCGTCGCTGGTACTCACTCGAAGGCTTAGCGTCCTCCTCGAGGTAGATATGGTGGGAGCACAGGGCCGGACTTATCCCCTTGAGATCGGCCACACTCCATCCTATTGCCTTGCGGTTTCTTTCAAGAACCTCCATCAGACGAGATTCTTGCTCTCCAGTCAAGTCTCCTGAGATAATGACTGGGTGCATTTCTGGCTCTCCTGCAAGGAATCTGTACTTAAGCGACTACAGCAAAGGCTTCAATTCTAGCTTTGTGGGAGCTGGCAAATCTGGCTTCTGATATGTATGTGTGAAAGCAATCAGATCCGAATGTGAGAACTCTCACTGCATATGATCATCTGACGAAGGGAACCCTGCTGGTGTGTCTATCATCTGTGATGGCTCGCTCTCCGTCCTATCTGTCGGCTCATCAGGAAACAGACATGGCAAATACGCATCAAAATCCTTCCAATCAAAGTCTACCTCCGAGGGATCTGAATCATAACAAACACCAATGTCACCACTCAGTATGCAACTGTTAACTTGTATGGTGTCCTCTGCCTAGGGTGTGCTCTCTGAGCTCTTGTCTGCCGCAAAAGGTGTGTACTCTGAATCTACAGACAAGGCGAATGCTCGTGCTTCTGGATCTTCTGAAACTGCTTCATCATCGGTCATCACAAAATCACACTCTTGGTGGACATCTATCTCGGCATCTGTCATCTGCCCTGCATCACTGTTCTGCTCTGAGTAGGCTGAATCTCTCGCTTTGATCTCGTCGATCGTCTCTATTTGTATACTCTCACCCTCTACGTAAAAGTACATCTTCCTACTATCATGGTCGGACATTGCCTTGGTTGTCGCCAAGAATGGGCGTCCCAGTATATTGGGGGCATCTCCATGTCCAATACAACAAAGTCCACGGGGAATTTTAGGCCCTGAATGGTAACGACCACGTCTCTCAACAACCCCTTCGGCCTCTTAATCGATCTATCAACGAACTGAAGGACTGTCCTACTCCGAAGAAGAGGGTCAAACTCTAATCAATCGATTAAGGCTGTCGGAAGGAGGTTGATAGAAGAGCCGCTGTCTAATAGAGTACGATCGAACTACTGCTCACTAATCTGGCATCTGACATAAGGAGCTCCTACATCTGGGCGTTTGGCTGGCAGTTGGTTCTGAATGGCACAATATGTGGCACGAGTGAGCACATGGATCTCTCCTCTATTGTTCCGCCTCTTCCTGCGCACAGTGGTCTTCTCTCTCAAATTCTTTTGGAAGAGAGGGATGTGCTCAAGGGCCTCCTGTAGAGTCAACTGGATCTGAAATCTGTCTATCATACGTTAGCTGAACTCTGACTGCTGGGTCTTTTGGGATTTTCTTTTTTATTCCCCTTAGTCAAACCGAGTGCTTGAGGGAAGGGGATAGAAGGGCCCTCCTCAGACAAAGCGTTAGGAGAGGGCTTCTGGGCCTGTGAAGGACTGTCATGCATGCAATCATCATCATTCATCACACACGGACTTGGAATAGATGGAGAAGCCTTTCCATTATTCAATTTTTTGTTCTTTTTTATGGAGTCCAGAGATACTAAAAAAGGGTAGTACAGAAGGTTGGAATACAGATGGATTCAAAATGGGGGCATCAGCACCACCCAAAGTACTCTTATTCACGGCCTTAGCACTATGCTCTGGTTCATCATAAAAAACGGTGGTATCAGCACCACCGTCTGCATCTGGTATTACGACGGCCTCAGTACCGTCGTCTGCAAGGTCATCCTTGGTGGCATTAACACTACCGCCATCATCATTGTTGTTAGTGGCATCAGCACCGCTTCTCTCCTCATCTGGGGCTCTCGAATCTCCATGGTATTGTCCCTTAGATGAACCGCCGCCGGCTGGTTCCCTACCGCTCCTAAGTGACACGAAGTGAGTATCAAACATAGAATGTATGTCATTCAAATGAGCACTAGGAGTGGTATCCTCTTCAAACTGTACCTGCTCAGACTTTCTCTTCAAGTTATTCGGATTCGACTCTCTCTATGCAGGTATGGCGACTTTTCCTTTCATAATGTCCCTCATTTCCTGTCGGAACTCGTCGATTTCTCGCCGGAAGGATGCCTACTGTTTGGAGAGCAGGCGGGCGAGGTCGTCAAGTGTTAGGTTCTCCATGGCTGCGGGAGAACCGAGAGTGTTCCCTTGCTGGAACTGAGATTGCTGGTGGGACTGAGGGTACTGCTTCAGGTATGGCTGTTGTCGCTGCCTCCACTACTGTCCCTGATAGGTGGGACGAGGACCATGGTGAGATTGTGAGTGGTGGGAGTACTGGGGCTGCTACTGATGTTGTTGGCTGTATTGATTGCCCTGAGCGGGAGGCTACTGTTGGGAGGAGGAACCTCCGGTGGACCAATGAAATCCGGGGTGATCTCGGCGAATCCCGGGCTGCTGGGGGTACCGGTCATACCATATCCCGTTGACTTCCATCAACGGCTCCTGCTCGATGAGTGGAGGTGGTAGTGCTGCTAATGGTTGATCCGATTGATAAACCACCATCTGAGTGTCCTGAGATGGTGGCTGTTGTGAATACTGCGGTGAATGTTGTACCGGCACCTCCTGAACGTGGTGAACTTGGCGGTATGCGGGAGGTGGTGGGGTAGACCGGCTACCTCTGGACTCAGCCAGTGACCTGGGAGGCTGATGTGAAAATGATTGTGTCTCCTGAATACTCAAGATGTGAGTCTTCAGGTCACTCATGGACTTAGACAACTGGTCTATTTGTGCCATGCCCTGGCCCTACTTCTTCTCCAAAATCTCAAGGTGGTCCAACTTTTCACTGATTATGTCCATATCAGTCGCTGATGATTCATCTTGTGCTGCTGCTGCTGCTGACGAAGTTTGGGGACCAGCATCGATGCGGGCGATCCTCTGGTATGATCCTGCTCCTTGGGGAGGTTTCTGCTGTGTGTAGACTCTGGCCTGGGCCATGACTGTAGAGTTTTCTGCCATTCCTTCATAAATGGCCCATACATCATGTTCACCCGTTGAGAAGTATGACCCTCCACAAGAGGCATTAACAAACCCCTGCAGCTCCGGTGTTAGCCCGCAAAAGAAACTCTGAACCAAGTTGGTCTTTGATATGTCATGATGCGGACACCGGTCAATGAGCTCTCTAAATCGATCCCAAGCTTCATGGAATTGTTCATTTGGGATCATAGTGAAGTTGCTGATCATAGCTCTCGCTGCGTTCGTCCGTCCGAGTGGGTAATACTTGTTAAAGTATGCGGTCCGGAGTTGCTCCCAGGTATCGATGTACCTTCCCAAGTGTTTGAGCCAATATGCATCTCTATCAACCAAGGAGAACGGGAAGGCAATCATTCTGATTGTGTCCTCAGTCACAAATCTATCATTGATAATACTGCATATCATCTCAAATTCTTGCAGATGGAGGTGCGGTTCTTCGGTAGCCAGCCCGTGAAACTTAGGTAGTAACTGAATAGTAGGTGGGCTAAGTTCGAAGTATCCATATATGGGAGGGAGTCTGATCCATCGGTGAGTGAGTGTTGCCGTTGGGTTATGCAACTGCCTCATGGTTGCTGGTGACGGTCGTTCCTGATCAGGTCCTCCTCCTTCTGCATCTGGTATATCTCCGCCCTCATTTCTTTCATCTCATCCGTCGTGCATTTCTCTCATGATTTCACCCATGACCACTCCCTGGTCTCTGATCTATGTCTGCATAGTTTCCAGTGAGGCTAACAGTTAGTTGTTGATGGCAGCTTGATCAAATAGGTATGGAGGTGGTCTCTGCTCATCTGGGTGTTCATCTCTGCCTTCCATTTCTTGGTAATCTGCAAAGCTAAAAGAATCCATCTCAGGTGTCGTCAAATGTTCTGAACTCTGTTTTGTACCAAATTCTGACACTACTGGGCTAAGAGAAGAAGAAGGATGGTCGAGGGGGTCAGGGTGGATGTAAACTCAGGCTCGGAGAGGGGGTCTAGACTCCCCAAAGCTGACCTAGATGAAAAAGGAGTGCTCGATAGCGGTGCCACCAGGTGTGGCCTAAGGGATCTCCTTCCCATGATCTTGATCTAGAGAAAGGCGGATGAGATCTGGAATGCAAACAAGATGATCAATCAAACCCCTAATTCACCTACACAACTCTGGAGCTGATGATCATGAGAGTTCAGTCCGTTATCTTGTCAAATTTTATTAGGTGATCAGTCAATCTATTAGAACGTTAGAGCGAGCTGTTAGGTATCCTACTTTCCTAGTCGACTGTCCCAATCCACGTCAGATCTTTCCTAGCCAGTATGAATTGCGGACCGTAACCCGGTTGTTCCCGCTAATTCAATCTGTTAAGGACATCGCGGTCCGCTTTACCGGTTACCGGAGAGATCCTAACTGGAGAACGACTAACCATGACCAGTAGTCAACTAAAATATCAGATGTGGCTCTATCCTAGTGTCGGGTCACTCTCTCGCAGCAGATAAACCAAACAAGGAGGGGGTTACTCTCCCCAAGACAAAAATTTTGGTGGGATGAGTTTTAAGGTCAAGTTTGCATTAACAGTCCCAATTTTTATTATTTTCACTTTTTATGTATTTTTCTGAGCAATCATCGTCTAACGAATGTTCCAATTTCCTTGTTATTAAAAAGTCCAATAAAACTGGGGGAGGAAAACGGAAAACCCGATGCGTGGTCAAAATCTATGATGCATGCAGGGATAGAAATGCGTACCTTTCCGCCAGCACTCTACACGCAAAGAGATTCATGCATAATTTAAAGACAGTAAATAAAACTACCTAGATGCTGAAGGATATGGTTAGATCCTCAAGCGCATCACGGAAGCGTGAGCGTCGCATCGAATACGACGAAGAACGACTAGTCGCACTAGTTGTTCTATGCAGCGGAAATTAAAAATTTTTATGTGACGAAACCACATGATCCAAGAACACTTCTCGGATGGTTTCGTCTAAACCACAAACAAGTATTAGGTTTACCTCTTGAAGCGTGGTTGCAATCGAGTCTCTAAACGAAGAGACCTCCTGTCTCAAGTCCGATCCGACGGAGGAGACACTTGCGAGCGCGGGGATGAACCGCGTGCTTCTCGCAATCCATGTTGATGATCCAAGCGGTGGATCTCCTGATCTCGACACACGAGATCCGACGTCTTCTTCACGAGCAAGGTACGCCGAAGTAGACGGAGTTCCACGAGCAAAACATCGGGCAGCATAACGACGATGCCGCGGCGATGGAGAGCCTCTCTAGGGCATCCATGGTGGACGGCCATGAGAGGGAGAGAAAGAGAAAGAAAGAGAGAGAGACTTGTTGTCTCACATATGTGTTAAGAAGAGCAATGGGGTGCCTCTCCTTTTATAGGGTTTTGGGATCCATGGATCTCAATCCATGTGTCAACACAAATCCAATGGTCCACATTAATTTGTGTTTCTTTCAATGGTCATGATTTGTTGCTAAAAACACAACAACAATTAATTTAATTTAAATTAAATATATGTTGATAAATCAACACAATTTAATTACAAAATTAAATCATCAATACATGGAGATAATGAAAGGAGAGAAAGCCTCCTTCCATGTGGAGAGGGGGACGGCCTCCCTTTCCTAATGGGAGTGGTGGCCGTCCACCCTCCTCCATTAGGAAGGTGGCTATTTCACCTTTTATGTAATCTCCATTATTTGCAACAACTTTTGTTGCAAATTATTTCACAAAAAAATAAATCCAATTTATTTTGTGAACATTGCAATCATGCCATTGAAAATTTGTGAATCACATTCACAACCCAAAACAAAATGTAAATTACATTTTTAATTTGATGTCCAATGTGAATCCAATTCACATTAACATTTAATTAACAAATGTAAATTACAAATAGCTCTCTCTTATATATTATAAATCACATTTATAATATATATGACTAATATGGATATTGCTATCCATATTATTCATATCCATGATAATTAAATCATATTTAATCATCTTGGATCTCTATTCTCTTGTGTCCAAATAATATGAATCACATTCACATTATTTACATCTTTGATAATTAAATCTCATTTAATTATCTAAGATAATTCTCTTTATAATATGAGTCAAATTCATATTACTCATGATAATTAAATCACATTTAATTATCTATTTTCTCATTGCTCGGATACATATATCAATAATAGAATTATCCATGAACTCCTTCAAGGATAATGCGCTTTCTCCGCAGATACTTGGAGATAAGGACAGGGCGATTGTATTGTTCCACGTATAGTGACATGGATATTGAGATCGTATCTCAAATCCAAATCGCGGGCCTCCCATAGATGCTTGATTAAATCAAGACCGTAAATCTAATCTTCTCATTGTATCTGAATCATATTCAGATCAATGTCCAACATTTGGACTAAGATCAGATTACTTCTCTACTGAGAGGAGTCACTAAAATCCAGACCCGTTTCATCACACCCTAGGAATGGAAGCGTCATGGTTATACAATCGTTTATGATCACATCACCCTCAGGTATTCCCAATACCTGTACATCCTGCATACTGGAAGACTCAGACTAAACCCGAAGTATTGGATCAACTTTATACTGTCTACTTCATGGTTTTATCAGTAAGTTTCTCATTCGATCATTGGGAGTCGGTATCGATCATATACTTTCCAAAAGCATATATCATACCTAGGTCTTGATCATATACTTTCCAAAAGTATATATCAAACCTACAAATTCAGTCAAGCTTCCAAAGCGAGACGACCGTGCGCACGGAATTTGATTCTTCCCAATATCTCATGAGTGAGCTCATGTCTTCCGGTTCAGTAACTGAACCTGTATGATCCCTTTGAGAGATCGTATTACTCATATGCCCTTATATGCACACCAGCGTGCCGGTGTATAGACCTTGATTAGGTCATCAACCTATTGGTCTGCCAAATGTACATACTTATACATATAGCAACACATCTTTCTCGGGTCAGAGGATGCGTGCCTATATCATGACAGCATACGATATAGGACTTTGGTTATCTCGATCTCGTTAAGTCAACTCTTTGACCTAACTAATCTGACACCTCTGAATCTCTATTCCTATGCAGAGGACCTGCATCAAGAGGTCGGTCAGATATCAGCCTTCAGAGATAAGGATTGCCATCTCCTACTCAGGCTGGAGATCATCTCTTAACAATCATTTGACGGTGCTTGATGAGTCCTCAATCTAACTCTTTAGATATTCATCCAAGCACTAGCCTCTATGATTCAATAGTTGATCAACAGCTGTATGATCATCAAGATGGCCATGGTACATAACCCTAATTGTACTAAGAGACCTATTATGCAAATTATGTATTCTTCATTTCAGATTAAGGAGTGAATTGCAATAACATTTATTGCATAATGGCTCGCTGTGGGCTCGCATTTCCAACAATCTCCCACTAGCCCAAAGAGCCATTAATGGGCTAATCATTTAAACCCGCACTCATGTGACAATCATAGGCTATTTAGAAAATAGCTAGGTAAGCTGATTAGTCACTCTGTTCCCGCGAGACTATGCCAAGTCCTTTTACGACACTTGCATATCCCCAGTAACAGTGCTCGCATCTAATGCGAATGTTGCATCTCATGCAACCAATACTCAATCTAGTTGGTTAGAGTGTCCCTGACATCATAACCAGTATCCCCATAATCCTTATTAGAATACCTTCATTCCCGGAGATCTCTATCTCCTAAGGTATCTAAAGTTTAGACCTTTATAGATCACTGTCTACATGGTCTTAAACTTTTGAAGATAAGACTTTGAGATTACTATCTCAAAAATCTCCTCATCTATGAAGATTTTGTTATTACTGCAATCAAGTGTTTTATTTCTACAGTAGGATTAGTAACAATTTGCTACTCCCACTGCATGACAGACATCTGGTATTTGTACACTCTAGCATACACTCAGCTTCTCGTAACTAATGCACAAGTGCAAGTAGTTGTAGCATTTACTTCCTCAACTCTTTGAGGTTCTATCCCTTAAGATAGGTCAGTACCATATCTTAAGGGTTAGAAGCCTTTCTTGGAATTTCTATGAATAGAATATGTCCAAGGTATACTACAAATGTGACAGTCCAATTATCCTCTTCTCTTGGCTTCTGAACAACTTCAGAACTAAGATCTAAGAGGTATCTTTGAAATCATATTTCAAGATATGGAATAACCAGAGAACAAAACACTTATTATTATCCTTATATCATTTTAAATGATCAGGATATCATCTACATTCAGCAAGATGAACACAAAGGCACTCCCACTAAGCTTCACATGGCTCATCAAGATTCTATCTGAAATCATAACAATTATAATTCCATCAAATCTTATGGTCTAACTTCAAGAAGCTTATTTGAGTCCATAGATGGATTCCTTAGCTTCTACACCTTGCTTTCCTCAACCATGAAGCCCTGGGGCTACTTTATGTGAATATCCTCAAAGAGGTATTCGTAGAGGAATGCAATATTGACTTACATCTTGAAGATGCAATAGTCAAGTTGTGTAGCTAAGGTTAGCAATATTCTGATGATTTTAAGCATGGTCACCGAAGAGCAAGTCTCATTGCAAGCAATGTCTTCTCTTCCGGTGTGTGGCTCATGGCTACGAACCGTGCTTTGAAGGTCTCTACCTTCTCATCAGGTTCCCTTTCTCTTGAAGATCCATTTACACCTTTACAGGTTTTACCCATATAGGTGGATCCACGAGGGTCCATATACAACACTTGCATATGAAGTCTACATTAGACTTTTATTGCTAACATCCATCTATCCATGCTATGATCTTCAGAAGCTTCATCACATGAAGTTCAATCATTGTCAGATTTCTCTGACACATGGAATCCATCTTCAAACTCATTTGAAGAGGTATTAGTGTTTCATTTTTAATTGTCCTCTTAGTTTCCTATTTCAGGAGCCTCATTATCTTCTCAAGATTAAATGAGTTCCTACACTTCATTTTATCTTGATTCTCAAGAGTCTCAACCTCTAAGAATCATATTCTCAGAGATGAGATACTTAGAATCTCAAGGTCATAAAGTAGGTATCCAATACCATCCTTTATTTTTCTAATGAAGTAGCACTCTCAAGTGCTAGATTCCAGCTTGCATGCATGGAATCATATTAAGCATATATACTGTAGTCTCTTCTACACATATATACCTGGAAACTAAGGGATAATTATGCTAAAATTCATCATTGATAAGATCATGTCACACATGATCCAATTGTATCTACCTATAACTCTATTGAGTTAAGGTGTGTTAGGAGGATTGAGATAGAAATGATATTCATATCTCTATAAGGTATTCTTTGAATTTATCTAACAGGTACTTGCTACCTAGATTAGATCAAATTCATTTTATCTTCCTTCAAACTTTGGTTCTAAACCAAAAATAATGAAATCTTTGAACATTTCAAAGGTTTCTTAGGTGAAGAGAAAAAATCTCATATCATACATAATCATCAATAGATATCACATATCCATAATGTTTACTATGATATAGATGATCTACATACATCAATATGCATGAGATCCTGAATACCTTGGCATCTTACACCTTTCTCTAAGAAGGGTGTATTGGACATTTTACTTTGAATACAATATTCATAAGTATGTAAGTTTTGAAATTTTAGACATTCTAAAGTTTCATCTCTTACTGGTCTATTGATCAAATCAACAGACAAATGTCCAAGGCTTGATGCTAGATCATTGTCAAATGATCTTTATCCTCCTATTGATCTTAAGGTTTAATTTCAATATTTAGAAATGTTAATGAACCATTCATTAATTTTCTAATTTTGTGAAGTCCACTAGATTATTAGATTACTATCTGAAATATATACATCATAACTCTTTATGATAGTTCTATCTCAGATTCATGTTCATTTCTAACATTTAGAAACAAACAATGAGTGTATTCTTATATCTAGGTCATAGAGACATTCTCTAAGACTAAGGACTCTCCCACTGAAATTAACAAGTCTATCAATCCAACAGAGATTGTTGCAACAATTGCATCAATATCCATGTGGATAACTATAAACCTTTAAGATCAAATTTTCCAGTCTTCTAAAACATATGCAACCTATTGCAAATGTCATCAGAAGATTGAGATACAATTATTTGACTTTATCTTATCAATGATTTATGTAGATTAATCCGATGCTCCATCCGAGTCCTTCTCTAAGGATTCTAGATAGACTTGATAGTCATACTAACAACACATCAACTTATTGCAGTATTGGCATTCATCCAACTCTTCAGATGACATATGGAAGTCATAGATGTATAGTCAACTCTTTGACCATACTTCTTACTCGGGTCCAACCCATGCTTCCACTGCGCTCCCTTTATCTATAAGCAACCATTGCTTAAGACTAAGGATCTCTTATGTAAGAGCATTTCAACATTTATACATGCTTCATTAAATTCATACAATATGAATATTATGAAGCTTCATGAATGACCAGAGTATAGATAGTAGAATGATGACACTCATCATCTACATCCATCTAAACTCTTAAAACATAGGTTCAGGTAGGTACTCAAACAATTTGAATACATCATCTCTTATAGAGCCACCATTCTGCATGATGCAGTGAACCATCTCATTCATGTTAAATGTCAAGAGCACATTTGTATGCCAGAATATCTTTATTAATTTTATAAGTATTATTTGACAATTACGATCATCATCGACATGTCACTTCCAAAGTACATCCGATGAGAGATCAAAACTATAGAGACATACAAACCCTAGGGTTGTAGTCCTATTATCTATTTAATTGTCATTCCTCAATTTTATGAGGAAACTTGCACATTGCAAGCACATACATTATGTGTCCAATTGCAAGTACAATATCTGAATCATGAGTCCAATCCATGATATTTTACTGGTTATTATCGAGTATATCATTGAGTGGGTTTTAATGAAGTATTATCTGAAATAAGAAATTCGCATAAATATATATAAATATATATATATTACTTTGATTTAGGATTTTTTTATATCAAAGTTGTCTTGTCTTGTCAACACTGAAAGTTCATTCCCTTAATCACTTTCAATGTAAGAGATATACTTACCATTATATCTCAACAAGATCTGGGATCTCCTTCCTTATCTTTGTTACATCCCAATAATATGAGAATCTGCAACTCGGATAAAAAGAAGCGGGAACACATTCCGCCTTGCAAGTCCAACTTGCATTCCCAATTCGGTCTTTAACACCCGAGCCCACCACCCCTAAGGCGATGTTGACCCGTCGTTAATTGAACCAACCGTCAACAGGAATAGTACTCGCTATACGCAATCCAATATCGCCCCAATAATATGAGGATCCGACATTGGGGTCACTACGTATACGGCCTTACTCTTTCGAGAAGCAAAGAGCCCGATCCAGATGCGCTTGCATACAGGAGCTGTCACTTCGGACAGGCGTCTCCTACATACAATCCCTGGCGACGGAACCCTTCGCCTTGACGGGAGACCATGGATGTCACTTATGTGATCCTCCACCTCATATTCAAATTTTAATTAATTATCGTGAATCAAATTCACATAATTAATTCTTCCAAGGGAATTATTAACTCTAATCATATTAGATTATTTCAATCTTAATTGGATTCCAATTAATCTAATCATATTAAATTAATGATCCAATTAATATCCAACAAACATTTTAATAGTTACTTGAATAATGGTATTATCTCAAATACGTATTATTTCGAATTTTAATAATTAGAAAAATATATCTTAATCCCTCGGACATTATCCCGGCCCTACCCGCTGTCATGGCCAGTACCGACGAGAGTGGGACGGACCACATACGTTGCAACCCGCAACCCCAATGCTCTCTGACTAGGCACCATATCCGCCTCGGGAAAGGATAATGCCAAATTGATTAATTTGTACTTGAGATGATCATCGGTTCTTCAACCGAAATTGTACCATATAGTAATAATCAAAACATTTTTTATTAGCATTATAATGAGATTTGCTAAACAAATCCCAAGTCCTATTCAAGCAACATGTTTGTTGGAATGTTGATCATGTAGATCAGGTAACCAATCTTGATCTAGATCACATCTAATCATTTGTTGGTTAGGGCAAAGTCATTTAAGGACATAATTATCATTAAATATTTCACAAATATTTATGCATAATTATTCCAGGAAATTAAACAATTTAATTTCACTAATTAATTAAATGACAATCACTAGGTTCTTGATTAGGAAAGTATTTTCAGCAGTGACCCTCACTTACTAAAAATACCATATCTCAATCAATTAAAATCCAAATAAAGCAAAGTAAATTTCTAAAGTTTGCTAACTTGATTTACAACAGAACCCAAGTGATTTGCATGCATTTCAAGGCATTTCAAATCCGCAATTAACATCTTAATTACGTCATGATCCGCAGTCCCCGAAACAGTGGATACATGTTCACTAAAATGAGCATATCTAGAGCAAACGGAATCGAAATCACGCAAACTCAGATCCTACGGTTTCCTTATTTAATGGGAAATAAAATCCAAATATTATTTTCGTGTTTAAACAATTAAACAGTGCCGAAAATAATATCAAAACAGAGATGCGAAAATGAAATGCAAGAAAACTTTCGCAAACCCTAATGAACCCAAGTCGTCCTCAGTTTATGGATCGTATCCAAAACCACCGACCTAAGGCTCTGATACCACTTGAAGGATATGGTTAGATCCTCAAGCGCATCACGGAAGCGTGAGCGTCGTATCGAATACGACGAAGAACGACTAGTCGCACTAGTTGTTCTATGCAGCAGAAATTAAAAATTTTTATGTGACGAAACCACATGATCCAAGAACACTTCTCGGATGATTTCGTCTAAACCAAAAACAAGTATTAGGTTTACCTCTTGAAGCGTGGTTGCAATCGAGTCTCTAAACGAAGAGACCTCCTGTCTCAAGTCCGATCCGACGGAGGAGACGCTTGCGAGCGCGGGGATGAACCGCGTGCTTCTCGCAATCCATGTTGATGATCCAAGCGGTGGATCTCCTGATCTCGACACACGAGATCCGACGTCTTCTTCACGAGCAAGGTACGCCGAAGTAGACGGAGTTCCACGAGCAAAACATCGGGCAGCATAACGACGATGCCGCGGCGATGGAGAGCCTCTCTAGGGCATCCATGGTGGACGGCCATGAGAGGGAGAGAAAGAGAAAGAAAGAGAGAGAGACTTGTTGTCTCACTTATGTGTCAAGAAGAGCAATGGGGTGCCTCTCCTTTTATAGGGTTTTGGGATCCATGGATCTCAATCCATGTGTCAACACAAATCCAATGGTCCACAATAATTTGTGTTTCTTTCAATGGTCATGATTTCTTGCTAAAAACACAACAACAATTAATTTAATTTAAATTAAATATATGTTGATAATTCAACACAATTTAATTACAAAATTAAATCATCAATACATGGAGATAATGAAAGGAGAGAAAGCCTCCTTCCATGTGGAGAGGGGGGACGGCCTCCCTTTCCTAATGGGAGTGGTGGCCGTCCACCCTCCTCCATTAGGAAGGTGGCTATTTCACCTTTTATGTAATCTCCATTATTTGCAACAACTTTTGTTGCAAATTATTTCACAAAAAAATAAATCCAATTTATTTTGTGAACATTGCAATCATGCCATTGAAAATTTGTGAATCACATTCACAACCCAAAACAAAATGTAAATTACATTTTTAATTTGATGTCCAATGTGAATCCAATTCACATTAACATTTAATTAACAAATGTAAATTACAAATAGCTCTCTCTTATATATTATAAATCACATTTATAATATATATGACTAATATGGATATTGCTATCCATATTATTCATATCCATGATAATTAAATCATATTTAATCATCTTGGATCTCTATTCTCCTGTGTCCAAATAATATGAATCACATTCACATTATTTACATCTTTGATAATTAAATCTCATTTAATTATCTAAGATAATTCTCTTTATAATATGAGTCAAATTCATATTACTCATGATAATTAAATCACATTTAATTATCTATTTTCTCATTGCTCGGATACATATATCAATAATAGAATTATCCATGAACTCCTTCAAGGATAATGCGCTTTCTCCGCAGATACTTGGAGATAAGGACAGGGCGATTGTATTGTTCCACGTATAGTGACATGGATATTGAGATCGTATCTCAAATCCAAATCGCGGGCCTCCCATAGATGCTTGATTAAATCAAGACCGTAAATCTAATCTTCTCATTGTATCTGAATCATATTCAGATCAATGTCCAACATTTGGACTAAGATCAGATTACTTCTCTACTGAGAGGAGTCACTAAAATCCAGACCCGTTTCATCACTCCCTAGGAACGGAAGCGTCATGGTTATACAATCGTTTATGATCACATCACCCTCAGGTATTCCCAATACCTGTACATCCTGCATACTGGAAGACTCAGACTAAACCCGAAGTATTGGATCAACTTTATACTGTCTACTTCATGGTTTTATCAGTAAGTTTCTCATTCGATCATTGGGAGTCGGTATCGATCATATACTTTCCAAAAGCATATATCATACCTAGGTCTTGATCATATACTTTCCAAAAGTATATATCAAACCTACAAATTCAGTCAAGCTTCCAAAGCGAGACGACCGTGCGCACGGAATTTGATTCTTCCCAATATCTCATGAGTGAGCTCATGTCTTCCGGTTCAGTAACTGAACCTGTATGATCCCTTTGAGAGATCGTATTACTCATATGCCCTTATATGCACACCAGCGCGCCGGTGTATAGACCTTGATTAGGTCATCAACCTATTGGTCTGCCAAATGTACATACTTAGACATATAGCAACACATCTGTCTCCGGTCAGAGGATGCGTGCCTATATCATGACAGCATACGATATAGGACTTTGGTTATCTCGATCTCGTTAAGTCAACTCTTTGACCTAACTAATCTGACACCTATGAATCTCTATTCCTATGCAGAGGACCTGCATCAAGAGGTCGGTCAGATATCAGCCTTCAGAGATAAGGATTGCCATCTCCTACTCAGGCTGGAGATCATCTCTTAACAATCATTTGACGGTGCTTGATGAGTCCTCAATCTAACTCTTTAGATATTCATCCAAGCACCAGCCTCTATGATTCAATAGTTGATCAACAGCTATATGATCATCAAGATGGCCATGGTACATAACCCTAATTGTACTAAGAGTCCTATTATGCAAATTATGTATTCTTCATTTCAGATTAAGGAGTGAATTGCAATAACATTTATTGCATAATGGCTCGCCGTGGGCTCGCATTTCCAACAGATGCATGCACGAGGAAATCATCCTATGATGAGAAACTTCTATTAACGTGAAGAACAAGTAGCCATGACAAAGAAGAGAGTCCGGAGTCCGGTCTAGGCTCACCCCTCCTCTTCTCGACACATCGAGTTCAGGAGTAGTGCTTGACAGGGTGGGCTCGCGGCACGTGGTCTCTAGTCCAAGTTAAATAGCTTTTTCAATTGATTATTAGCCATGTCCAATTACGTTCTATAGGTGCAGGGAAGATATTAGGGATTGGTCCTTAGCTTCTTAGTTCGTCACAGTCAACAAAAATACCTCGTGAAACAAGTAGAAATGAAGGCATGAAAAGCCGCGAAGAACACAAAACCGCGGTGAGCCCTCAAGTGAACAAACACTTGGAAATTAGGCCCGAGTGTCCTGGAGAGTTCAAGTTATTACAAATAAAGTCTCTCTCTCACTTTAAATTACAAAAATTTTTAAACTACAAATATTCTACAAAAATAATGATCTCCTCAAGCCTCCGAGTCTCTTTGATGCTAAGTAGGCCTTCACGTGGGTGCCCCTCGCTCGGCGGTACCTCGCACAAAATTTAACAAAAAGGATGATTAGACCAATCAACAATAGGGTTCAATAAATGTATAAAAAGATAGACAAATATCCACAATTAATCACAAAAGAATGCTCTATACGTTGTTGCTCCCCGGCAACGGCGCTATTTAATAAACACGAAGTTGAGAGCGGTCGTATTGATCCCCAAGGCGGATCAACAATCGATGTCTTGACCACTACTAAATCCCGTATTTAATCAACAATGAACCCACAATCAAGTATCAAACAATTACAAGAAAATGTGGAGTCAAATTTATTTTTAACTCTACAAAATGTGTGTATAGTGCAAGTGTGTAGAGGTCGAACACAGGGAGCAAACAATATAGAAAAAGGCAATGATGCACAAAATGTGAATGTCAATATTTGTCTGAATGTGCAAATTTTTGTGGGTTTCTAATTTTTAATTTTTTTGTTTTGGTTTTTGATTTTCTGATTTTGTATTTTATTTTTATATTTTCTTTTTCAATTATAGGGTATATATACATTATAGGGAAAGAGGGAAAAGGTACTTATAAAAATAGATAAAAATGCTCAAAAATCAGAAAAGAAATTATTTTTTAGTCTTTTTATATTTTTACAGTGTTTTTGTGATTTTTGGAGATTTTTCTGAATAATTTGGTATTTTGGAAATCAAAAATACAAGAAAACAGTGAGCAAAGGTTCTGGCCGAAATTTAAATGGGAATGAAAAATAGCAAACAGTGACAAAATTTTCGCAAATAAATTTTAAATCAAAGACAATAACATAGGGAAACTACATGAACTAAAATTGTATTTTTAGAGTTTTTTCTAGAACTTTTTTAGATTTTTATGAAGTTTTTAGGTGTTTTCTAATTTTCAAGATTTTTGTTTTGAAATTTTTAGTGGTTTTTGGACTCAAACTAAAATATGACAAGTCAAGCAAAATATAATTTTTTTGGGATTTTTCAAAACGTTTTTATAATTTTTATGGATTTTCTAATGCAGATAGTAACAAAAATGCATGTTTTTTATTTTTAATAAATATTAAAATGTAATAAAAATGCAATGCAAAAATATGGCATGAAAATATGATGCAACAGGAGCCTATAGTATTTTTTGGTAATTTTTCGAGTTAAAGTGATGCATGAAATAAATGTAAACATCCAAGCAAAAATATGATACTAGCAAGGGCATACATGTAAATATACAGAAGTTCAAGGGCCTACTTGCAATTTTTTCAACGATATATAATGTTAAATACAAGTTTCTGGACTAAAAACAAATACCCAAACCCGGAGGGGGTTCGTTGCAAAATGTCCGACTTACGCGCACTGGGCACGTGACCCGGCAGGGGTATTTTTGAAAATTTACAAAGCTCCAGGGGCTCAGATGCAATTATTCCAAAACATTACAACTTAATTAAAACGTTCAAGGGATGAAACAAAATAAACAAACCCCCAGGGGGTCCTATGCAAAATACCCAGCCCCCTCACGCGCGCGGGCACGTGAGGTGACGTGAATAGAATCTAAGTGCAAATGTGGAAACTACGGGGGTCTAATTGCAAATATTACAGAAATATTTAAAGTACAACTACAAGTTTATTGATTGAAATGAAAATACGAAAATGGCGAGGGCGTAGGTGCAAAATACCCATGCCTATATTCCTCTTGTGTGATCGAACGGTGGAGATCCGCTCACTAATCCACGTGGCGCGCACACAACGCGCGATGACGGTTCGCAGCTGGACGGGCGAGATTAGATCTTTGGTCGAAGATCCGACGGTGGTGACGCGACGTGATCCAACAGTTGTGATCAAAACTGGGGTGGCTTCTCGATCGAATGGCGGAGGAGCGAAGTGGAGGAACAGGGAAGAACGCCGGTGAGGCGAACTTCCCCGAGCTCGATCTCGGGTCTCCGGCGGTGGATGGATTCCAAAATTGAGCTGCGCGCTCCTAGGAGGTCGAAGAAGATGCTGGGGAGCTCAGGTGCGTCGGAGAAGCGTCGAGGCGCTGTCGCGGATGCGGTGGAGCTCGTGGCTTTAGGTAGCTCCGGCGAACCTCACAAAATGTCCCCCATCAGCTTTGATTGCTCTTTGACCTGCGAAAAGGGGTGAGAGGGTCCAGGGCAAACTGCCTGGACCCCGCGGAAGCGTAGTGGAAGTCGAAGATGGACGGTGGAATGCAGAGGAGCTCAGCTGGAGGTGCGCTCCGGCGAGGCGATCGTAGGGTGCGAGATGGTGATCGGCGAATGGATCTAAGGGTGCTAAACTACTCCTAGGGCTACAGGGAATATAGAGAAGTGAAAAGGAGGGAGAAAAGGGGTATACCTCGATGGCTGGGACCAGAGGTGGAGAACCTTGATGCCGGAGGTCGACGGAGGTGGTGGAGCCGCCTTGGCCCTTTCTCGACCCGCCTGAAACCTGGAATGGGGAGTTGTCACCTCCCTCTATCTCTGGAGCACATTAGGTTGGGAGAAAGCGGCACACAAGGGGTTCAAAATTGAGCATGAAGGTGGCGGGTCCATTAAGTAGAAGGTGATGGTGTCCTCTTCAACCGAGGGCCATGCGCGCATCATGAGGGTTTTGCGTGATCTGAAGGCACGACGTGGGAGAGTGATGATCAGGGAAGAATTCCCAAGAAGGAGTCGCGGGAAGAAGACGCAAGAATCAGGCTCGGAAATTGGGCGAAATCGGGCTCGAATCGAGCTGTCAAATGGTGGCAGGTCTCGGTCAGGGAGTTGACCGAGGTCAACTCTAGACCGCGCCTGGTTGGTCCACGTGGACCAACCAGAAAATTCCAGGCTGAAATTATTTGAAAATTCAAAATAAAATAGTAAATGATTTTATTAATTTTTGGTTATAAAATAAAAAATGTTTCTGATTTTATAAAGAATTTTATAGTGATTTTTATTTATTTTTATGAGGTATATAATTACAAGTTATCTTTTATGCCCTATATAGGTATATTATCTATATATTTTAATATTTTATTTTTTTTTATTTTGTGTTTTTAATTTTATTTATTTTGTTTATTATTTTACAAATTTATAAGATACTTTTATACACTTGATTAAATTTTTACTCTATTTTTATGAAGTATTTTTTACACTTAATAAAATATAAGTATAAAATATACAGGTATGTATATAGGTATTTTACCTACGTATAATATACAAGTATTTTTATTTTGTGTTTCTTTTGTATTTTTATTCTGTTTTCTATATATATTTGTTATAAGTACTATTTACATGATTATAAAAATATAAGATTATAAAAATATAAGACTATAAAAATAATGAATAGTAAATAAATTGAATATTTTAATCTGTACAAGTATACAATAGGGGTCAAAAATCAACTTTCAAACCATAACTCCGAAAAATACGAAACCACCTTCATTAAATAGATTATTTTATGCTATATACAATTAAAGTGAGTTTGGCACATTTTGAGTTTTTATTTGCAAGATACGGGTCTGGGAAGTTGGAGTTCTGGAATCTTATTAAGTTCATATCTTTTTTTCTGTACATTATTTTTGTATGAAATCAATTTTGTATTTTTCTTTATTTAATTATCTACAACTTTCATGTTCAAAGTTTCTTTATTTGCTGCATAAAAAGTAGAACCAAAAATTGGTCCCAAAATGAATAAAGAATGAATTGAATAAAAGGAATTTTTATTGTATTTTGACCCTTATCTCCCCCTACTTTATTCCTTGTCGACCTATTCATCTAGATGCCTAGGTCTCGAGGTTTTGGGTCATAAATTATTTACAATACTTTATTCTTTTTTTCTTTTATTTATTCTATAATTTTGGCTTTAATTACAGTATTTTATAGACTATTTACATGCACATGCATGAATGCCAAGATGCTGGATTTAATGCTATTTACACGCATTTACTAGGGTTTTTGATGCCAAAATGATAGAATAAAGATGATGAAATGTGGATTCATCAATGATGTATCTATCAACTGTACTGGCTCGATCTACGTCCTAGCTATTGGCTCTATAGACATCAGACATAGTAAGTAATCATCAAAGTCCTGCCAATCAAATTGGGTGTGTGTGTCTGAGGGATTAAAATCACAAGAAACATACTATGCTTTGTTACCCAAATCACCATCATCAACCTCTGAAGTGTAATGTGCCATGAGTGCGCTCTCCGAACTTTCATCTGTTATTATATGTAGCTCTGCAGTGTCTGAAGGTGTGACAAGAGCTCATGATATTGGATATGTCCAAACCGTTTCATCATCTATAATCACAAAATCACACTCCTAGTGGATGTCTAGCTCTGCATCTGTCGTCTACTCTTAATTAATGATCTGCTCTAAGCAAGCTGAGTCTCTTGTTCTAGTTCCTCAATCATCTTTATTTGTACACTATTGCCCTCAACTCAAAAGTATACCTTCCTGCTATCATGATCGGATACTGCCCTTGTTGTGGCAAAGAACGGTCATCCTAAAATTATGGGCGTACCAGTCACAGATTTAGGGATCTCCATGCCCAACACAACGAAGTCTATGGTGAATTTCAAAACCTGAATTATGATGAAAACAACCTTAACATCCCCTTCGACTTCTTAACAGGTCCATATGCAAACTGAAGGATTGTCATGCTCTTTTTAAGAGGGCCAAACTTGAAACGGTCAAGTAAGGTCGTCGGGAGGAGGCTAATCAAGGACCTACTTTCTAATAGAGTCTGATCGAACCACTTCTCATGAATATGGAATCTGACATAAGGAGATCCTGCATTCGGTCTCTTGGCCGGCAATTGATTCTGGATGGTGAAGAAGATGGCATGGGTGAGCACATGAATTTCTTCAGTATGATTCCTCTTCTTCCAATGGATGGTGTTCTTCTCCCTCAAGTTCTATAATAGAGGAATATGTTCAAGTGCCTCCTAAAGAGTAAGCTGGATTTGGAATCCATCTATCATCTGCTCGTTGAACACTAAATGGTGTATCTTTTTGAGATTTACTATTTTTGGCCCCTTTCCTAAGTGAAGTGCTTGAGGGAAGGGGAAAGAAGGACCCTCTTTAGAGAGATGAGGGTCAGGAGTAGATTCTTGAGCATTCAAAAGACTAGAATCGATTTATAGATCATTAAGTACCACTGATGGATTCATATGAGATATAGAAATCTTTCCTTTATTCATATTTTTGATTTTTTGGAGTTTTTCCATTTTTGTATTTTTCTAAAATTATCCTCTGGTACAGGAGGAGTCAGCATAATATAAGGACTCTTGGTAGCATCAGTACCACAAACAGCATCTGAACTTATATACTTAGTACCACGCTCAGTACCACTGTGTGCAGCTAGAGATTCGAAGGCCTCAGCAATGTCATCTAGATCAACATCCTTGGTGGATTCAGCACCACCTTCATCATCATCATGGTGAGTGGCATCAGTACCGCTCCTAACCTTGTCTGGCACTCTAGAATCTGTAGTGGTCTGTCGCCTAGACGAGTCATCATTGGTTAGCTTCCTACCGCTCCAAAGTGTCACAAAATCGGTATCAAATATATACTAAGTCTCATCTAAAATATCACTAGGAGAGGCGGTCTTTGTAGACTGTACTTGCTCAGACTTTCTCTTCAGCTTGTTCGAGTTAGGTTCAATCTGAGCAGGTATGGCAGCCTTACCTTTGATTATCTCCCACATTTTCTGTTGGAACTCATCCATCTTTCACTGAAAGGTAGCTTGCTAGTCGGTCAACATGCATGTGAGGTCATCAAGGGCTGGGTTCTGATACTGCTGTGGATGAGAACTGGACTGGTTGAATAGCTGGAAATGAGGCTGGCTTTGTTGGTAGTGAGGAGGGGGCTGGGAGTAATGCTGATGAGGTTTTTCTCCCTCCATTGTTGTTCCCGATACTAGAGATGAGGTCCATGCTGCTGCTGGTGGTGGGAGTACTCGGTTGCAGGGGTTGGGTTGTTGTTGGTATGAAGTGCTTCCAGTAGACCATCGAAAGCCAGGGTGGTCATGATAGATCTCAGGTTGTGGTTGGTACTGGGAGTACAAGATCCCATTGAATTCCATCTACGGCTCCTGTTACACATGGAGTGGAGGGGGAAGTGCTGCCAAGGGCAGATCCGAATGATATACCACCATCTGAGTGTCTGAAGATGGTGATGACTGGTACTATTGGAGCTACTGGATGGGTTCTGCCTAAATGTGGTGAACCTAATGGTATGATGCGTAAGTCTATGAAGCGTTGCTCCCTGGATCAACCGTGACCTGAAACGGGGCTGAGAAGCCACCTGTGCCTCTTAGAGATATATGATCTACGTCTTCAGGTCAATTAATGTTTGGGTCAGTTCATCAATCTTGTTAAGCTTATCCAAGACCTAGCACTATTTTTCTCGATGATTTCTATCCGGTCCAACTTCTGGCTAATAATACCCATATCGACAACTGAGGATATGCTAGAGTTGCTGCCAATGAAGATGTAGAAGGACCGGTCTCAATGCGTACAATCCTTTGGTACAAAATCGCCTGCAGGGGAGGCTTACCCTGAGTGTAGACAAGGGTATGGGACATCACTATGTAGTTTTCGTCCATCTCCTCATTGATGTCCCAAACTTGGTCTTCGTCTTTGGCGAAGTAAGAACCTACCCACGAGGCGTTCACTAGCCCTTACAGCTCAGGTGTCAGCCCATAAAATAAACTCTTGACAAGGTTAGGCTTACTGATCTCACGGTGGGGACACCTGTCGATGAGCTCTCTAAAACGATCCCAGGCTTTAAGGAACTGTTCTTTTGGGATCATGGTGAAATTGATGATCATAGATCTAGTTATGTTAGTTCGGTCGAGTGGGTAGTACTTGTTTAAGTACTCGATCTGGAGCTACTCCCAAGTAGTGATGATCTTCCCAGGTGCTTCAAGAAGTAGGCTGCTCTTTTAACCAAGGAAAAGAGTAAGGCGATCAGCTTGATAGTGTACTCATCCACAAATATGTTATGGATAGTACTACAGATCATCTCGAACTCCTGCAGATGGAGATGAGGCTCTTTGAAGGCTAGCCCATGGAACTTGAGCAATAGCTAGATGGTCATGGGGTGAAGCTCGAAGTCACCCTGAATTGTTGGCAGTTGAATCCATCTGTGGGTGAGGGTTGCACCAGGGTTGTGCAATTGCCTCATGGTGCAGGCTGGTCTGGCTAGATCATGTGGCGCATCCTGGCATCTTTATTCACCCTCTGCTCTCGGGATATCTCCATCGGTTGGTCATTGGGCTCGTTTTGCCCAGCTCGCATCTATGTGATCTCCCTCCTTACTTTTGCCATGAACACTCCCGAGTCCCGGATCTGATGTTGCATGGTCTCTAGGGAAACTAGCAATGTGTTGTTGATGGAGACCTGATCAAATATAAATAAGGATGTCTACGGCTGCTCATTAGTTCTGTTCTCATTGTTGTCCATCTCACCGATCTCTACAAAAGAAAAAGACCCTTGCTCAAGTGTTGTCAAGTGAACAAAGAGATGTGCTAGCTTGTCTGATTGTATCTCAAGTGTGGGAGAAGGATGGTCGAGGGAGAACAAGATGGAGGCAAATTCGAGTTCATAGAGCATGTCTGAGCTCTCTGAATCCGTGCTAGATGAACATGCAGGAGTGATGGAAAGCGATGCTGCCAAAGGCAGCCTAAGATATCTCCTTCCCATAATCGCGATGTGGGGAATTATGAAGATTAGATATGGGACACAATCAGGATGAGAAATCGAATCCCCGGTTGACCTACACAATGCAATGTGATGAACTAAAGTCTCGTTTACTTATCTTGTCAAATTCTATTAGGTGATAATCCAATCTTTTAGAGCAGGTTAGTGAGCTGTTAGGAGCTTGATTCTCCCTGGAGACTGGCCCATGTACTTATGCCTAATTGCACACATTTACCACCAGTATGGGTGTATACAGACCGTTTACTAGCTACCCGATTCACCTAATCTGCTAAGGAAGTCCGGACCATTTACTGGCTACCCAAGAAAATGTTTACTGGAGAATAGCTAATCGTTTCTAGAATCTTAGTCTGAAGAAAGTTCAGGCGTGGCTCTATCCTAGTGTGTGGGTCTCTCAACATTCTGTAGAAAAATCAGACAAGGTGGGGTTACTCACCCCAAAACAAGAATTTTTAGTGAAATATGATTTTAGATCGAGTTTGCTTTTGTAGCCCCATTTTTATTTTGTTATCTCTTTTTATGTATTTTTCTGAATAATACAATGTCTAACAAATTTTCCGATTTCCTTTTTATTTAAGTCCAAGAAAATTGGGGGAGGAAGACGGAAAAGCCTATGTGCGATCAAACATAATGATGCATGCAGAAATATAAATGTGTAGCTTCCTCCAGCACTCTACATTCAGGGTGATCCGTGCATAAATTTAAAGATAGAAATAAAACTAATCGATATGATGCACGAGGAAATCATCCTAGGATGAGAAACTTCTATTAGCGAAAAGAGCTTCAGTTAATTAATCAGAGAAGAGTCCTGAGTCCGGTCTTGGAAGTCATTCGGTGCCTACCATAACGGGTCATGCTAGTTCTATATACGACTTCTCACGATGCGTGGTCTCTTATCCATTAAATCAATTATTTCTTTATTTGACTAAGTCCAAATATGTTCTATAGGAATAGATATTCTATTAGGGTGTTTAGACCTTACATAATTACTAATCTCAATCAACAAAAGTAATAAATCTAGGAGCCAAATCCTTGGGAATCAAATAGAAAATAAATGTGGAAAATGAGCGAAAAACTCGGTGAAGTCCCTCGAGTGTACTGGCACCCGACGAAACAGACCATGAATAATATTCATGTGTCTCACAAATCCAAATGTCTAAATTAATACGAGAATAAGTTCAAATGAAGTTAAATAAAATCTATCTAATATAATTGCTCCTCCTAATCCTCTACTCCTTCTCAAGTGCAGGTCCCTACAAAGCGAACCAGGTCATCCTCCAAGCGGTCCCTTGCACAAAAAGAAAAACAGA
The DNA here is from genome assembly GCA_037367405.1 of Ottelia alismoides. Classification (NCBI taxonomy): domain Eukaryota; kingdom Viridiplantae; phylum Streptophyta; class Magnoliopsida; order Alismatales; family Hydrocharitaceae; genus Ottelia; species Ottelia alismoides. The sequence continues at coordinate 541,666 of JAZKJV010003001.1, read as the reverse complement.
AGAACGTCAGAAACAATTATAAGAGATTGATACAAGAGTAAGCACAAATCAAACTACTTAGGTGTGCTCCCCGGCAACGGTGCCATTCCAATAAGTGCAAAACCGACCTGAGTTAAGCTTGAATTTAATGTGTCAATGCGACCTAAGTCGATCGAGTGAATCAACAAGAAAAATAAACCACTAAGAGATGAAACAATCCAATGTAATCAGTTTTACTACTTTTATTTACCTGATATAGCGACCAAGGTTGAACACAAGAAGCACAATTAAGAGCTAAGTAGTGTGATTTCGAGAATAAAAATCTTTTTAGTGTTTTTTAGTTTCTTAAATTTTTTAATTTTTAATAAGAGAGAAATAAAAACAAGTTATAAAAACACACACAAACACTCTTTTTTGCATTTTTTAAGAATAAAGAACACTTAGAAATTTGCAACAAAAATATTTTTGGGTTTAATATGTTTTATATTATTGTTGGTAATTTTTATAGATTTTTCAAAGGTTTTTGTAATTTTCTAAAAATAAAACAGTGATAAAAACAATAAGCAGTGCACAACTAAGAGTAATTCGCAAATTAAAATAGTTAAAATGCCTAAATCTCTTGGGGTTATTTTTATGCTAAAGTATAGATAAATAGCTACAAACAAAGACCAAAATCACTATTTTTGGATCTTTCTACGATTTTATATAATATATATAAATTTTCAATTGTTTTGCATTTTTTATGGTTTTTATAAGATATTATTAAGCAAAATTAATATTGGAGCTAAAAGACACTAAAATATAACATCAATTTTTATGGAATTTTTGGTTGATTTTTCGAATTTTTATGATTTCTCTAAGACAAACATGACACGTTTTAGGGGTTTTTGAATTTTTAATAATCTAAAATGCACACAAATCAACGCCTAAAAAATACCATAAAGAATACATGCTAGCAGGAACTATAGGTATTACATATTTTTTAGAGTTTATTTAATATTTATTACATTAAATAAAAGACATGTAGATAAAAACAACTCGCAGGGACCTCTTTGTAAATAGTTTAAGTGTTGGACCCTAAAAAATAACAATTACTAAAAACTCAGGGGTGACTATGCAAATAATACAGCAAATGTGCATTCGATACATGAACTAGACAGTCAAGGGTAAATACTCAAAACAAAAGCTTCATTCCATAACAAATAAGGAGTTTAAAGTAAATGTTGCAAATATTCCCAAAAAAATTCACAGATACACATAACTGAAACTCAACTAGACCAAAGTGCAAATAATAAAACTACAAGGGTCTAACTACAAATATTTTTAACTAATTATTTACAATAATTAGACTGAAATGAAATGACATAAACTACGGGGAAAAGTAAAGTTTACCCTGAGGCATGTGCAGAAAGCGTGCTCTGATGTGCGGTCTTGATGCACCTTTACTAAAGGATCTGACGATTCTGCAAAAGGTGTTGATGTACGTCTCTGATAAGCTGTTAGCTGGAGATCTGATAGTTCTAACCGGTGGCAGGAGCGTGCGGCGCAGATGGGTGACCATATATGATCCAAGCACTAGATCAAGGCGTAGCGGATGGCTAGGATCAAAACTTGGGCAGGAACTTTAGATCGCGCGGCGGAGAAGGTGGCTGGATGAACTTGGCTCATGCGAACTTCACCCGATATGGAGGTTAATCCTCAACTCCAATGAAGTCACGAAGGGGTACGACTGCTTCATAATGGTGGGTCGCTTTGAGTGGTTGGCTCAGATGGAGAGATGGACGGACGGATGGTCAGGGAAGTGATGATCCACCTGGAGCTGCTCCGACTGAGTATCTAGGGCTCTAAATGGTTCTCCACACACGTTTGTAGACACTTGGCTCGAAGACCAAGTTTCGGCCACTGTTATTTTGCAAGGAAAACTACAAAAGCAATGGTAGGTGATCTTTGACCTCCGACGGAAGTGTAGGGTGGAGGTCTAGCTTTACTCTCACTCCAATGAGTAAGTGTAAGGGGGTCCTGTTGTGAGGGAAGGATGGTGGTGGTATTTTGTGTCGATCGGGATATGGAGGTATACGTGAAGGGGCTCCGACTAGCAGGTCGGAGCTGCTAAACTGTGGCAGAGAAGGTGGACTGAATCAGAGTGAAACGTGAAACCATGGGGGGATAAGTGGTACCAGAAGATGTTTATTAGCTCATGTGCTTCAGGAAAGATGGTCGGCAAGGTTATGGACTCTACCCAGCTGTAAAAGGTCGGGAGGCTTATCACGGCGGAGAGCTCTGACCACGAGCTGAGTAAGCTAACCCGGTCACCGATTTAACCTCCTAAAAACATGAAAAGGCTCCTATCACGATGTTGAAGGTTCTAAGGAAACGAAGGTGGCATGAGGAACGCGCTGTCGAGCTTGAGAGGAGGAGAAGATACTTTATAGGCGTACCCAAGGTTCTGGAAAGATTAGTGAGGCATGCGAAACCCTAGGGTGATACGGTTGCACCTAGGGATCCACAAGGATCAAGGATCTTATAAGCATATTTGGGCATAAGAATCGAGGTAAAAGGAGGTCTGAACTGATCATGGTAATGGGGAGAGAATCGGTCTGGCGAAGGTGGATCGGGTCGGGTCAGCTACGAGGCGGGGTTAACCCAGGTCAACAATCCATCGTGGACCAATCATAAATTGGGAATTACAAAATAAAATAATATTAAATATACAATAGTAAATTATTTTAAAATAAAATGTGTATGAAAGAAAATTTTTTTTATTATTTTTTAGACTATTTTTCTGTGATTTTTAATTATTTTTTGGAATTAATATATATAGTATATACAATATAGGGATAATTACACCCATAACCCTGAGTAATTCCTCAATCTCAATCATAACCCTGCATAATCGCGAATTACATGAGGAACCCTGAGTAATGCTTAACCTTTACACGACATGACCCTGTGTCAACTTCCGTTTCGAATTTCCGTTAACTCAGATGGAAAAGGTTAGATGTGGACAATTTCGCCCCTCAGAACCTTTTATATTTATAAATTGATGCCCTTGGAAGCCTGGAAGGCCCACACCCATCGGAGCTCCAACCCCCCGCCCGCCGGAGCCCCGACCCTCCTCCCGCCTGCCCGCGCCCCAACCTTCTTCCCCCTTTCCTCGTTCCTGTAAACGGCAAACGGTAAACCTAATTTTCTGGTCCGACAAACGGGCACCCGAAATAATGAGGGATGCAAAACGAGTAGTTTGCAAACCGCACCCGAAGAAGCGACACAGGACTACAAAAGAGTTCGCTCGTTGGCAGTAGTACTTTCTCCCACATTCCTCTGCCGCCACCACCCAAAAGAATCCAGGAAAAAGGATGGCCTCCTCCTCGCTGCTCTCCCTCCACCCCATCTCCTGCGCCTCGCCGTCGCCGAGGACCATCCGCGAGGAGGCCCACGCCCTCCACTCCCCCAATATCTTATGATTAATGAGATTGAGATAAACAAATATAATATGAAGTTTTATAAATAAATAATGAACTTTGCCAGAATGCAGAGAACCTAAAATTGAAAATACAAGTTTTATAAAATATAAATCTGATTAGCTTTTCAAAAAAATCTCAAGGTATATCAGCACTGGTTCCGCTCCCGCTCTGGTTCTCTCCTCGACGTCCAGCACGACCTCGACGCCCTCCGCCGCTTCGACGGCCCCTTCTGGCGCTCCCTCTTCGAGGGCAACTCGGCCGCACCTCCTGGCCTTTCGGCTCCGGCGTCTGGTCCAAGAAGGAGTGGGTCCTCCCCGAGATTGACCCCGACCACATCGTCTCCCTCTTCGAGGGCAACTCCAACCTCTTCTGGGCCAAGCGCTTCGGCAAGGAGCTCCTCACCATGAACGACCTCTGGGTCAAGCACTGCGGCATCAGCCACACCGGCTCCTTCAAGGACGCCGGCATGACCGTCCTCATCAGCCAGGTCAACCGCCTCATCGAGCTTGGCCGCCCCATCATTGGCGTTGGCTGCGCGTCCACTGGCGACACCTCCGCTGCTCTCTCCGCCTACTGCGCCGCTGCCTCCATCCTTGCCTTCGTCTTCCTTCCTGCTGACCGTATATCCATCACGCAACTCGTGCAGCCTATTGCCAACGGTGCCTTCGTGCTCTCCATTGATACCGACTTCGACGGGTGCATGCGCCTCATACGCGAGGTCACTGCCGAGCTCCCGATCTACCTCGCCAATTCCCTCAACAGCCTCCGGCTCGAGGGGCAGAAGACCGCCGCAATCGAGATCCTCCAGCAATTCGACTGGGAGGTGCCTGGGTCATCGTTATCCCATGTCAGCCTGGGGACATTATCCTATGTCAGCCAACGGACATTTATTTTTTTCCTTCTATTTTTTTATTTGGCTAATCCTAGTCGTTAGATCATAGTTTGGTTAGATAAACCCACTCATATGGTTGAGTTAACATATTAAACTAACGGAGGGTTATGTGTGTGAAACGGAGTAACTATCCGGTGTTTCCCATGTAATTCGCGATTATGCAGGGTTATGATTGAGATTGAGGAATTACTCAGGGTTATGGGTGTAATTATCCCTACAATATAATGTATTATATACATGTATAGTATACCTACATATTATATAAAAATTTTACCATTTTTACAAAAATATCTTTTATTTTATATTTTATTTATTTACAAAATAATTTGAGGAATATAAAAAGATTTATATTTGATTTTTTACAATTTGATTAAAGATCTTAGGTAATGTATACAATATACACACATGTGGCTTTTCACAATGAATTATGGATTTTTTTAATTTTGTGTTTTCCTATTTTTATTTTGTTTTTATTTTATTGTTAAAGCTTTATACAAGTGTTCAAAAATAATATGGTATTTACAGAAATTTAAAATAAATATAAATATTTATTTGTATATGTAGTATCTACAATGTACCCTATCTCCCCCTACTTGTATTCCTTGTCAATCAGGCCAAGTTTTGAACTTCTCTCGGGGTTTGGGTCATTCTGTATTTATTCTAAATAATACTTCCTTTTCTTTTATATTTATTATTTTATTAATGGAAAACATAAGTTAATTATGCAATATCAACAAGGACCTATATAATGTTAATTCATTGTATTTACATATATTTATAGGAGTTTCTACTAAAAGATAATGTTAAAATAAAAGAATAAAGAATGAGAATCGTAGATTCATCACGTGTGAAGTTCCATCTGGTCTTACAGAGCTAGATATTAATAACTTGATTTTATCTAATGTTGTCACTCTCTGGAGCAGTAGGACCTTGCAGCCATCAACCACATATAAGGATAAGAATAAGGCAACCGTGGGCGAGTTGTCATCCTCCTCTAGATCAATCAGACCATTAACCGAGATGAGTGAGGAAGAAGAAAGAGAAGAGTCAATAAAAATTAAAAAAACAACATTAAAACTGCCAAATAGATAGCACCAATAGTAGCAATCGAAGCACCAGCCAGCTAGCCCTGGGGGAGACCGCACCTATAGTTCATCCAACACCAGCCAATGGATCCTCGCCTAATGATTATGGATGCCTGCCTTTCCTAGAAGACCCTGCTCATTTTAGTCATCCACATGTACAGCCTGATGTGGGCACGGATTTTGTTGTAAATATGAACACTATTTCTACTGATTCTTTTGATTCTGTACATATTCTGTTTCCTGATGCAATTAAAATATCCAAAAAAAAATTTGAAAACTGCCTTGTGTGACCCAGTGTGGTAGAAATCATTCAGAATATTACTCTTGAAATGCCTCTTCTCAAAACCATAAAGTACATTCCTAATACCAAGAAAGGTATAAAGAAGGCATGTACCTCAAAGGGACAGCTGTGTAAATCTCGTGAAAGAAATGTGAAGCATATCCTCACTGTGGCTGCAGTAAACACAATCAGCAATCTCCTTATGAAAAATAAGGATATAGGAACTCCTCTAGTCAAATGTTTGATCAAAAGTTTGACCGAACTCTACTTGATAGTGGATCCTCAATAAACCTGATACCCACTTCATTGCTCAAAGAATTTGGGTTGTGACAGCTCAAGTCCACTAGAATGATTCTGTAGTTCATAAACACATCCATCAAGCGGCCCAGAGGAAGTCCAAATGCTGGCACAAAAGTTAGGGGAAAACGTCGATAGGAAAGCGTTGGATAATTCACATCTGACCTTTGGAAGATGTCGTCGTCACCATTCAGGGAATGCATTACCCTACGAACTTCATAGTTATAGATATGGACATTGTAGATCCTCTTCTGCATACCCCAATAATCCTTGGACGGTCGTTACTTCCAACAGTCGAAGCAGTAGTGAAATAGGGCACTAGAAAGATAACCTTCTGTTGGAACAATGATAAAGTGCTGATTGAGACGATCCAAGTCCTAGAACATTTAGCGTCTGCATCCAATGAGAATGAGCCGAAAGAGCAGCAAACAGAGGACTATGATATTTTTGCCGAAATTTCCGACACAAATCTGTTTATGGATGCTATTTAGACCCAGGCATTCCTCTCCACTGAGGAGGTAGTGGACAACATAGTCGAATTCCCAGGTATCCTTGATGGTGAGATTTTTGCTGACTTTCCTAATTAGTGCATTTATGGCCACATGTCCTTGGTAGAGAAATAGGACATCATTAAAAACTTTTGTGAACAAGATTCGATCATCGAAGAATTTTATGTAGCACTACACTCAGATCCTATAGTGCCAACGATGGACACAACACAGATGAAAGTTCTAACACCATTGCCCTGCACAGTAGCTGAAGTCACCATTGAGCAGAACCAAGCCCCACCTGAGCTCAAGCCACATCCTGCAAACATGAAGTATTCCTTCCTAGCGGGTGCACTAAACATATTCCCTGTAATCATCAATTCACAGCTAATCGAGGAACAAGAACCTCGTTTTCTCGAGGTTCTAGATAGAAACCATAAGGCCATAGGGTGGAAAATTTCAGATCTCCATGTTACCTCTCTACCATGCATGAAGCCACATGGCAACACTTGCCATCCATGCACCATGACACATGGCTCATATGCATGAGGGAACTTGTTGTACATGCATGAGGGCACTTGGTGCACATGCATTAGGACACATGTTAATCTTTGAATGATAACACATGTTACTCTTATGTGTTGACACTTGTCATGTATGTATAACGACACGTGTCCCATGATTTGCCCTCCATGTGTCCTACTTTTGCTAATGACACTTAATTATTACTAATCACAGGTAATTACTAGTAATCACGCTTAATTAGTCTTAGTGATATGATTATGGTCTAATGAGCATAAATCTATAACATTGTGGGCCCTATACTTGTAGTAGTTTCTACTATTTATAAGCTACTACCATACTTCCAAATTACTAGATGCGGTACTATGTTTGACGTGCTACAAAATTCAAAAAATCTTTCAAAGTAATAATTATTCAAGATGGTCTCTGATTTATATAAAACAAGTTTCAATGAAATCATTGCATCAAGGCGAATCTATTGACTATGTCTAACGTAAAGTATGAGTACTATCAATCCAATATTTCCTTGAAATAACACTTGCTAACATTCAAAAACATAGTATATATAGTGATATTCTACAAAACTCACAACTACTCAAAACGCGCATTACAATTTCTCCCCTACTTGAAATAAATTTCGTCCTCGAAATTGAAGTACCTTTGTTAGTTTGAAAATAAGTGGGGATATTGAGATCTCATTTCTTCCTCTCGTTCCCTTGTGACTTCTTCTATTGCATGGTTCCTCCACAAAACTTCAACTAAGGGAATCTTCTTTGCACGAACCTCTTGTACTTTATACTATAGAATTTCTACAGGAACCTCCTTGTATGATAGATCTTCCTTCAATTGAATTTTTTGGGGTTGTATCATATGGGTTGGATCTGGAATATACTTACGAAGTGTGGAGACATGAAAGACATCATGTATCCTTGCTAGTTCAGATGGAAGTCGAAGATGATAGGCCACACTTCCAATTCTCTTTGTGATCTCGTAGGGGCCAATGTATCTATGGCTTAGTTTCCCTTTCTTCCCGAATCTGATTAGTCCTTTCCATGGAGATACTTTTAGAAACACATTTCTCCCACTTGAAATTCTAAGTCTCTCCTTTGTTTATCTGCATAACTTTTTTGTCTGCTTTGCGCTGCCTTCACGCATCTCTTGATTTCCTCAACTTTTTCTATTGTGCTTTGTATTAATTCAGGTTGAACCAATTTTCATTCTCCAACCTCACTCCAACAGATAGGTCTTCTACACGGTCTACCATATAAGGCTTCATAAGGTGCCATCCCAATACTAGCATGATAGTTGTTATTGTATGCAAACTCTATAAGTGAGAGATGTTCATCCCAGCTTTCTTTAAGGCTCAGTGCACAAGCTATAAGCATGTCTTCTAGAGTCTGGATAGTTTGTTCTGATTGAGCATCTGTTTGAGGATGAAAGGCTATACTAAATGATAATTTTGTTCCCATAGACTTATGTAAGCTTGGCCAAAGCTTGGAGGTGAATCGTGGATCTCTATCAGATACAATTGACACAGGAGCCCCACGACGGCTAACTATCTCATTAACAAAGATCTTTCCCAAACGGTCTAGACTGTATGCCATGTTGATGAACCGAAAATCCCACCAAGTAACTAAGGTAAAGAGATACCTACGGTCGTTGCGACCTCAGTCACTCGAGAATCAATCAGCTCAATCAAGAAAATTTTGAAGATCAGAGAACCACCAATCGAAACGATAAAATTAATCAACATAAAAATATAGCGGTCCTGGCTATGAGATTAGCCTGGTGTAGCACCCAGGGTCGGACTCAGGGAGCACGAATTAGCCTTGCGGCCTAGAAGTAGTCAAATCGAAAATAAGGGAAGAAAATGTATTTTTGGTGGATTTTTAATTGATTTTATATTTTTTTTGGATTTTCAATAAAGGTGAAAATAAGAAAAGGAGAAAAACAAGCAAACACCTCAAATTATTTAATCACTCAAAAATGTTACAAAAATCCAAACAAAAATATTTTTATATTTTTTAGGTTTTTTAGTGTTTTTGGTGAATTTTTAAGATTTTTATAATTTTTATACAATTTTCTAAAAATCAAACAAGCCCAAAACAAGAGCAATCTATCCAACCAGACTTCAAGGGCCAGGAAAAATATCAAATGGTCTGTAATAACCTAGAGGTAATTTTTATGAAAAATAGAAATAACAAGGAAAATTCAGGAGAAGAGTTTATTCTTTTTGAGTTTTCTACGACTTTTTAGATTCTTTATAATTTTTAAATGGTGTTTAATTTTTGGGTTTTTATATATCCAAAAATAACCAAAATTACATAGAAAATCAAATACACGAAAATTAATAAAACCTAATTTTTTTTAGAATTTTTACAATAGCTTTTATATTTTTTATGATTTTCCAAACTGGACAGACACAAAAACAACTATTTTTTAATTTTTAAAAATAACAAAAAGCTTCAAAAATGTACCAAATTTATGGGGAAAATTTTACACAGTGGCAGGAGCCACGTGTCCAATTTTCACGAATTTTGGATTTAATTTTCTATTTTATTTTATTAAAACCAAGGCTCACAGTGCATAGGGACCTAAATGTAAGAAAAATATGTTCCAAGGGCCAAACAGTAACGAGACAAGAAAGTGCGAGGGCCCTTGTGCAAAATTCCCACAAAAGCACGTGTGATACACGTGTATTAGACACAGAGGGGCATTTACGCAAATTCTATTTATAAAATGTCATTCAGTAGTACAGAAGAAACACAAGGTAGAAAATGCAAAATGACCAGAATCTCACGTGTCGACGCACGTGGTTCACATATACAGGGACTGGATTGCAATTAAAGAAAACATGAAGGTCCTTAATCCAAAATTACCAAAATAAAAACAACTACGTAAACTATTTATAGGACTAAGTACGAAATGCCAAAAATAGGAGGGGCCTAAGAGTAAATTACCCTTATTAAAAGTGAACGGTTGAAGCGGCGCCACGTGGAAGATCGGAGGGCTGTGGAACGAGGGCTCCTCTTCAGCTGATGGACGCTCGAGAGTTCGCCACGTGTGTGATCCGACGGTGAGAGGCAGTGGCTAAACCCTCGCTGGATCGACGACGATGAAGAGGACACGTGGAGATTGGACGATGCTCGATATATGGTACCTCTTCGTCTGAGTGGATGGTCCAGATCAGGCCTCTGATAGATCCGACGGTGGAGAGCTCACGTGGACGGACGGTCAGGATCAGAAGTGGGGCTGAGGTGTTGATCGGACGGTGGCTGGACGATCTCCAAGAATCGATGCCGGCAAAGTTTGCCGGCCTAATGCACGCGCTGGAGATGTCCTCTGGAGCTTCTGAGGTGGGGAATAGCTTCGCCTCGATGGTCCGCAGCTAGTGGATGCCTCCGATGAGGTCGGCGACCACCGGAGTGGCCCAGTGATGTTGGAGGACTGGACCTGCTGTGGCTGATCATTCAGACGCTCAGATGGGCCTCCTTCGACCTGCAAAACAACACAGGCGAGCTCCTTGGTCGAGGGCAAATTGCCTCGACCAATGGGGTGAAATAGAAGAGTGTGTGTGTCGGGGCGACACCCTCCGGCGAGGCGATGGCGGAGGAGGGTGAGGGACCTGCTCTAGGGAGAGACAGGGGGAATGAAGGGGCGCAGCAAGTGGAGAGAAGACTGGTGAAGGTGGTAGCATGGTCGGAATGGCAAATGGGCGGACGGAGACGGCAGGTGACGGTGGCGGAGCTACAAGAACTGAAGCCTAAAAATCTAAATTTAAGCTATCCTACATGAGATCGAAGCTACCTGGCGGGCGTAATCGACTGTGCTAGAGCTCAGGGAGCTCCGGGGGTCATGGCCTCATGGGATCGTCGCTTCCTGAGGCTGAGCGCACCTCGCGGCGGCGTACGGCGAGGATCATCGTCGGATCAGTGGTTCCGGGCTGCCCGGGCCTCGCTGCTACCCTCCTCTGCGATGTTGTCACTCTGGCGAAGAAGAGGAGATCACTGGCGTCGAGGGGGAATCCCAAAGATCGCGTGAAGTGGCGGCCGGAGCTGGAGCTAAATAGTCCTTCAGGTCCGAGAAGAAGGTGACGGGTCTGGCTTGATGAAGCACGGACCCTTAGGCAAGATCTCGGGCGAAGGTCTCGGATCCACATGGAACAAATGGAGCCCGGGGTTTGAGGAAGTGGGTGGCGGATAGTGCGGGGAAAAATGGAAGAAATCGGGTCAGGCGCACGGATCTGCTAGAAATAGGTCCACGAGGGAGAGTTGACCGGGGGTCAACAATCCCCCGTGGACCAATCAGAATGCAGCTTTTAATCATTATTCGATAATTCAATTAAACATATTAAATGAATTAATTTCAAAAAAACTAAAACATGAAAATTGTTTATTTATTTTCAAATTATTTTTTGTGATTTTTATTTATTTTTTGAAATATAAATTAGGTATTTACAAAATATTATTATTATATATAGGTATATACATATGTACATTTTTATTTTAATTTTTAATTGTTTATTTTTATGCAATTATTCCAATTTTATATTTTATTTATATATAGACTAAAATTTGGAATAAAAGGGTATTTTTATTTTATTTTTATTATTTATTTACAAGGGTTAAAAATATACTTTTATTTACATATGTACATGGTATATATACAAGGTGGGAATTTGGTTTTATTTTATTTATTTTCATTTTAATTTTATTTTTCTAATTTTTATTTTATTTATTTACATCATGAAATAAGGGATGTGAAAATATTTTTATTGAGTTTTAATTATTTATTTACAAAGGGAAAATAAATTTCTATGTTAGTATATACACATGGTCTATGTACACAAGTGAGAACATTTTATTTCTTTTTATTTTTATTTTGTTTTTCCGATGTTTATTTTAGTTTTATATTTACAAATATATACAAATTGATAAACATCCATTTTTATTTTTATTAAGAGGAAAATAATTTCATTTATATACATAGGTATATGTACACACATGAGCTTCCCTATCTCCCTCTACTTGGATTCTTTTGCGGTCAGGCTCATGCTGAGCCTTCCCTTGGGATTAGGTTGCTCAATATTTATTCTAAAAATCTCCCTCTTTTTCTTTTATTTCTTTGTTCTTTTATTTATGCACAAAAACATGCTAAATATGCATATTTACACAATGCATGAAAGATGGTAACTTATTCTATTTACACATATCTACAAGTGTTTTGCATAGGTTTTGTAGCTAAAATAAAAGAATAAAGAGTGATGAATGGGTATTCATCACCCCCCTATATTTAACTTTGCTAGTCCCTTAGCAAACACTTATTTGAAAAAAGAAGTGAAAAATATAAAAGGAAAAAGAAAAAGAGGAGAAAATGCCTGGATTAATGTTGATTATTAAACTTGCCTTCATTAAATTGAAATATGGAGCTCAGTCAGATATTTGGATTATTAATGTGTCGGAACCTTATTTGGACTTAGGTTTAAAACTTAACAACCTCTACGATCCACTAATCTATAGTCAAAACTCCTCAACAATCCAGATCAGAACAAGTCTACATACACAAACCCTGAAGACCATGAATCTTTCCTTGTACAGTGTGTGTGATATGTAGCTCCCCACCTCAGAAGTAACAAAGAAACAACCTCCCTCAACCCGGTAACTCTAACGCCTCGGTCTAGCAACTCTTTCCTCGAGAAGCAGGGTATTCCCTTCTAAGTTCAAGTGCAACCGGCTCAAGAAGAGGGGGAAGAAGAGAATGGACCATGGCCAGTGTAGCCATGTATCCTTGGGAGCTCTAACCAGTGTAGCTGAGTCTCCCGCTTCAAGCTTCATGAGATGGAACATGTATATCATAAGCTTTTGCTTTATTTGACTATATACACTCCGGTGTGGTTATTAAATTTTCAATCCGACCCACCACTTTTTTTGGAGTTCTTTTCTTTTTGCACATTTTTTTGTGCTTCTGTACAACATATCTACATGATGCAGCATATATACAAGGAGTTTTTCCTCTTGGTCCAGTAGACTATCCCTCTTTTAAAGCTTTATTGCAACCCACGGCTTCTGTCTTTAGACCTCATAACCACCTGACCAAGTTGAGATGCACTTCCTTCACTATAAGAAGAAGAGAGGTTCCGCCTAGAAGTACTACCCTCATATGCTACCCAAAGCCAAAGGAAAATGCCTCCTCACCACCTCATCCGTGGAGAGGTATGTGTAAGGTGCTGGTGTAAGTAAAGCCATTGTCTCTGAGAGTCATACGTGTGTTGTTAAGTGCTCTACTTAGGCTCATTGAGATGACATGTGATCATAGCCTAGTGGACTCAAAGAATGAAGTCACCCTGGATTAACCCTAAGCCCTATAAGGTTCCTCTTATAACTAGGTGGATTAAGATCTTAACCAAGCTCCATTTTCCAATTTAATTCCAGGCTAGTTTAAATGTCAACTATAATCCAGGAAAAAGTATGCAAATATTTACAAAGATGCTATTTACAAAATTTTTGCAAAATTTTTGAAAAATGTTTCGAAATCAATGGATGTATGCATGAATGCAAGTTTTGCAAAATATTTACACAAATTTACACATTTTTTTGCAAACTTTTGATTTTCAAAACATTTTGGAAAAATTTTGTTCTGCATACATAATTTTGATAAGAAAATATTTACACACTATTTACACAAAAAAATTTTACAAACATTTTTACAAAAACAATTTGTACAAAAGCTATGTATGTGAAATAAAAGAATGTTTATTTACAAGGAAAATTTTTTAATTTTTATGGATTTTTTGGGTTTTTAGCCATTTTTATTTATTAACACATTCACAAAAAGTATGAGTTATGGCTAAAGTATATATGAAATATATACACACACCCCTATACTTAGCTGGAACGATGTCCTCAGAGTCAAGAGTGATGAAGAAGACATAACTCGTGCTTAGTATAGGGAAGTGAAAAAGAAGGTTATATACAAGGATGAATCAAAGAATAGAAATCCAAGAGGGTCTGACATTTACCCCTATACTTAGGATCAAATAATCCTAAGTATATCAGGATGTACACAAAGGGAAACCCGAGTGAAGAATGTACAGGGTCTACCCCCTATACTTAGGGTAAAATATCCATAAGTATAGGCAGCAAAACCGGGGTAGAAAGACACGAAGAAAACAAGTATATAAAAGATGGAGGATCATCACTCCACCTATGCTTAAGGTGAAGAATCCTTAAGTATAGGCAACAACAGAAGTGATGAAACAGAATGGAAGAACAACTCGGTGCTTCCACACCCCTATACTTAGGATGAGGTATATCCTAAGTATAGCAAAGATAATCCTATACGAGACCTGGGGTGAAAACAAACAAGGAAGAAAAAAAGATCAAACTAAGACGAAAACACGTATATACAAAAGGGTACAATGTTGAGGTGCCTCTCAACAAGCGCTAGGTTTTACACCCCTAGCTGGGCGCAAAGGCTAGGACAAAGCTGTGTCAAGGTTCAGGACGGCATCTGTAAGGTGAATGTCGTATTGTCGTCGCAGTCTCGGTATGAGAACATCGACGAAATCAACAGTGTAAAGAATGACACCCAGGTAGGCAATCAGCCGAGTGTCTGCTACCGGCCAATGATATGGGAATATGTGATCGGGATCCGGTAGCATAAAAGAAATCGTCGGCTCGGAATAAGATTGGAGTGGAAGTGTAGAGCCAAAGAAATCAAACGTGGAGAAGGATGGATCAGTCATGGAATCCTCCACGTTATTCAGTGTCTCAAAAATGTTTGGACAGTCAAGATAAGGAGACTCTCTAAGAAAACTGATATCCGATGCACAATATAGAGACAAATGGGGTAGATCATCGAATATCTCCAGGATCGGCTCATCCTCACGAGGGTCGTCAAGGTGAGAGGACTCAGAATAAGAAGGATCAGAAGACTCGGTTTCGTGATCCGTTAGATCGGATACACTCTCCGAAGGTGAAACAGAGTACTCATCGTGTATGGCATTCTCCCGCAGATAAACCTCGCGGAGAAATGCAAGATCTGTGGTGAGAAATAGAGGATCAGGATCTAGAATGGCATCTGCACTGCTGTCAAGTATCCACTCGGTGCACCAGGCTGCATCATCATCTGAAATCTGGCTATCGGCAATCTGGAAGCAGGAGAAGGTATTGGTCAACACCGCAGAGGCTGGCAATGTGTCTGCGGCTAATCCTCGCTCTGCAGCAATGCTGGCTGCCAAGTGGTCCTCTGCAAGTGTGTATGTCTCGTCAAAGTGGAGGAAAAAAGGCTCGAATATGGGACTATCTATGTTTGTACTCTCAAAGTGGTGTCCCATATCGAACTGTGAGTGTTGGGCTAAGTCATGGTATCTGTCGGACTCCAAGAAGTGTCTCTGCAGAAAAGAAGCTGACTCCTCCGGGACTGGACACTGAAGTGACTGAATCAATGGCTGTAAAAGCGGGGGCTCCTCCGGCTCCTGGAGTATCAGAAGATCTGATATCCAAGACTCGTCAACTGAGAACTCTGGGGCTGACTCGAACTCTAGCTGGAAGACCAACGGGAACTTTAGTAGACTCCTTGTCAGAACCTCTAATGTAGCAGTCATCTCCTCTGTACTCTGTGGTGCTGGGGCATCCATGTCCTCGGGCTGGTTTGTAGAAACTGTGTCCTCATGTCGTTCGACACACCCCACTGATACTGCAGCATCCTCATGTGTTGTTCCGACTATGGCATCTCGTAAAGAAGATCTTCGTGAAAGTAATCTCGAGATGGTATCCAGTAAGTGGATGTCGGAACTGCGGTGTGAACCACCACATGTGGTAATCACCAGTGCTATCTGCTTTGCGATCATCCCCCGCATGGAGATATCAATAATGTCTGTCAATTGAAGTTCGTGGTCCAGAAATCTCCTCAAGAGGTCAAGAAACCTCGGCCATGCCTCATGCAGTAGGTCCTGGGAGTCAACTTAAAAGTCGGTGATGAAAGACCGCATCATCTCTACTCTACGTTGGGGAAGGTATCTCTGTAGAAATTCTCGGCGTAAGTCTCCCCATGTAGCGAATCTCCTCCCCAATCGTCGGTGCCATCTCATGGCTCTGTCCTCAAGTGTGAAGGGGAAGATCCTTAGCATCATCTCCTCTGCAGTGATATCTGAATATGGCTGTGTCCTGCAAAACTCCTCGAACTCGGACAAGTGAAGATAGGGCTCCTCGTGTGCCTCCCCTGAAAATGTCGGCAGTCTTTGAATAAGATCCAAATCCAGAATGAATGTACCTAGTGTAGAAGCTGACTGATCTCCCTGTCCTATCTGCTCCTCCATCAATCTGGAGTAGGATCTATCTGATAATCCCATCTTCTCTCTCTGATCACGAACGAAGTGCAATCTCAACTCAGCAATGGCATCGTCCGAGTCTCGCATCTGCTCCATCTGATATCGGCGGACGTCTAGCACAGCATGCCCAGAGTAGTGAATGGAATGGGATGGAGGGAGCGGGAGGTTGGTCGGAGATCCGACCTCCCTCGAAGGTGGACCGGACTGATGGTCAGAAGGTGAAGAAGAAGCCGCAAGAGTCGGCCAGAAGTGAGGGGGATCCATCATCCAGTGATGAAGAAGGGAGGATGGGTGGGAGAAAGATGGGTGGGAAAGTGGGAGGGATCTGGAAGCACACAAGATGAAAAAGAGAACCCCCAATTCACCTACGCACACTGAGCTGAAGACCGTAAGAGATCGGTCAATTATCTTGTCAAGTTTATTTTAGGTGATCAAGTCAGACTTTCAGAGAGATTACGTGAGCTGATAGGAATCCAATATTCTCAACCGACTGTCCCGAATAAAAGGCCGGTAGTCAGTCAAGAAATCGGATATGGCTCTAGCCTAGGATACGGGTCACTCTCTCGCTCATCCAAACCAAACAAGGAGGGGGTTACTCTTCCCAAGACAGATTTTTCAATGTTGTGTCTTTTAGGTCAAGAGTGATAAGCAGTCCTGATTCTTTTGTTTTTCCTTTTATGTATTTTTCAAGAAAAGTCTAACGAATTTTCCGATTTCCTTTTATTCCTAAGTCCAGAAAATCAGGGGGAGGAAAGCGGAAAAGCCGATGCACGACAAATCAATGATGCGTGCACGAGATAGAAGGCGTACCTGACTCCAGCAGTCTACTTCCAATTATGATCCGCGCATAAATGTAAAACTAATCTATATGGATGCAAATGCGAGAACCGTCCTATACACAAGATCCTATTATCGTAAAGCACTGATTTATTTGCCTAAGTCCAGACGTAATCTATAGGAGCAGATATTCTTTTTTGGGCTGTGGACCTAAGGCTACCTGGCTCAACGAAATAAAAGCCTAAGACTAGGGGCTCAAGCACATAAATCCACGTGAAATCAAATAAAAGAAAAAGTGATCAAAACAAAACCACAGTGGGGTCCCCCGAGCACACCGGTGCTCGGCAAAACAGACCCAGCAAAGCCCACAAGTCTGAGAGTCTGGGTACATGTATTATTACAATAATAAAATGTGTTGAAAAGCTTTTCACCTAAACTACACCAAGCTACTCTGCGGCTATTCCGTGGCTCCCGCACTCCTGCTCAGTGCCTTGCGCTCTCCTATGGCTTCGTAGAGAAGGAAGCCACCTCCGACTCTCGTGGTTGCGTCGGATTCCGAAGAAACCGCCTCGATCCTCGGGCCCTCACAAGAAAAAGTGATCAGACCAGATTATTATAAACAATAAGATAAAATATATCTACAAAATATCTACAAAATGCCAAGAAAAAGAAAAGCCGCGGAAAGATCAAAATCGACTACTAAGTCGTGCTCCTCGGCAACGGCGCCATTCTGATGAACCAAAAATCCCACCAAGTAACTGAAGGATATGGTTAGATCCTCAAACGCATCACGGAAGCGTGATCGTCGTATCGAATACGACGAAGAACGACTAGTCGTACTAGTTGTTCTATGCAGCGGAAATTAAAAAATTTTCATGTGACGAAACCACATGATCCAAGAACACTTCTCGGATCGTTTCGTCTAAACCACAACCAAGTATTAGGTTTACCTCTTGAAGCGTGGTTGCGATCGAGTCTCTAAACAAAGAGACCTCCTGTCTCAAGTCCGATCCGACGGAGGAGATGCTTGCGAGCGCGGGGATGAACCACGTGCTTCTCGCAATCCATGTTGATGATCCAAGCGGCGGATCTCCTGATCTCGACACACGAGATCCGATGTCTTCTTCACGAGCGGGGCGCACCGAAGGAGATGGAGATCCATGAGCAAACCATCGGGCAGCATAACGACGATGCCGCGGCGATGGAGAACCTCTCTAGGGCATCCATGGTGGACGGCCACTTGAGAGAGAAAGAGAGAGAGGACGTGTAGAGAGAATGAGAGAGAGAGATTTGTTGCCTCAACTTATGTGTCAAGAAGAGCAATGGGGTGCCTCTCCTTTTATAGGGTTTTGGGATCCATGGATCTCAATCCATGTGTCAACACAAATCCAATGGTCCACATTAATTTGTGTTTCTTTCAATGGTCATGATTTGTTGCTAAAAACACAACAACAATTAATTTATTTAAAATAAATATATGTTGATAAATCAACACAATTTAATTACAAAATTAAATCATCAATACATGGAGATAATGAAAGGAGAGAAAGCCTCCTTCCATGTGGAGGGGGGGACGGCCTCCCTTTCCTAATGGGAGTGGTGGCCGTCCACCCTCCTCCATTAGGAAGGTGGCTATTTCACCTTTTATGTAATCTCCATTATTTGCAACAACTTTTGTTGAAAATTATTTCACAAAAAATAAATCCAATTTATTTTGTGAACATTGCAATCATGCCATTGAAAAATTTTGTGAATCACATTCACAACCCAAAACAAAATGTAAATTACATTTTCAATTTAATGTCCAATGTGAATCCAATTCACATTAACATTTAATTAACAAATGTAAATTACAAACATCTCTCTCTTATATATTATAAATCACATTTATAATATATTTGATTAATATGGATATTGCTATCCATATTATTCATATCCATGATGATTAAATCACATTTAATCATTTTGGATCTCTATTCTCTTGTGTCCAAATAATATGAATCATATTCATATTACTTACATCTTTGATAATCTAATTATCTAAGATAGCTCTCTTTATAATATGAATCAAATTCATATTAATCATGATAATTAAATCACATTTAATTATCCATATTCTCAATGCTCGGATACATATATCAACAATAGAATTATCCATGAACTCTTTCAAGGATAATGCGCTTTCTTCGCGAATACTTGGAGATAAGGACAGGGCGATTGTATTGTTCCGCGTATAGTGACATGGATATTGAGATCGTATCTCAAATCCAGATCGTGGGCCTCCCATAGATGCTTGATTAAATCAAGACCGGAAATCTAATCTTCTCATTATATCTGAATCACATTCAGATCAATGTCCAACACTTGGACCAAGATCAGATCACTTCTCTACTGAGAGGAGTCACTAAAATCCAGACCCGTTTCATCACTCCCTAGGAATGGAAGCGTCATGGTTATACAATCGTTTATGATCACATCACCCTCAGGTATTCCCAATACCTGTACATCCTGCATACTGGAAGACTCAGATTAAACCCGAAGTATTGGATCAACTTTATACTGTATACTTCATGGTTTTATCAGTAAGTTTCTCATTCGATCATTGGGAGTCGGTATCGATCATATACTTTCCAAAAGCATATATCATACCTAGGTCTTGATCATATACTTTCCAAAAGTATATATCAAACCAACAAATTCAGTCAAGCTTCCAAAGCGAGACGACCGTGCGCACGGAATTTGATTCTTCCCAATATCTCATGAGTGAGCTCATGTCTTCCGGTTCAGTAAATGAACCTGTATGATCCCTTTGAGAGATCGTATTACTCATATGCCCTTACATGCACACCAGCGCGCCGGTGTATAGACCTTGGTTAGGTCATCAACCTATTGGTCTGCCAAATGTACATACTCAGACATATAGTAACACATCTGTCTCTGGTCAGAGGATGCGTGCCTATATCATGACAGCATACGATATAGGACTTTGGTTATCTCGATCTCGTTAAGTCAACTCTTTGACCTAACTAATCTGACACCTCCGAATCTCTATTCCTATGCAGAGGACCTGCATCAAGAGGTCGGTCAGATATCAGCCTTCAGAGATAAGGATTGCCATCTCCTACTCAGGCTGGAGATCATCTCTTAACAATCATTTGACGGTGCTTGATGAGTCCTCAATCTAACTCTTTAGATATTCATCCAAGCACCAGCCTCTATGATTCAATAGTTGAATCAACAGCTGTATGATCATCAAGATGGCCATGGTACATAACCCTAATTGTACGAAGGGACCTATTATGCAAATTATGTATTCTTCATTTCAGATTAAGGAGTGAATTGCAATAACATTTATTGCATAATGGCTCGCCGTGGGCTCGCATTTCCAACAATCTCCCACTAGCCCAAAGAGCCATTAATGGGCTAATCATTTAAACCCGCACTCATGTGACAATCATAGGCTATTTAGAAAATAGCTAGGTAAGCTGATTAGTCACTCTGTTCCCGCGAGACTATGCCAAGTCCTTTTACGGCACTTGCATATCCCCAGTAACAGTGCTCGCATCTAATGCGAATGTTGCATCTCATGCAACCAATACTCAATCTAGTTGGTTACAGTGTCCCTGACATCATAACCAGTATCCCCATAATCCTTATTAGAATACCTTCATTTCCGGAGATCTCTATCTCCTAAGGTATCTAAAGTTTAGACCTTTATAGATCACTATCTACATGGTCTTAAACTTTTGAAGATAAGACTTTGAGATTACTATCTCAAAAATCTCCTCATCTATGAAGATTTTGTTATTACTGCAATCAAGTGTTTTATCTCTACAGTAGGATTAGTAACGATTTACTACTCCCACTGCATGACAGACATCTGGTATTTGTACACTCTAGCATACACTCAGCTTCTCGTAACTAATGCACAAGTGCAAATAGTTGTAGCATTTACTTCCTCAACTCTTTGAGGTGCTATCCCTTAAGATAGGTCAGTACCATATCTTAAGGGTTAGAAGCCTTTCTTGGTATTTCTATGAATAAAATATGTCCAAGGTATGCTACAAATGTGACAGTCCAATTATCCTCTTCTCTTGGCTTCTGAACAACTTCAGAACGAAGATCTAAGAGGTATCTTTGAAATCATATTTCAAGATATGGAATAACCAGAGAATAAAACACTTATTATTAATCTTATATCATTTTAAATGATCAGGATATCATCTACATTCAGCAAGATGAACACAAAGTTACTCCCACTAAGCTTCACATGGCTCATCAAGATTCTATCTGAAATCATAACAATTATAATTCCATCAAATCTTATGGTCCAACTCAAAGAAGCTTATTTGAGTCCTTAGATGGATTCCTTATCTTGCACGCCTTGCTTTCCTCAACCATGAAGCCCTGGGGCTACTTCATATGAATATCCTCAGAGAGATATTCATAGAGGAATGCAATCTGGACTTACATCTTGAAGATGCAATAGTCAAGTTGTGTAGCTAAGGTTAGCAATATTCTGATGATTTTAAGCATGTTCACCGAAAAGCAAGTCTCATTGCAAGCAATGTCTTCTCTTCCATGTGTAGCTCATTGCTACGAACTATGCTTTGAAGGTATGTACCTTCTCATCAGGTTCCCTTTCTCTTGAAGATCCATTTACACCTTTACGGGTCTTACCCATATAGGTGGATCATCGAGGGTCCATATACAACACTTGTACATGAAGTCTACATTAGACTTTTATTGCTAACATCCATCTATCCATGCTATGATCTTCAGAAGCTTCATCACATGAAGTTCGATCATTGTCAGATTTCTCTGACACATGGAATCCATCCTCAAACTTATTTGAAGAGGTTTTAGTGTTTCATCTTCAATTATCCTTTTAGTTTCCAATTTTAGGAGCCTCATTATCTTTTCAAGATTAAATGAGTTCCTACACTTCATTTTCATCTTGATTCTCAAGAGTCTCAACCTCCAAGAATCACATTCTCAGAGATGAGATATTTCAAGAATCTCAAGGTCATAAAGTAGGTATCCAATACCATCCTTTATTTTCCTAATGAAGCAGCACTCTCAAGTGCTAGATTCCATCTTGCATGGAACCTTATTAAGGATATACATTGTCTCTACTACACATATATAGCTGGAAACTAAGGGATAATTATGCTAAAATTCATCATTGATAAGATCATGTCACACATGATCCAATTGTATCTACCTATAACTCTATTGAGTTAAGGTGTGTTAGGAGGATTGAGATAGAAGCGATATTCATATCTCTATAAGGTATTCTTTGAATTTATCTAGTAGGTACTTGCTACCTAGATTAGATCAAATTCATTTTATCTTCCTTCAAACTTTGGTTCTAAACCAAAAATAATGAAATCTTTGAACATTTCAAAGGTTTCTTAGGTGAAGAGAAGAAATCTCATATCATACATAATCATCAACAGATATCACATATCCATAATGTTTACTATGATATAGATGATCTACATACATCAATATGTATGAGATCCTGAATACCATGACATCTTACACCTTTCTCTAAGAAGGGTGTATTGGACATTTTTCTTTGAATACAATATTCATAAGTATGTAAGTTTTGAAATTTTAGACATTCTAAAGTTTCATCTCTTACTAGTCTATTGATCAAATCAATAGACAAATGTCCAAGGGTTGGTGCTAGATCATTGTCAAATTATCTTCATCCTCCTATTGATCTTAAGGTTTAATTTCAATATTTAGAAATGTTAATGAACCATTCATTAATTTTCTAATTTAGTGAAGTCCACTAGATTATTAGATTACTATGTGAAATATATACACCATAACTCTTTATGATAGTTCTATCTCAGATTCATGTTCATTTCTAACATTTAGAAACAAACAATGAGTGTATTCTTGTATCTAGGTCATAGAGACACTCTCTAAGACTAAGGACTCTCCCACTGAAATTAACAAGTCTATCAATCCAACAGAGATTGTTGCAACAATTGCATCAATATCCATGTGGATAACTATAAACCTTTAAGATCAAATTTTTCAGTCTTCTAAAACATATGCAACCTATTGCAAATGTCATCCGAAGATTGAGATACAATTATTTGACTTTATCTTATCAATGATTTATGTAGATTAATTCGATGCTCCATCCGAGTCCTTCTCTAAGGATTCTAGATAGACTTGATAGTCATACTATCAACACATCACCTTATTGCAGTATTGGCATTCATCCAACTCTTCGGATGACATATGGAAGTCATAGATGTATAGTCAACTCTTTGACCATACTTCTTATTCGGGTCCATCCCATGCTTCCACTGCGCTCCCTTTATCTATAAGCAACTATTGCTTAAGACTAAGGATCTCTTATGCAAGAGCATTTCAACATTTATACAAGCTTCATTAAATTCATACAATATGAATATTATGAAGCTTCATGAATGACCAGAGTATAGATAGTAGAATGATGACACTCATCATCTACATCCATCTAAACTCTTAAAACATAGGTTCAGGTAGGTACTCAAACAATTTGAATACATCATCTCTTATAGAGCCACCATTCTGCATGATGCAGTGAACCATCTCATTCATGTTAAATGTCAAGAGCACATATGTATGCCAGAATATCTTCATAAATTTTATAAGGATTATTTGACAATTGCGATCATCATCGACATGTCACTTCCAAAGTACATCCGATGAGAGATCAAGACTATAGAGACATACAAACCCTAGGGTTGTAGTCTTATTATCTATTTAATTGCCATTCCTCATTATTATGAGGAAACTTGCTCATTGCAACCACATACATTATGTGTCCAACTGCAAGTACAATATCTGGATCATGAGTCCAATCCAAGATATTTCACTGGTTATTATTGAGTATATCATTGAGTGGGTTTTAATGAAGGATTATCTGAAATAAGAAAATTGCATAAATATATAAATATATATATTTTACTTTGATTTAGGATTTTATATCAAAGTTGTCTTGCCTTGTCAACATTGAAAGTCCATTCCCTTAATCACTTTCAATGTAAGAGATATACTTACCATTATATCTCAACAAGATCTGGGATCTCCTTCCTTATCTTTGTTACATCCCAATAATATGAGAATCTGCAACTCGGATAAAAAGAAGCGGGAACACATTCCGCTTTGCAAGTCCAACTTGCATTTCCCAATTCGGTCTTTAACACCCGAGCCCACCACCCCTAAGGCGATGTTGACCCGTCGTTAATTGAACCAACCGTCAACAGGAATAGTACTCGCTATACGCAATCCAATATCGCCCCAATAATATGAGGATCCGATATTGGGGTCACTACGTATACGGCCTTACTCTTTCGAGAAGCAAAGAGCCCGATCCAGATGCGCTTGCATACAGGAGCTGTCACTTCGGACAGGCGTCTCCCACATACAATCCCTGGCGATGGAACCCTTCACCTTGACGGGAGACCATGGATGTCACTTATGTGATCCTCCACCTCATATTCAAATTTTTAATTAATTATCGTGAATCACATTCACATAATTAATTCTTCCAAGGGAATTATTAACTCTAATCATATTAGAGTATTTCAATCTTAATTGGATTCCAATTAATCTAATCATATTAAATTAATGATCCAATTAATATCCAACAAACATTTTAATAGTTACTTGAATAATGGTATTATCTCAAATACGTATTATTTCGAATTTTAATAATTAGAAAAATACATCTTAATCCCTCGGACATTATCCCGGCCCTACCCGCTGTCATGGCCAGTACCGACGAGAGTGGGACGGACCACATACGTTGCAACCCGCAACCCCAATGCTCTCCGACTAGGCACCATATCTGCCTCGGGAAAGGATAATGCCAAATTGATTAATTTGTACTTGAGATGATCATCGATTTTTCAACCGAAATTGTACCATATAGTAATAATCAAAACATTTTTGATTAACATTATAATGAGATTTGCTAAACAAATCCCAAGTCCTATTCAAGCAACATGTTTGTTGGAATGTTGATCATGTAGATCATGTAACCAATCTTTATCTAGATCACATCTAATCATTTGTTGGTTAGGGAAAAGCCATTTAAGGACATAATTATCATTAAATATTTCACAAATATTTATGCATAATTATTCCAGGAAATTAAACAATTTAATTTCACAAATTAATTAAATGACAATCACTAGGTTCTTGATTAGGAAAGTATTTTCAGCAGTGACCCTCACTTACTAAAAATATCATATCTCAATCAATTTAAATCCAAATTAAGCAAAGTAAATTTCTAAAGTTTGCTAACTTGATTTACAACAGAACCCAAGTGATTTGCACGCATTTCAAGGCGTATCAAATCCGCAATTAACATCGTAATTACGTCATGATCCGCAGTTCCCGAAACAGTGGATACATGTTCACTAAAATGAGCACATCTAGAGCAAACGGAATCGAAATCACGTAAACTCAGATCCTACGGTTTCCTTATTTAATGGGGAATAAAATCCAAATATTATTTTCGTGTTTAAACAACTTAAACAGTGCCGAAAATAATATCAAAACAGAGATGCGAAAATAAAATGCAAGAAAACTTTCGCAAACCCTAATGAACCCAAGTCGTCCTCGGTTTATGGATCGTATCCAAAACCACCGACCTAAGGCTCTGATACCACTTGAAGGATATGGTTAGATCCTCAAACGCATCACGGAAGCGTGATCGTCGTATCGAATACGATGACGAACGACTAGTCGTACTAGTTGTTCTATGCAGCGGAAATTAAAAAATTTTCATGTGACGAAACCACATGATCCAAGAACACTTCTCGGATCGTTTCGTCTAAACCACAACCAAGTATTAGGTTTACCTCTTGAAGCGTGGTTGCGATCGAGTCTCTAAACAAAGAGACCTCCTGTCTCAAGTCCGATCCGACGGAGGAGATGCTTGCGAGCGCGGGGATGAACCACGTGCTTCTCGCAATCCATGTTGATGATCCAAGCGGCGGATCTCCTGATCTCGACACACGAGATCCGATGTCTTCTTCACGAGCGGGGCGCACCGAAGGAGATGGAGATCCATGAGCAAACCATCGGGCAGCATAACGACGATGCCGCGGCGATGGAGAACCTCTCTAGGGCATCCATGGTGGACGGCCACATGAGAGAGAAAGAGAGAGAGGACGTGTAGAGAGAATGAGAGAGAGAGAGAGAGAGATTTGTTGCCTCAACTTATGTGTCAAGAAGAGCAATGGAGTGCCTCTCCTTTTATAGGGTTTTGGGATCCATGGATCTCAATCCATGTGTCAACACAAATCCAATGGTCCAGATTAATTTGTGTTTCTTTCAATGGTCATGATTTGTTGCTAAAAACACAACAACAATTAATTTAATTTAAATTAAATATATGTTGATAAATCAACACAATGTAATTACAAAATTAAATCATCAATACATGGAGATAATGAAAGGAGAGAAAGCCTCCTTCCATGTGGAGAGGGGGGACGGCCTCCCTTTCCTAATGGGAGTGGTGGCCGTCCACCCTCCTCCATTAGGAAGGTGGCTATTTCACCTTTTATTTAATCTCCATTATTTGCAACAACTTTTGTTGCAAATTATTTCACAAAAAATAAATCCAATTTATTTTGTGAACATTGCAATCATGCCATTGAAAAATTTTATGAATCACATTCACAACCCAAAACAAAATGTAAATTACATTTTCAATTTAATGTCCAATGTGAATCCAATTCACATTAACATTTAATTAACAAATGTAAATTACAAACATCTCTCTCTTATATATTATAAATCACATTTATAATATATTTGATTAATATGGATATTGCTATCCATATTATTCATATCCATGATGATTAAATCACATTTAATCATTTTGGATCTCTATTCTCTTGTGTCCAAATAATATGAATCATATTCATATTACTTACATCTTTGATAATCTAATTATCTAAGATAGCTCTCTTTATAATATGAATCAAATTCATATTAATCATGATAATTAAATCACATTTAATTATCCATATTCTCAATGCTCGGATACATATATCAACAATAGAATTATCCATGAACTCTTTCAAGGATAATGCGCTTTCTTCGCGAATACTTGGAGATAAGGACAGGGCGATTGTATTGTTCCACGTATAGTGATATGGATATTGAGATCGTATCTCAAATCCAGATCGCGGGCCTCCCATAGATGCTTGATTAAATCAAGACCGGAAATCTAATCTTCTCATTATATCTGAATCACATTCAGATCAATGTCCAACACTTGGACCAAGATCAGATCACTTCTCTACTGAGAGGAGTCACTAAAATCCAGACCCGTTTCATCACTCCCTAGGAATGGAAGCGTCATGGTTATACAATCATTTATGATCACATCACCCTCAGGTATTCCCAATACCTGTACATCCTACATACTGGAAGACTCAGATAAAACCCGAAGTATTGGATCAACTTTATACTGTCTACTTCATGGTTTTATCAGTAAGTTTCTCATTCGATCATTGGGAGTCGGTATCGATCATATACTTTCCAAAAGCATATATCATACCTAGGTCTTGATCATATACTTTCCAAAAGTATATATCAAACCAACAAATTCAGTCAAGCTTCCAAAGCGAGACGACCGTGCGCACGGAATTTGATTCTTCCCAATATCTCATGAGTGAGCTCATGTCTTCCGGTTCAGTAAATGAACCTGTATGATCCCTTTGAGAGATCGTATTACTCATATGCCCTTACATGCACACCAGCGCGCCGGTGTATAGACCTTGGTTAGGTCATCAACCTATTGGTCTGCCAAATGTACATACTCAGACATATAGTAACACATCTGTCTCTGGTCAGAGGATGCGTGCCTATATCATGAAAGCATACGATATAGGACTTTGGTTATCTCGATCTTGTTAAGTCAACTCTTTGACCTAACTAATCTGACACCTCCGAATCTCTATTCCTATGTAGAGGACCTGCATCAAGAGGTCAGTCAGATATCAGCCTTCAGAGATAAGGATTGCCATCTCCTACTCAGGCTGGAGATCATCTCTTAACAATCATTTGACGGTGCTTGATGAGTCCTCAATCTAACTCTTTAGATATTCATCCAAGCACCAGCCTCTATGATTAAATAGTTGAATCAACAGCTGTATGATCATCAAGATGGCCATGGTACATAACCCTAATTGTACGAAGGGACCTATTATGCAAATTATGTATTCTTCATTTCAGATTAAGGAGTGAATTGCAATAACATTTATTGCATAATGGCTCGCCGTGGGCTCGCATTTCCAACAGTAACTAAGGTAAAGAGAAAGCTACAGTCATTACGACCTCAGTCACTCGAGAATCAATCAGCTCAATCAAGAAAAATATGAAGATCAGAGAACCACCAATCGAAACGATTAAATCAATCAACACGAAAATATAGCGGTCCTAGCTATAAGATTAGCCTGGTGTAGCACCCAGGGTCGGACTCGGGGAGAACGAATTGGTCTTGCGGCCTACGAAGTAGTCAAATCGAAAATAAGGGAAGAAAATGTATTTTTGGTGGATTTTTAATTGATTTTATATTTTTTTTTTGAATTTTCAATAAAGGTGAAAATAAGAAAAGGAGAAAAACAAGCAAACACCTCAAATTATTTAGTCACTCAAAACTGCTACAAAAATTCAAACAAAAATATTTTTTTGTTTTTTAGGTTTTTTAGTGTTTTTGGTGAATTTTTGAGATTTTTATAATTTTTGTACAATTTTCTAAAAATCAAACAAGCCCACAAAAGGAGCAATCTGTCCATCCAGACTTCAAAGGGCCATGAAAAATATCAAATGGTCATGTGACAGCCTGGAGGTAATTTTTATGAAAAATAGAAACAACAAGGAAAATTCAGAAGAAGAGTTTATTCTCTTTTGAGTTGTCTAAAATTTTTTAATGGTTTTTTAATTTTTAGGGTTTTTATATATCCAAAAATAACCAAAATTGCATAGAAAATCAAACACACGAAAATTAACAAAGCCTAATTTTTTTAGAATTTTTACAATTTCATGATTTTCCAAACTGGACAAACACAAAAACAACTGTTTTTGAATTTTTAAAAATAACAAAAAGCCTAAAAAATGTACCAAATTTTTGGTGAAAATTTTACATAGTGGTAGGAGCCACGTATCCAATTTTCATGAAATTTGGATTTAATTTGTTATTTTATTTTATTAAAACCAAGGCTCACGGTGCACAGGGACCTAAATGTAAGAAAAATATGTTCCAAGGGCCAAACAGTAACAAGACAAGAAAGTACGAGGGCCCTTGTGCAAAATTCCCACAAAAGAACGTGTGATACACGTGTATCAGACACGGAGGGGCATTTATGCAAATTCTATTTATAAAATGCCATTCAGTAGTACAGAAGAAGCACAAGGTAGAAAATGCAAAATGACCAGAATCTCACGTGTCGACGCACGTGGTTCACATATACAGGGACTGGATAGCAAATAAAGAAAACATGAAGGTCCTTAATGCAAAATTACCAAAA
This sequence comes from Ottelia alismoides, assembly GCA_037367405.1. Classification (NCBI taxonomy): domain Eukaryota; kingdom Viridiplantae; phylum Streptophyta; class Magnoliopsida; order Alismatales; family Hydrocharitaceae; genus Ottelia; species Ottelia alismoides. The sequence continues at coordinate 511,994 of JAZKJV010003001.1, read as the reverse complement.
TAAAAACAACTACGTAAACTATTTACAGGACTAAGTATGAAATGCCAAAAACAAGAGGGGCCTAAGAGTAAATTACCCTTATTAAAAGTGAACGGCAGAAGTAGCGCCACGTGGAAGATCGGAGGGCTGTGGAACGAGGGCTCCTCTTCAGCTGATGGACGCTCGAGAGTTCGCCACGTGTGTGATCCGACGGTGGGAGGTAGTGGCAAAACCCTCGCTGGATTGACGGCGATGAATAGGACACATGGAGATCGGACTGCGCTGGATATATGGTGCCTCTTTGTATGAGTGGATGGTCCATATCAGGCCTCTGATAAATCCGACGGTGGAGAGCTTGCATGGACGGACGGTCAGGATCAGAACTGGGACTGAGGTGTTGATCGGACGGTGGCTGGACGATCTCCAAGAACTCGATACTGGCGAAGTTCGTCGGCCTAATGCACATGGTGGAGATGTCCTCTGGAGCTGCTGAGGTGGGGAATAGCTTCGCATCGATGGTCCGCAGCTAGTGGATGCCTCCGATGAGGCTGGCGACCATTGGAGTGGCCCAACGATGGCGGTGGACTGGAGCTGCTGTGGCTGAACATTCAGACCCTCAGATGGGACTCCTTCGACCTGCAAAATGACATAGGAGAGCTCCTTGGTCGAGGGCAAATTGCCTCGACCAAGTCAGGGGTGAAATGGAAGAGTGTGTGCGTCGGGGCGACACCCTCCGGCGAGGCGACGGCGGAGGAGGGTGAGTGACCTACTTCGTGGTGAGACAGGGGGAATGAAGGGGCGCAGCAAGTGGAGAGAAGACTGCTGACGGTGGTAGCGTGGTCGGAATGGCAAATGGGTGGAAGGAGACGGCAGGCGACGATAGCGGAGCTACAAGAACTGAAACCTAAAAATCTAAATCTAAGCTATCCTACTGGCGATCGAAGCTACCTGACGGGCATAATCGACTCTGCTGGAGCTCAGGGAGCTCCGGGGGTCATGGCCTCAAGGGATCGTCGCTTCCCGAGGCTGAGCGCACCTCGCGGCGGCGCACGGCGATGATCGTTGCCGGATCAGTGGTTCCCGGCTGCCCGGGCCTTGCTGCTACCCTCCTCCGCGTTGTTGTCACTCTAGCGAAGAAGAGGAGGTCACTGGTGTCGAGGGGGAATGCCAAAGATCGCGTGAAATGGTGGCCGGAGCTGGAGCTAAATAGTCCTGCCGATCTGAGAAGAAGGTGACGGTTCCGTCATGGTGAAGCACAGACCCCTAGGCAAGGGCTCGGGCGAAGGTCTCGGATACACAGGGAACGAATGGAGCCCGGGGTTTGAGGAAGTGGGTGGCGGATCGTGCGGGGAAAAATGAAAGAAATCACGTCAGGCGCACGTGAGAGAATTTTATTTCTTTTTATTTTTATTTTGTTTTTCCCATGTTTATTTTAGTTTTATATTTACAAATATATACAAATTGATAAACACTCATTTTTATTTTTATTAAGAGGAAAATAATTTTATTTAATTACATAGGTATATGTACACACATGAGCTTCCCTATCTCTCTCTACTTGGATTCTTTTGCGGTCAGGCTCATGCTGAGCCCTCCCTTGGGATTAGCTCGCTCAATATTTATTCTAAATATCTCCCTCTTTTTCTTTTATTTCTTTATTCTTTAATTTATGCACAAAGACATGCTAAATATGCATATTTACACAGTGCATGCAAGATGGTAACTTATTATATTTACACATATCTACATGTGTTTTGCATAGGTTTTGTAGCTAGAATAAAAGAATAAAGAGTGATGAATGGGTATTCATCACATGAAAATGGCTAAAAAATGTGCAGATTTAGTTAATCTGTCTACTATGACCCATATTGCATTGTGACCTCGACAGGTCTTTGGAAATCCTGTAACAAAATCCATAGTGATGTGTTACCATTTCCATTCTGGTATAGGAAGCGGTTGTAATGTACCCACAGGTCTCAAACGCTCCGGTTTAGTTTATTGTCATATAGGACATCTAGAAACATATTCTGCAATCTCTCTCTTTATGTCAGACCACCAATAGTAAGTCTTAAGTGTTCTGTACATCTTAGTACTTCTGGGTGCATAGCATACATGGAGTTATGTACCTCCTCTAGAATCTCAGTCTTTATTTCAGATTTCCTCGGAACACACAATCTTCCTTTAAAGGATAAGACCTCTTGACCATCTATTGTATATCCTGCTTGATCACCTCCCTTAATCTTCTCAATTGTTCTAATGATTTCAGAATCATGGACTTGTGTTTACTTAATTTTCTCATATAATATGGGCCTCACTTGTAAGGATGCTAGTAAGGCTCCAGAACTATTTGTGGTCAACTCTGCAAGTAACCCTTTCAATTGTAAATACTCTGCTCTTAAGTCAGATAGCTGACCCTTAGACTTTCGACTGAGAACATCAGCTACGACATTGGCTTTCCCCGGGAGATATTCTATGGAACAATCATAATCTTTTATTAGCTCTATCCATCTTCTTTGCCTTAGATTCAACTCTTTCTGAGAGAAAATATACTTCAAACTCTTATTATCAGTAAAGATTCGATAAGTTTCACCATATAGGTAGTGTCTCCAGATCTTTAAGACAAATACTATAGCTGCTAATTCATGGTCATGAGTTGGGTAATTTAACTCATGTTGTTTTAGCTGGCTTGAAGAATAAGCAATCACCTTTTCATTCTGCATCAGGACGCATCCCAACCCTTGTCTTGAGGCATCGCTATAGATTACAAAATTACCATGTCCTGAAGGAAGGGTGCTGACGTGAGACAATTCTTGAGTTCTTTAAAACCCTTCTCGCATTCTTCATCCCAACTATACTTCACATTATTCCTAGTTAATCTTGTCAAAGGTGCTGCAATTCTTAAGAAGTTTTCAACAAATCTACAATAATACCCGGCTAATCCAAGGAAACTTCAGATTTCTGATGCATTTATCGGTCGTTCCCATCTAAGAACTGCTTCTATCTTTGATGGATCTACTGCTATTCCTTCTCCAGATATGACATGGCCTACAAATGCAACCTTCTTCAACCAAAACTCACATTTATTGAACTTTGCATATAATCGGTGTTCCTTCATAGTTTGCAGCACAATTCTCAAGTGTTCTCTATGTTCTTCCTCTATTTTAGAATATACTAGAATATCATCAATAAATACGATCACGAAATTTTCCAGGAAATCCCTATTCATCAATTCCATAAAGGCAGCTGGGGCATTTGTCAATCCAAAAGGCATTACCAGGAACCGTAATGTCCATAACGAGTCCTAAAGGCAGTCTTAGGAACATGTTCAACTCTGATCTTTAGCTGATGATACCCTGATCTCAAATCTATCTTTGAAAACACAGAAGCCCCTTGCAATTGATCAAATAAGTCATCTATTCTAGGTAGAGGATTGTTATTGCGGACAGTCACTCTGTTTAGTCTTCTATAATCTATACAAAGTCTCATGGAACCATCTTTCTTCTTGACAAATGGAACTTGAGTACCCCAAGGGGACCTACTGGATTGTATAAATCCCTTATATATCAACTCTTGCAGTTGGGTTTTGAGTTCTTTAAGTTCAGCTGGGGCCATTTTGTAAGGAGCTAAGGCAATTAGATTGGTACCCGGAATGAGGTTAATAGTGAATTCAATTTCCCTATCAGGAGGAACTCCTGGTAGTTCATTTGGAAACACTTCTAGAAACTCCTTCACCACAGAGATGATTGCTTCCACCTTAGTATTAAACACATAAGTAACATAAGAGGAATATCCCTTCTTTAACAACTTCCGGGCTAAGAGACAGGAGATGACATGGGTAGGATATTTCCTTCTTTGTCTATAGAAAGTGAATTCGACATCACCTGGTTTTCTAAAAGTAACATGCTTCTTATGACAGTCTAGAAGAGCATAATATGTACTTAAGCAATCCATTCCTATGATAGCATCAAATTCCCTTATCTCCATAGGAATCAGGTCTACTTCAATATAATTTTCTCCAACCAAATAATTTCAGAGGACATCCCTAATAATTTCTGGTTCTCCCTTACGCAAAGAAATTGCTAAAGCATGCTTGAGAGTACTTCTTACTTGATCAGCATATATGGAGAATCTTTGTGAATTAAAAGAATGACTTGCACCAGAATCAATAAGAGTATGTGCACTTTTACCAAAAATAATAGTGGTACCTAATACAACATCATCCGCAGATATGGTCTCCTCTAAGGTCATAGCAAAAGCCTTTCCCTCTCTCTGGTTTGATCTTTTCTGTGTATTGTTTTTATTTTGTTCCCTTGCAGCTGGAGGACGACGTGTAACGATATCACGATTTTCATTTTATGCAGATCTTCCCATAACTCTGCGTCCTTGGACAAGTGTGGGACAATTCTGACATATGTGGCCTATCTCGCCACATTGATAACACCCAGTGGTCCCCTTACGACAACTTCCTGGATGATACTTTCCACAGTTTGTACATTGTGGAAAAGAAAGTGTTCTATTTTCAAAAGTCCCAACTGTAAATCTATTTGTTTGATTCCCTTGAGCTCTACGGGCTGATCTATTATCTTGCCTTGAATTCCCAACTATTCTCAGTTCTTTGTTCATGGTTCCCCTTCATTGTGGTCTATCTGCAAACATTTTCTTTCCATGATCATTGCATTTCCTTATTTGTATCACTCCTCGTTCAGCCCTACAAGAGGCCTCCACCAATTTTGCATAATCAGTATATCCTATGGCTGAAACAATTTCCTTCAAGTCAATATGCATACCATCTTCTAGACGTCTACACTTTTCTTCCTCTGTAGCAACCAGAGAAGTAGTAAACTTTGAAAGTTCTGTGAATTTCTTCTCATATTCATCAAACAAATTGCTCTCCTGAGTAAGGAATAGGAACTCCCTACGTTTCTCCTCTTGATAAACCCTTGGGTAATATTTTTCATTGAACTCTTTCTCAAAGATCTTCCATGTAATGTGAGATGGGTTTGGATATTTCATCTTCACCGATGTCCACCAATCATCAGCAATATCTTTCAAAAGAAATATTGTATACTTTAACTTTATTCATCCATACAATCCATTAGAGAGAATATTTTCTCCATATGCTTGAACCATTCCCTTGCCTTCTTTGGATCAGTCTCTCCTACAAATGGTTCTGCTCCCAACTTCTTTACATGTTCAAATGGCAACTGATGCTCAAATTCATGTCTTTTAACGGACCGGCCAGCCATACCTCTTAGTGTTTGAGCTATCAAGTTCAACATGTCATATACATTGTTGTTGTTGTTATCATTCTCGTGACTAGGGCCATGGGTGGTCGTGTGCTGATGAGCGCGAAAACCGAGCGACTAAGGTAAAGAGGTATCAATGGTCGTTGCAACCTCAACTCTCGGATCAGGCTAAATCAAGAAAATCAAGACCACCGAATATAAATCAAGGAAATAAAAAAAATAGCGGTCTCGCTATTTTATTTTACCTGGTATAGTTACCAGGGTCGAACACAAGGAGCACGGATTGGACAAGTCCTACGAAGTAGTCGGAAATCAAAAATAAAACAAATAAAGTATTTTTGGTGGATTTTTAGAGTTTCAAAAATTTTTTGTGATTTTTAATTATAAAGAAAATATAAAGGAGGGGGAAAAGTCATAAACAACAAATTGTTTAACACCTCAAAACAAGTCAGAAAATTAAAATAGAAATATTTTTGGATTTTATAATTTTTCAAGTATTTTTGGTAATTTTCTTAGATTTTACGATTTTTAGTTGATTTTCTAAAAATGAAATAAGGCAAAAATTGAAAATCAATGTGCAGCCAGAATCTAAAGGCTATTTAAAAATCTAAAATTCTAGAGACAATTTTATGAAAAAGTAATAATAAAAATCTAACTAATGGAAAAGAAATTGCATTTTTTTCTAATTATTTTAAAATTTTGATAATTTTTATGGATTTTTGAGTGTTTTTCAATTTTATGGGATTTATAAATTCAAATCACATAAAAATTGCACGGAATCAAAAAGACAACAAAATACGCCAATAACAATTTTGTGGATTTTTAGAGGCCTTTTAAAGTTGATTTTTAAATTAGACACAACATGACAGGAACCTTGTGTCCAAATTTCGTGAAGTTTGGATGAAGTTTGATATTTTATTCAATAAATCCAGATGCACAGCACACAAGGACCCAGTTGTAAATATTGAAAACTATCCAGCCAAATAATAACACATGGAAGAAATGTAAGGCTGAAAATGCAAAAAGCCTAGTGTCGCATGAGGTTGGCACGTGAATCAGACACGCAGGGGCATAAATATCATTCCAATTAATAAAACTTCAAACCGTAACAACACTAAAGTTCCGGAAAAGTTATGCAATTAACCCATAAGACACGTTGCAGACCATGTGCAACCCACTCAGAGGGATTAATTTGCAAAAAAAATAAGCACATGGTCCTGAATGCAATTTGTCCAAAATAAAACAACGACTTAAAGTATTTACATGACTACAAACCAAATACAGAAACTAAAGAGGGCCTGAATGTAAATTACCCTCTTATTATAGATCCAACGGCCGAGGGGCTTCGCGTGAGATCGGACGACTGTGATTGGGTTGTACCCCTTTGGCGATAAACGCTCAAGATTAGATCCTCAGATGGATCCAACATGTGCGAGCTCTACGTAGATGGAGGGTCACGATCGAAACGGGTGGAGATGCTCAATCCGACGGTTGGGAGGGTCCCTAGAAGAACAGCTCGCCGGCAAACTTTGACCGGCCAATATGCACGCTTCGGACCTCCTCTGACGTTGCTAAGATGGGCGAAAAGAAGGTCGAGGACATCCGCAGCTGATGGTCCGCTCCGATGAAGAGGGAGGTCCTCGAAGACCCCGGCGACATCAAGGACCTGAAGCGGTTGTGCCTGGGTGCTTGGACCTCCAGAAGAAGTCCTTCTTCATTCAGTCTTGCACAAATCAATAGCAGGGTCGAGGGCAAAGTGCCTCGACCCGGTTACGGGCGGAATGGGTGGCTGGACGAGGCGGAGCGAGACTCTTCGGCAAGGCGACAGTGGACGAGAGTCGGGGACCTGTTCCGGGGCGAACCAGGGTGGACGATGGCCCAAAGAAGGTGGATGGAAGTCCAGTGAAGGTGACGGGCTAATCGGAATGGCAGATGGATGGTCGGAGGATGCACGGTGGTCCATGAAGGGTTCTTGCCGTAAATCTAAAAAGAAGAAATCAAGGGCAACTAAAGGCGGAAGGATACTGGAAAAAATCCTCAAGCGATTCACCGAAGCATGATGATCGCGTAGAATGCGATCGGGAGCGACTAGTCGTACTAGTGCTCGATGCAGCGGAAATTACAATTTTTATGGGATGAAACCACATGATCCAAGAACACTTCTTAGATCATTTCATCAGTAATAGGATTACCTCTTGAAGCGTGGTTGCGATCGAGTCTCTAAACAAAAAGACCTCCTGTCTTAAGTCCGATCCGACGGAGGAGACGCTTGCGAGCGCGGGGATGAATCGCGTGCTCCTCACAATCCATGTTGATGATCCAAGTGGAGGATCTCCTGATCTCGTCACATGAGATTCAACATCTTCTTCACGAGCGAGACACACCAAATGAGATGGAGATCCATGAGTAAGAACTCTAGCAGCATAACGACGATGCTGCAGCGATGTCGTTCTCTCAAAGGCTCCATGGTGGACGGCCATAAGAGAGAGATGTAGAGAGGCACATGACGCATAGAAAGAGACAAGAGAGCATTCATTATAATCATCTAACATATTTCTTGAATAGCAACGGTGCCTCTTCTTATATAGGGATTTGGGAGTCCACGGATCCCAATGCATGGACAACACACAATCAATGGTTGAGATTGATTTGTGTTTCTTTCAATGGCCGTGATCTTGTTGTGAAAAAAACAACAATAATTAATTTAATTTAATTTAACATATATCGATAAATCCATATATTTAAATTCAAATCAAATCAATTAATTATCCTTGGAGAAAATGAGGAGATAAACCATATCCCTTAAGAATAGGGGACGGTCACTCTTGTCATGAGATCTCATTTATCTCATGAGATCTCATTGTCTCATCAGATCTCACAAAATTTACAACAACAATTGTTGTAAATTAATTCACAAATATAATTCACAATTATCTTGTGAAATATTGCAATCATACCATTAGAAAAAGGTGAATCACATTCACATCCCAAAACAAAATGTAAATTATATTTTCAATTAATCATCTAATGTGAATCTAATTCACATTAATAATTAATTAACAAATATAAATCACAATATGCTCTCTCTTATATATTATAAATCACATTTATAATATATATAATTAATATGCATAGTGCTATCCACATTATTCATATCCATGATAATTAAATCACATTTAATCATCTTGGATCTCTTTTCTCATGTGCCCAAATAACATGAATTACATTGACATCATTTATATCTTTGATAATTAAATCACATTTAATTATCTTAGATATCTCTCCTTATAATATGAATCAAATTCATATTATCCATGATAATTAAATCACATTTAGTTATCAATTTTTCTCTATGCTTGGATACTTATATCAACAATGAAATTATCCATAAACTCTTTCAAGGATAATGCGCTTTCTTTGCGGATACTTGGAGATAAGGACAGGGTGATTGTATTGTTCCACGTATAATGACTTGGATATTGAGATCACATCTCAAATCCAAATCTCGGGCCTCCCAAAGATGCTTGATTAAATCAAGACCGCAAATCTAATCTTCTCATTGCATCTGAATCACATTCAGATCAATGTCCAACATTTGGACCAAGATTAGATTACTTCTCTACTGAGAGGAGTCACTAAAATCCAAACCCATTTCATCACTCCCAAGGAATGGGAGCGTGATGGTTATACAATCGTTTATGATCACATCACCCTCAGGTATTCCAAATACATGTACATCCTGCATACTGGAAGACCCAGAATAAACCCAAAGTATTAGATTAACTTTATATTGTCTACTTCATGGTTTTATCAGTATGTTTCTCATTTGATCATTGGGATTTGGTATCGATCATATACTTTCCAAAAGCATATATCATACCTAGGTCTTGATCATATACTTTCCAAAAGTATATATCAAACCTACAAATTCAGTCAAGCTTCCAATGCGAGATGACCATGCATGGAATTTGATTCTTCCCAATACCTCATGAGTGAGCTCATGTATTCCTTTTCAGTAGTGAACTTGTATGATCCCTTTGAGAGATCATATTACTCATATGCCCTTATATGCACACCAGCGTACCGGTGTATAGACCTTGGCTAGGTCATCAACCTATTGGTCTGCCTAATGTACGTACTCAGACATATAGTAACACATATGTCTTCGGTCAGAGGATGCGTGCCTATACCATGACAACATACGATATAGGTCTTTGTTTATCTCGATCTCGTTAAGTCAACTCTTTGACCTAACTAATCTGACACCTCTGAATCTCTATTCCTATGCAGAGGACCTGCATCAAGAGGTCGGTCAGATATCAGCCTATGTGAGAAAGGATTGCCATCTCCTACTTAGGTTGGAGATCATCTTTTAGCAATCATTTGACGGTGCTTGATGAGTCCACAATCTAACTCTTTAGATATTCATCCAAGCACCAGCCTCTACGATTCAATAGTTGAACCAACAGCTGTATGATTATTAAGTTGGCCATGGTACATAACCCTAATTGTACTAAGGGACCTATTATGCAAATTAGTTATTCTTCATTTCAGATCAGGGAATGAAATTCGCAATAACATTTATTACATAATGGCTCGTCATGGGCTCGCATGTCCAACAATCTTCCACTAGCCCAAAGAGCCATAAGTAGGCTAATCATTTAAACCCACACTTATGTGACAATCATAGGCTATTTAGAAAATAACTAGGTAAGTTGATCAATCACTCTGTTCCCAAAAGACTATGCCAAGTCCTTTTACGGCACTTGCATATCCCTAGGTAACACTGCTCGCATCCAATGTGAATGTTGCATCTTATGCAACCAATACTCAATCTTGATAATGCAATTATAGTGTCCTTGACACTATTGCTCAGTAATTATTATAACCAGTATTTCCATAATCCTTATCAGAATACCTTTATTCCTGGAGATCTCTATCTCCCAAGGCATCTACAGTTAATACATTTTAGATCACTATCTATAAAGTCTTAGGTTCTTGATGATGAGACTTTGAGATAATTATCTCTATGTCTTGTCATCTTTGAAGATATTTATTATTACTGCAGTCAAGTGTTTTATTTCTATGTTAGGATTAGTAACAGTTTACTACTCACACTGCATGGCAGACATCTGACCTTTTGTACACATCTAGCACATACGAGGCTTCTAGCAACCGATGCACAAAGGCAAGCAGTTTTAGCACCATCAACACTTGATATCCTATCCCTTCAGATTGGTCGGTACCAAATCTTAAGGGAAGGAAGCCTTTCTTGAAATTTCTAAGAATAGAATATGTCCAAGGTGTACTAAAAATGTGACAGTCCCAATTCTCTCTCTTCTCTTTGCTTATGAAAAACTTCAGAACTAAGATCTAAGAGGTATACTTGAGATCATATCTCAAGGTATGAAATAGCCAGTCTATAAAACACTTATTATCATCCTTATATCATTTTAAAAATGATTAAGATATTATCTACATTTAGCACGATGAACACAATGGCACTCCCACTAAGCTTCACATGGTTCATCAAGATTCTATCTGAAATCATAACATTTATAATTTCATCAAATCTTATGTTCCAGCTACAAGAAGCTTATTTGAGTCCATAGATGGAGTTATTCAACTTGCACACCTTGCTTTCCTCAACCAAGAATCCCCAGGGCTACGACTTATGAATATCCTTGGAGAGGTATTCATAGAGGAATGCAATCTTGACTTCCATCTGTAAGATGTCAAAGTAAAGTTGTGCAGCTATAGATAGAAATATTCTGATGGGTCTAAGCATGGTCACCAAAGAGCAAGTCTCAGGAGCCTCATTATCTTCTCAAGATTCAATGAGTTCCTTCACTTCATTTTCATCTTAATTCTCAAGAGAGTCATCTTCCAAGAATCACATTCTCAGAGATGAGATCTTCTAAGAATTTCAAGGTCATAAAGTAGGTATCACATACCATTCTTTATTTTCGTAATGAAGTAGCACTCTCTAGTGCTTAATTCCAGCTTACTTGCATGGAATCTTATTAAGGATATATATATTGTAGTCTCAACTACACATATAAAACTGGAAACTAAGGGATAATTATGCTAAAATTCATCATTGATCAAATCATGTCACACATGATCCAATTGTATCTCCCTACAACTCCATTGAGTTTAGGTGTGTTAGGAGGATTGAGATAGAAATGATATTCATATCTTCATAAGGTATTCTTTGTATTTTATCTAATAGGTACAAGCTACCTAGGTTAGATCAAATTCATTTCATCTTTCTTCAAACTTTGGTTCTAAACCAAAAATGTGAAATCGTTGAACATTTCAAAGGTTTCTTAGGTGAAGATAACAAAACTCATATCACAAATAATCATTGAATGATATTACATATCAACAGTGTTTATTATGATACCGATGGTCCACATACATCAATATGTATAAGATCATGAATACCATGGCATCTTACACTATTCCCAGAGAAGAGTGTATTGGACATATTTACTTTGAATACAATATTCACAAGTATGTAAGATTTGAACCTTCAGACAATCTAAAGTTCAATACCTCACTAGTCTATTGATCATGTCAATAGATATAAGTCCAAGACTCGATGCCGGATCATTGTCAAATGATCTTTACCCACCTATTTATCTTTTATGGTTTGATTTTCAGTATTGGAAATCTTAATGAACAATTCATTAAATTTTTATTTTTTTGTGGAGTCCACTAGATGTTAGATTACTATCTGAAATATATTCATCATAACTCTTAATGATAGGTCATAGAGACATTCTCTAAGACTAATGGCTCTCCCACTGAGAATATGAAGTCTATCTATCCAACAGAGATTGCAGCAACAATTACAGCAATATCCATGTAGATGACTACTAAAACTTAAGATCAAGTTTCTAATCTTCTAATATATATATATAGGGTGCACTTGAATTGAGGTGGCACATTTCCTTGATTAAGGAAAGGTTTCATCTTAGGTCGTGGGATGCAGAGTGAACGAAGGAGATTGAAACCACTATGTGGTTTTCGTGCCAACTAACATTCCTATAATGAGGGATGGTTAAATTAATGCTAAATAAATTATTACACGTCACTAAACATTCTATTTTTAGCAAATAAGCATTTTTAAGAACACAACATTGCGTCAAAATCTTGTTGAATAAAATCACCGTATTTTGAAATAATCTGTTATGATAATACAAAATATTGTGCTATTTTACGTCTTCATGTCATATTTTACAACATATTATCTACCTCTTATACAGAAAAAAGCCTAAAAGACGGTGACATATTGCGTTTATTCAAAAGAATTTTACACATATTAAGTAAAAAAATTACATACGGTTACGTAATAAAATACGAAATTAATAAAGACATTGCAAACTCTCCTATACGCATATACAAAATGGGAAATTTAGATATAAGGAAATGGAAATATGAATTACGTTATATATCTATAATTTACACAATACAAACGACAATTACAAATTTGAATTATATTTTACAATGATATTATGATAACTGGAGAACATTTTTTACAAACTTTTAAACAAGTTTACTAACAATTATCATATTTTACGTATAAATTGTATATTTTACTAAAGGCTACTATATTCTGTTAATGTATATCTCAATTAATATATGTACGTTACGTATACGTATGTATATTTATTTTCTCAGAATCTTGATATCACATATAATTACAATTGTATAATAATATATTACAAATGAACAATTTATTTTACAAGAATTGAGGGTATTTTACTGAGATATTCTGACATTTTGCATTAAATAATTGACAATGTTGCCACTATTTTACATTACTAGTTTATATTTTACAAAACCATGTTATATTTTACAGCTTTGTCTTCTATTCTACAATTTGATATTTCTCTTGGTTTGATATTCTCGATTCTACAAATAAAATGGGAAGATATACATGGTAACTGCTCTCATGTTGATATTTGTATTATATAACATTTTAAAAATTTTATCTTTGTAATTTTTGATGCTTTCAAAAGAGAACATAAGCCTTGATAAATAAACAATGTATGTTTTCCTGTTTTACGGATTTGAAAAATTAAATTAGTGATTTAATATATAACAGGAAAAAATCGCTAGAGAATGAGATTGCAGATGCTATGAATAATTTATTGCGAGAAACACATGTCTGATTCAAAGAATCAAAAGCTCAACGCAAAAATGAATCTTTTAAATTTAAATTGTGCATAAAGATTGATGAAAACATACACTGGAATTTGGAACAAATGAAAATATGAAGAAGAATAAACATAGTGTGTAGATGAAGATAAAATACTGACTTGTTTAGACGTAGAGATGATAAAGCAGAAATGAATTTCAAAAGCAAAAACTAGGTAACAATGGTTGAAGAGCAAAGGAAAAAAGGGAAATGAAGTTTTCGATAATTAATTAATTACCAAATTAATGATTACTCATTGATTAAGTTAAATCAATTTGAAATTTAAAAATTCAAATTCTTTCTATTTTTAGTCAAAACCGAAAACAAGCTCCTGTTTAATTTCAAAAAATAAAAAATTGCCAATAAATCAAAAATAGAGATCTATGAATAAATGAAACCGAATTTAAGGAAAGTAAAATATGAAGTATATTCACATAATAAAGTTACAAAAAAACCTAATTTGAAATTAAGCAAGAAGAAGTTACCGCATAAGGGCGACGACGGCAAGGCAGGCGATCTTCTAGCGATTCGATTGAGGAGAGAGTCTCCACTCGAGAAATCGCTTTCTAAGGATAAAAGAAGGACATCAGGAGATGATGGAGGAGATGCAATCGAACTTGATTGAACCAACGAGGGAACGGGATGAAGACTCAGATCAGTACAGTGGGGGTACAATGATGGAACTCTAGATCCATCGGCCAAAGCAACAAATCAAAAGTAAGTACATTTTCAAATTTTTACGACTATTTTAACAATTTTAGACAAATAATATCTCTGGTAAATGGTATGAACAGAAGGAACACAACTACCAGTTATCAAAACAAAGGAATTCGATGTTGATAAGGATGCTCTGAAGCTTAATGATGATTTTGGAAGTAAGAAGATTTATGTTTACTTAAATATAAATTGCGTTTTTTATTTGTATGAATAAAATCATTGATTATTGCAAACACAAATATATTTTTTCCCTCTTGTTTTAGGCAAAGGTTATGTACAACACAGGTGCTACATTGAACATTTTGTTCAGTTCATTGATAACCATAGACCCACGCCCAAACAACAAGCACTACTGTCAAAGACGGCTTTTGGGAAAATAATTAACATTAGCCATGTTGAAATACAAAGAAAAAACCTTCAATGGTTGGTTGAACAATACCAAGGAGGCAGAAATTTCAGATTTGGGAATAAGGTAGTGAGTTTCAGTGATGAAGAAGTTGGAGTAATTTTGGGCTTGCCAAGCTCTGGATTCTCAATAACAGTGAGAGGAAGACACCTTCAATGGAAATCTTTTATATCTCACAAAATGTTTGAAGAAGGAATGATTTTCAATAGAAGGAAGTTGAACAACATTCTCGAGGACTACTACAATAGAGATGATGACAACTCGGTCTCTATTTATGTTACATGCTTGATACTTTTGATGTTTGCCACATTCGTTTTCCCAGACAGTTCTTATTCTTTTCCGAAAGATTTGTTACACTATGTAGAATCACTTGAAGATACAAGATACTTTAACTGGTCTGGTGCTGTAGCAAGGATGATACTATTCAACATGGATGACGTTGTGAGTAGAGTTCAGAAGAGAAGAGCAGGTTCATCAAGGGTAACACTTGGTTACCTTACAGGATGTGTTGCCTGCTTATATGTGAGTACTTTGAAAATATTTTTTATTATATGATAAAAAACATAAATATTAATAACACCAATGTATCAGGTATGGATGATGGAGTACTGCTGCAAAGACCTTGTGGTCAGCAGAGATCTTAGCCACGAATAAGGAAGTGGGATGGACCAATCAAAGGAGTTTCGAGAGCATTGGTTTCAATAAGTTGTGATCAAGTAAGCCTTGTTGAGATGATTAATAATATACTGAATGACTCGTAATTTCATTTTTTTTCCAATACTAAATTATCTTGTTTATATAGATATTGCCTGCTTTGCAACTTCAAAAAAATGAAATTGTAAAGATAGGAGCAGACGAGTATGTCTTTCCTTTTGAGAAGTTTACAATTGATGGTTTTGCTGTTAGAAGACCAGAAATTTTGATCATAACCCCAAGTCGCAGCCACCAGCAGCTTGGCCGCACCGACCTCCACCTCGTCTCCTTGCGGCCGCACCATAGCCTGCGCGTGGGGCTCAACCCTCTCCATCAACTCGCGGAGGAGTTCCATCCACCCGCAGCTGACCGCCACCGCGCTCACAGTTGAAGTAAGAAAATTGAAAAAAAAACAAGAACACTCATCATCCATGCAAAAAATTACTAAACTGAAACTTTTTAATGGAAATAAGATCTCTGATCAGAGATTGGATCAAGAATGAAATAAAATTGAAGAAAAACTAAAGTCAAAATTAAAAAACAAAAGCAATGTTAACTAACCTAGTATTCGATTAATGGATGAATAAAAAAACATGAAAAAAATTACTAAGAACACGGAACATCCTTCGCACGAACCCACCTCATGTCGCTCCATACACCGTTGTCGTCGTTAACATGCACCGTCATTGCTGTCATCACATACCAAAATCCTCGCCACGCGCAACCATTGCTTCTCCGTCGAGGGTGGATGAAGAAATGGAGGGAGAGAATCCCCGTCGAATCTTTACTTTGGAAACTGGAGCAATGGAGAACAATGATCTTAATGGATTATATATTTAGAAATTTAATTTCACTAATTAATAAGTAATGAGATAATGACGTAACCAAAAGGAATATTCAAATTTTTTTCTAAATATGATGAGTTGTAGATTATTTCATTGGTGGTTTTGGGTTTAATTTAATGGTTTTATTAATAACCACTGATCAAGATCTAATGAATTATATGGAGTGTCTAACCATAATTGTAGAAAGGTGCCACCTTAATTCAAGTTTTCCCTATATATATATATATATATATATATATATATATATATATATATATGCAACCAATTGCAAATGCCATTAGAAGATTGGGATACAATTGTCAGAATTTATCTTATGAAAAAAGTAAGTCAGAGTCAATGATTATATGTAGATTATTCTGATGCTCTATCTGAGTCCTTCACTAAGGATTTTAGACAGATTTGATAGTCATACTATCAAGACATCAACTTATTGCAGTATTGACATTCATCCAACTCTTTGAATGTCATATGGAAGCCACAGAAATACAATCAACTCTTTGACTTTTCTTCTCACATGGGTCCAACCCACGCTTCCACTGTGCTCTCTTCATCTATAAACAACCATTGCTCAAGACAAAGGATCTCTTATGTTGAACTCAAAATATTTCAATATAAGAGAACTTCAACATTTATACATGCTTCATTTAATTCATTTAATATGAATATTATGAAGATTCATGAATGACTTGAGTATAGACAGTAGAATGATGACATTCATCATTTCTACATCCATCTACACTCTTAAAACATTGGTTCAGGTAGGTATTCAAACATTTTGAATACATCATCTCTTTCGAGCCACCATTCTGCATAATGCTGAGAACCATGTCAATCATGATTAAATGTCTAGAGCACATATGTACGCGAGAACATCTTCTTAGATTTTATAAGGATTATTTGACAATTGCGATCATCATCGACATGTCACTTCCAAAGTATGCTCGATGAAAGATCAAGACTATAGAGACATACAAACCCTAAGGTGATGTCTTATTGTCTTATTAAACTAGCATTCCTCATTTTATTGAGGAAACTTGCACATTGCAACCACATACATTATGTGTCCAATTGCAAGTACAATATCTGGATCAAGAGTCCTATCCATTATATTTTAATGGCTATTATTGAGTATAACATTGAGTGGGTTTTATAAAGGATTATCTGAAATAAGAAATTTGCATAAGGGTATATATATTATATATACATACATATTTTACTTTGATTTAGGAGTTTTTATAACAAAGTTGTCTTGCCTTGTCAACACTGAAAGTTCATTCCCTTAATCACTTTCAATGTAAGAGATATGCTTACCATTATATCTCAAGCAAGATATGCGATCTCCTTCCTTATCTTTGTCACAACCCAATACTATGAGAACTTGTGACTCCTATAAAAAGAAGCGGGAACACATTTCGCCTTGCAAGTCCAACTTGCATCTCCCAATTCGGTCTTTAACACCCGGGTCTACCACCCCTAAGGCGATGTTGACCCGTTGTTAATTGAACCAACCGTCAACAGGATTAGAACTCGCTATGCGCAATCCAATATCGCCCCAATAATATGAGGACTTGATATTGGGGTCACTACTCATACGGCCTTATTCTTTCGATAAGTAAAGAGCTCGATCCATATACGCTTGCGTACAGGAGCTGTCATTTCGGACAGGCGTCTCCTACATACAATCCCTGGCGATGGAATCCTTCACCTTGACGGGAGACCATGGATGTCACTTATGTGATCCTCCATATCATGTTCAAATTCTAATTAATTATCATGAATCACATTCGTTATGATCAATTCTTCCATGGGAAATATACATCTATTCATAATAGAGTGCTTTTAATTGGATATAAACAATTTAATCAATTAAATTAATTATCTATCCAATTTTCAATCAACAAACTTGATTATTACTTTAATACTAGGTATAATCTCAAAGTACATATTATTCAATTTTTAATAATTAGAAAAATACACTTTGACTTCTCCGGCATTATCGAGTCCCTACCTGTTGTCATGGCCAATACCAACGAGAGTGGGACGGACCACATACATTGCAACCTGCTACCCCAATGCTCTCCGACTAGATACCATATCCACCTCAGGAAAGGATACTGCCAGATAGATCATTATGTACTTTGAGATGCTCATCGATTTTTCAACCGAAATTATACCATATAATATTCATCAAAACCATTTTGATAATATTATAAGGAGATATATTAAACAAATCCCCAATCCTATTCAAGCAATAGCGTTTTGCATCTAAAAGTTGTCCTACAACTATTGTAGGATAAACTAGAGTTTTGCATAAAACAATGTTTGTTGATGATTTCATATCTACCAATTATGACCAAGATAAACTATCTTATCATTTTGGTTAGTGAAATATCATTCAAGGAAACAATTATCATCTTTAAATATTTCACAAATATTTATCAATAATCATTTCAGAAAATTAACCATTAATTTTCATCAATTTATTTGAATGATTATCACAAGGTTCATGATGAAGTTCGTTAATTTCCAACAGTGACCCCTACTCACTAAAATTAACATGACTCGATCAATTTAAATCCAATTAATGCAAACTAAATTTATTTTGTTCGCCAATTTGATTTAAAATAGAACCTAAGTGATAATTATGCATTTCCAGGGATTTAGTATCCGTAATTAACTCTTTAATTACGTCACAAACCACCATCCCGGAAACAGTTGATATATGGTTATTAAAAACATCATATCTTGAGTTATCGGAATCTAAATCATGCAAACTCAAATCCTACTATTTCCTTAATTAATGGGGAACATTATCCAATTTAAATTTTGTGTTTAAACGTTCTAAACAAGGCCGAAATTTTATCACAAGACAGGCTGCGAAAATTGAAATGCTAAACTTTTCACGAACCCTAACAAGCCAAAATCTTCATAGGTTCATGGACCTATTCCAAAACCTTCGTCAACCTGGCTCTGATACCACTTGAAGTATACTGGAAAAAAATCCTCAAACACATCACAGAAGCGTGATGATCGCATCGAATGCGATCGGGAGCGACTAGTCGCACTAGTTGCTCGATGCAGCGGAAATTAAAATTTT
Source organism: Ottelia alismoides (assembly GCA_037367405.1). Lineage (NCBI taxonomy): Eukaryota > Viridiplantae > Streptophyta > Magnoliopsida > Alismatales > Hydrocharitaceae > Ottelia > Ottelia alismoides. Next base: position 492,805 of record JAZKJV010003001.1, on the reverse strand, counting down.
TATGTAACGAAACCACATGATCCAAGAACACTTCTCGGATCATTTCATCTAAACCACAAACAAGTAATAGGATTACCTTTTGAAGCGTGGTTGCGCTCGAGTCTCTAAACCAAGAGACCTCCTGTCTCAAGTCCGATCCGACGGAGGAGACGCTTGCGAGCGCAGGGATGAATCGCGTGCTCCTCACAATCCATGTTGATGATCCAAGTGACGGATCTCCTGATGTCGTCACACGAGATCCAAGATCTTCTTCACGAGCGAGACGCGCCAAAGGAGATGGAGATCCACGAGTAAGAACTCTAGCAGCATAACGACGATGCTACAGCGATGTCGATTCTCTCAAAGGCTCCATGGTGGACGGCCATAAGAGAGAGATGGAGAGAGGCACATGATGTGTAGAGAGAGAGAAGAGAGCATTCATTATTATCATCTATCATATTTTATGAAGAGCAAGGGTGCCTCTTCTTATATAGGATTTTGGGAGTCCATTGATCGCAATCCATGGACAACACACAATCAATGGTTGAGATTGATTTGTGTTTCTTTCAATGGCCATGATCTTGTTGTGAAAAACACAACAATTAATTTAATTTAATTTAATATGTCGATAAATCAATATATTTAAATTCAAATTAAATCAAGTAATTATCCTTGGAGATAATGAGGAGATAAACCATATCTTTTAAAAAATAGCGGACAGCCACTCTTCTCATGAGATCTCATCTATCTCATTAGATCTCATTGTCTCATGAGATCTCATTATCATAAGATATATCTCCAAAATTTACAACAAGATTTGTTGTAAATTATTTCACAAATATAATTCACAATTATCTTGTGAAATATCGCAATCATGCCATTAAAAAAATGTGAATCACATTCACATCCCAAAACAAAATGTAAATTATATATTCAATTAATCATCTAATATGAATCCAATTCACATTAATAATTAATTAACATATATAAATCACATTATGCTCTCTCTTATATATTATAAGTCACATTTATACTATATGTGATTAATATGGATAGTGCTATCCACATTATTCATATCCATGATAATTAAATCACATTTAATCATCTTGGATCTCTTTTCTCATGTGCCAAAATAACATGAATCACATTCGCATCATTCATATCTTTGATAATTAAATCACATTTAATTATCTTAGATATCTCTCCTTATAATATGAATCAAATTCATATTATCCATGATAATTAAATCACATTTAATTATCATTTTTTCTCGATGCTTGGATACTTATATCAACAATGAAATTATCCATGAACTCTTTCAAAGATAATGTGCTTTCTCCGTGGATACTTGGAGATAAGGACAGGGCGATTGTATTGTTCCGCGTATACTGACTTGGATATTGAGATCATATCTCAAATCCAGATCTCGGGCCTCCCAAAGATACTTGATTAAATCAAGACCGCAAATCTAATCTTCTCCTTGCATCTAAATCACATTCAGATCAATACCCAATATTTGGATCAAGATTAGATTACTTCTCTACTGAGAGGAGTCACTAAAATCCAAACCTGTTCCATCACTCCCAAGGAATGGGAGCGTCATGGTTATACAATCGTTTATGATCACATCACCCTCAGTTATTTCCAACACCTATACATCCTGCATACTGGAAGATCCAAAATAAATTCGAAGTATTAGATCAACTTTATACTATCTACTTCAAGGTTTTATCAGTAAGTTTCTCATTTGATCATTGGGATTTGGTATCAATCATATACTTTCCAAAAGCATATATCATACCTAGGTCTTTATCATCAACTTTCCAAAAGTATATATCAAACCTACAAATTCAGTCACGCTTGCAAAGCGAGATGACCGTGCATCGAATTTGATTCTTCCCAATATCTCATGAGTGAGCTCATGTCTTCCGATTCAGTAGTGAACCTGTATGATCCCTTTGAGAGATCGTATTACTCATATGCCCTTATATGCACACCAGTGTGTCGGTTTATAGACCTTGGCTAGGTCATCAATCTATTGGTCTTCCAAATGTACATACTCAGACATATTGTAACACATCTGCCTCCGATCAGAGGATGTGTGCCTATACCGTGACAACATACGATATAGGTCTTTGTATATAGGTCTATGTTTATATTTATCTCGTTAAGTCAACTCCTTGACCTAACTAATCTGACACCTCCGAATCTGTATTGCTATGCAGAGGACCTGCATCAAGAGGACGGTCAGATATCATCCTATGTGAGAAAGGATTGCCATCTCCTACTCAGGCTAGAGATCATCTCATAACAATCATTTAACGGTGCTTCATAAGTTCTCAATCTAACTCATTAGATATTCATCCAAGCACCATCCTCCATGATTCAATTGTTGAACCAACACCTGTATGATTATTAAGATGGTCATGGTACATAACCCTAATTGTACTAAGGGACCTATTATGAAAATTAGTTATTATTTATTTCAGATTAGGGAATGATATTCGCAATAACATTTATTGCATAATGGCTCGCTATGGGCTCGCATGTCCAAGAATCTTCCACTATCCCAAAGAGCCATTAATAGGCTAATCATTTAAACCTACACTCATGTGACAATCATAGGCTATTTAGAAAATAGCTAGGTAAGCTGATCAATCACTTAGCTAGGTAAGCTGATCAATCACTCTGTTCCCAAAAGACTATGCCAAGTCCTTTTACGTCACTTGCATATCCCTAGGTAACAGTGCTCGCATCCAATGTGAATGTTGCATCTTATGCAACCAATACTCAATCTTGATAAAGCAATTATAGTGTCCTTGACAATATTGCTCAGTAATTATTATAACTAGTATTTCCATAATCCTTATCAGAATACCTTTATTCCTGGAGATCTCTATCTCCCAAGGCATCTACAGTTAATACCTTTTAGATCACTATCTATAAAGTCTTAGGTTCTTGATGATGAGACTTTGAGATAATTATCTCTATGTCTTGTCATCTTTGAAGATATTTATTATTACTACAGTCAAGTGTTTTATTTCTATGTTAGGATTAGTAACAGTTTACTACTCACACTGCATGGCAGACATCTGACCTTTTGTACACATCTAGCACATACGAGGCTTCTTGCAACCGATGCATAAAGGCAAGCAGTTTTAGCACCATCAACACTTGATATCATATCCCTTCAGATTGGTCGGTACCAAATCTTAAGGGAAGGAAGCCTTTCTTGGAATTTCTAAGAATATAATATGTCCAAGGTGTACTAAAAATGTGACAGTCCCAATTCTCTCTCTTCTCTTTGCTTCTGAACAACTTCAGAACTAAGATCTAAGAGGTATACATGACATCATATCTCAAGGTATGAAACAGCCAGTCTATAAAATACTTATTATCATCCTTATATCATTTTAAAAATGATTAAGATATTATCTACATTTAGCACGATGAACACAATGGCACTCCCACTAAGCTTCACATGGTTCATCAAGATTCTATCTGAAATCATAACATTTATAATTTCATCAAATCTTATGTTCCAACTACGAGAAGCTTATTTGAGTCCATAGATGGAGTTATTCAACTTGCACACCTTGCTTTCCTCAACCATGAATCCTTGGAGAGGTATTCATAGAGGAATGCAATCTTGACTTCCATATCGAAGATATCAAAGGCAAGTTGTGCAGCTATAGATAGCAATATTCTGATGGGTCCAAGCATGGTCACCAAAGAGCAAGTATCATCACAAGCAATGTCTTCTCTTCCGGTGTGTAGCTCATGGCTATGAACCGAGCTTTAAAGGTCTCTACCTAATCATCAGGTTCCCTTTCTCCTGAAGATCCATTTACACCTTAATGGGTTTAAGCCTTATAGGTGGATCCTTGAGAGTCCATATACAACACTTGCATAGGAAGTCTTTATTGCTAAAATCCATCTTTCCATGTCAAGATCCTTAGGAGCTTCATCACATGAAGTCTGATCATTATCAGACTTAACTGATACATGGAATACATCCTCAAACTCATTTGAAGAGGTATTAGTGTTTCATCTTTAATTGTCCTTTTAGTTCCCGATTTCAGGAGCCTCATTATCTTCTCAAGATTCAATGAGTTCCTTCACTTCATTTTCATCTCGATTCTCGAGAGAGTCATCCTCTAAGAATCACATTCTTAGAGATGAGATCTTTTAAGAATCTCAAGGTCATAAAGTAGGTATCACATACCATCCTTTATTTTCCTAATGAAGTAGCACTCTCTAGTGCTTAATTCCAGCTTACTTGCATGGAATCTTATTAAGTATATATACTGTAGTCTCTACTACACATATAAAACTGGAAACTAAGGGATAATTATGCAAAAATTCATCATTGATCAAATCATGTCACCCATGATCCAATTGTATCTCCCTACAACTCCATTGAGTTTAGGTTTGTTAGGTAGATTGAGATAGAAATGATATTCATATCTTCATAAGGTATTCTTTGAATTTTATCTAATAGGTACAAGCTACCTAGGTTAGATCAAATTCATTTCATCTTTCTTCAAACTTTGGTTCTAAACCAAAAATGTGAAATCTTTGAACATTTCAAAGGTTTCTTACCTGAAGATAAGAAATCTCAATCACAAATAATCATTGAATGATATCACATATCAACAATGTTTATTATGATACAGATGGTCCACATACATCAATATGTATAAGATCATGAATACCCTAGCATCTTACACAATTCCCAGAGAAGAGTATATTGGACATATTTACTTTGAATACAATATTCACAAGTATGTATTATTTGAACCTTCAGACAATATAAAGTTCAATACCTCACTAGTCTATTGATCATGTCAATAGATATAAGTCTAAGACTCGATGTCGGATCATTGTCAAATGATCTTTATCCTCCTATTTATCTTTTAAGGTTTGATTTTCAGTATTAGAAATCTTAATGAACAATTCATTAGATTTCTATTTTTTTTGAGGAGTCCACTAGATGTTAGATTATTATCTAAAATGTATCAATCATAACTCTTTATGATAGTTCTATCTCAGAATTCATGTTTATTTCCAATATTTAGAAGCAAACAATGAATGTATTCTAATATCTAGGTCATAGAGACATTCTCTAAGACTAATGGCTCTCCCACTGAGAATATGAAGTCTGTCTATCCAACAGAGATTGCTGCAACAATTACAGCAATATCCGTGTAGATGAAGATCAAATTTCTAATATTCTAATATATATATGCAACCAATTGCAAATGTCATTAGAAGATTGGGATACAATTGTCAGACTTTATCTTATGAAAAAAGTAAGTCAGAGTCAATGATTATATGTAGAATATTATGATGCTCTATCTGAGTTCTTCACTAAGGATTTTAGACAGATTTGATAGTCATACTATCAAGACATCAACTTATTGCAATATTGGCATTCATCCAACTCTTTGGATGTCATATGGAAATCACAGAAATACAATCAACTCTTTGACTTTTCTTCTCACATGGGTCCAACCCACGCTTCCACTGTGCTCTCTTCATCTATAAATAACCATTGCTCAAGACAAAAGATCTCTTTTGTTGAACTCAAAAGATTTCAATAAAAGAGAACTTCAACATTTATACAAGCTTCATTTAATTCATGTAATATGAATATTATGAAGATTCATGAATGACTTGTGTATAGACAGTAGAATGATGACATTCATCATTTCTACATCCATCTACAATCTTAAAACATTGGTTCAGGTAGGTATTCAAACTTTTTGAATACATCATCTCTTTTGAGCCACCATTCTGCATAATGCGAAGAACCATGTCTATCATGATTAAATGCCTAGAGCACATATGTATGTCAGAACATCTTCTTTGATTTTATAAGGATTATTTGACAGTTGAGATCATCATCGACATGTCACTTCCAAAGTACACTAGATGAAAGATCAAGACTATAGAGACATACAAATCCTAAGGTAATGTCTTATTGTCTTATTTAACTGGCATTCCTCATTTTATTGAGGAAACTTGCACATTGCAACCACATACATTATGTGTCCAATTGCAAGTACAATATCTGGATCATGAGTCCAATCCATGATATTTTAATGGTTATTATTGAGTATAACATTGAGTGGGTTTTATAAAGGATTATCTGAAATAAGAAATTTGCATAAGGGTATATTATATATATATATACATATTTTACTTTGATTTAGGAGTTTTTATATCAAAGTTGTCTTGCCTTGTCAATACTGAAAGTTCATTCCCTTAATCACTTTCAATGTAAGAGATATACTTACCATTATATCTCAAGAAAGATATGTGATCTCCTTCCTTATCTTTATCACATCCCAATAATATGAGAACTTGTGACTCCGATAAAAAGAAGCGAGAACACATTCCGCTTTGCAAGTCCAACTTGCATCTCCCAAGTCGGTCTTTAACACCCGGGTCCACCACCCCTAAGGCGATGTTGACCCGTTGTTAATTGAACCAACCGTCAACAGGATTAGAACTCGCTATGCGTAATCCAATATCGTCCAAATAATATGAGGACTCGATATTCGGGTCACTACGCATACGGCCTTACTCTTTCGAGAAGCAAAGAGCCCGATCCATATGTGCTTGCATACAGGAGCTGTCACTTCGGACAGGCATCTCCTACATACAATCCCCGACGATGGAACCCTTCTCCTTGACGGTAGACCATGGATTTCACTTATGTTATCCTCCATATCATATTCAAATTCTAATTAATCATCATGAATCACATTCATTATGATCAATTCTTCCATGGGAAATACGCATCTATTCATAATAGAGTGCTTTTAATTGGATATAATCAATTTAGTCACATTAAATTAATTATCTATCCAATTTTCAATCAACAAACTTGATTATTACTTGAATACTAGGTATAATCTCAAAGTACGTATTATTCGACTTTTAATAATTAGAAAAATACACTTTGACTTCTCTGGCATTATCGAGTCCCTACCCGTTGTCATGGCCAGTACCGACGAGAATGGGATGGACCACATACGTTGCAACCCACTACCCTAATGCTCTCCGACTAGACACCATATCCACCTCAGGAAAGGATAATGCCAGATAGATCATTATGTACTTTGAGATGCTCATCGGTTTCTCAACCGAAATTATACCATATAATATTCATCCAAACCATTTTGATAATATTATAAGAAGATTTGCAAAACAAATCTCCAGTCCTATTCAAGCAGTAGGGTTTTGCATGTAAAAATTATCCTACAACTATTATAGGATAAACTAGGGTTTTGCATGAAAACAATGTTTGTTAATGATTTCATATCTACCGATTATGATCAAGACCAACTATCTTATCATTTTGATTAGTGAAATGTCATTCAAGGAAATAATTATCATCTTTAAATATTTCACAAATATTTATCAATAATTATTTCAGAAAATTAACAATTAATTTTCATCAATTTATTTGAATAACTATCACAAGGTTTATGATCAAGTTCGCTAATTTCCAGAAGTGACCCCTACTCACTAAAATTAGCATAACTCGATCAATTTAAATCTAATTAATGCAAACTAAATTTATTTTATTCGAAAATTTGATTTAAAATAGAAAAAAGTAATAATTATGCATTTCCAGGCGTTTAGGACCTGTAAGTAACTCTTTAATTATGTCACTAACCATCATCCCCGAAACAGTAGATATATGGTTATTAAAAACACCATATCTTGAGTTATCGGAATCCAAATCATGGAAACTCAAATCCTACTGTTTCCTTAATTAATGGGGAACATTATTCAATTTAAAATTTCGTGTTTAAACATTCTAAACAGGGCCGAAATTTTATTACAAGACAGGCTGCGAAAATTGAAATGCTAAAATTTTCACGAACCCAAACGAACCAAAATCTTCGTAGGTTCATGGACTAATACAAAACCTTCATCAACCTGGCTCTGATACCACTCGAAGGATACTGGAAAAAATCCTCGAGCACATCAAGGAAGCATGATGATCACATCGAATGCGATCGGGAGCGACTAATCGCACTAGTTGCTCGATGCAGTGGAAATAAAAAATTTTATGTGATGAAACCACATGATCCAAGAACACTTCTCGGATCATTTCATCTAAACCGCAAACAAGTAATAGGATTACCTTTTGAAGCGTGGTTGCACTCGAGTCTCTTAACCAAGAGACCTCCTGTCTCAAGTCCGATCCGACGGAGGAGACGCTTGCGAGCGCGGGGATGAATCGCGTGCTCCTAACAATCCATGTTGATGATCCAAGTGACGGATCTCCTGATTTCGTCACACGAGATCCAACATCTTCTTCATGAGCGAGACGCACCGAAGGAGATGGAGATCCACGAGTACGAACTCCAGCAGCATAACGGCGATGCTGCGGCGATGTCGATTCTCTCAAAGGCTCCATGGCAGACGGCCATAAGAGATAGATGGAGAGAGGCACATGACGTGTAGAGAGAGAGAGAGAGAAGAGAGCATTCATTATAATCATCTAACATATTTCATGAAGAGCAAGGGTGCCTCTACTTATATAGGGCTTTGGGAGTCCATGGATCCCAATCCATGGACAACACACAATCAATGGTTGAGATTGATTTGTGTTTCTTTCAATGGCCATGATCTTGTTGTGAAAAACTCGACAACAATTTATTTAGTTTAATTTAATATATATCGATAAATCAATATATTTAAATTCAAATCAAATCAATTAATTATCCTTGGAGATAATGAGGAGATAAACCATATCCCTTAAAAATAGGGGACAACCACTCTTCTCATGAGATCTCATTTATCTCATGAGATCTCATTGTCTCATGAGATCTCACTATCTCATGATATATCTCCAAAATTTACAACAACAATTGTTGTAAATTATTTCACAAATATAATTCACAATTATCTTGTGAAATATTGCAATCATGCCATTAAAATAATGTGAATAACATTCACATCCCAAAACGAAATGTAAATTATATTTTCAATTAATCATCTAATGTTAATCAAATCCACATTAATAATTAATTAACAAATATAAATCACAATATGCTCTCTCTTATATGTTATAAATCACATTTATAATATATATATAGTGCTATCCACATTATTCATATCCATGATAATTAAATCACATTTAATCATCTTGGATCTCTTTTCTCATGTGCCCAAATAACATGAATCACATTCACATCATTCATATCTTTGATAATTATATCACATTTATTTATCTTAGATATCTCTCCTTGTAATATGAATCAAATTCATATTATCCATGATAATTAAATCACAGTTAATTATCAATTTTTCTCGATGCTTGGATACTTATATCTACAATGAAATTATCCATGAACTCTTTCAAGGACAATGCGCTTTTTCCGCAGATACTTGGAGATAATGCGCTTTCTACGCGGAGCCTGGGATCGAGAAGAAAGATGCTCGGATCGATTCAAGAAAATTCAGTGAAATCAGGCTGGAACCGGATCCGTGTGCGAAGTGGTCCAAGGGGGGGCGGTAATCGGGGATCAACTATCCCCCATGGGCCAATCTGATTATTCCAAGTCAAAAAGATTTTTAAATTGAAAATGAAATAGCAAGCGATTTTATTTAAAAATATTTACAAAACAAAAAATGTTTATTATTTTTCAAATTATTTTTTAGTGATTTTTATTTATTTTTTTCAAAAATAAATTATGGTATATACATTATATTATTTTATATACAGGTATAAAATACCTATGTATTTTATACTTTTATTATTATTATGTTATTTTTGTACAAAAAACACCAATTTTATATTTTATTTATTTACAACATAAAATTTGGGATATGAAATACTTTTTATTTTATTTTTATTAATTATTTACAAAGGTGAAATAAATAGATGACTTATTCCTATATACATGGTATCTGTACAAGAAGAGAGAAATGAATGTCTTTTATTTTAATTTTATTTTTATAATATTTATTTTATTTTTAGAAATATATACAGGGTATTAGAAACACATTTTTATTTTATTTTACCTTTATGAAAATAAAATATATACATAAGAAGGAGTGTACACCAAGTTCAATGGCCCTATCTCTCTCTACTTGTTTTATTTTGCGGTCATGCCACTGCTTGGCCCTCCCGTGGGTTTGGGTCACTCGATATTTATTCTAAATATCTCCTTCTTTTTCTTTCTTCTTCATTCTTTTATTTTTACACAAAAACATGCTAATTATTGAATATTAACAATTGCATGCCTTTTGGTAATTTATTGTAATTACAGCTAATCACATGTGGTTTTGCCAAGATAAGTAGCTAAAATAAAAGAATAAAGAGTGATGAATGGGGATTCATCAGCTGCTCTGCTGCCATTGTTTCCTATAAAAATAAAACCTTAATTATATCCTTCATCAACATAAATCCTTTAATAATGATTCCAATTATCCTCAAGACAACAACTTCTATTTTTCTTCTAAGTTCATATCAAATTATGATAAACAAATTATCTTCCAATACTTATAGATCAACTCATACTATTATTCTTGCTCAAGAGTCCAAAACCTTTGCTCTGATACCATAAGTTGTCATGACCTGACCCGCTAATCAGAACGTGCCGCAACAGAGATCTTTCTTCTCTTTTCTCCTCAAAGTACACATGTGGTAAATCTCATCAAAAACATCATCCATTTTATTTAAAGTTTACTATATAAAGAAGTGTCTTACACAAGTTCTATTACATCTCCTTACAAAACAACATACAGTACAAAAAATGAAAATCACCTCCTGCTAGTGTATAAGCAGTCCTTCCTCCTTCTGGTCGTGATTAGGTTGATCTATACATAATAATAGTACAACGAGATGAGTCTAAACCAATTTATGAGCTTAGACCCCATGAATGGATCTCAAGCTTTTTACATATATAGTCAAATGTTGAAATATGAGTATCATGCTAAAATTTATGCTGAATACTTTGAAATAGCTTCAAAGAGACTTTATGACAGTAATCATATAAAAACATGCTAGTTTTGCAATAAAACACTGAAACGACGTTGGAAATACTTGCTAGATACTTGATTGCATATGTAGTATATGATACTTGCAATTTCTACGTTAAAACTTTAGAAAACACGATTGCACACTTGCTATCAAAACCATGAATAAAAGCTAAAGATTATTACTTTAAAATAACGCTTCAGAATCCCTCACCTGATCGCTATATAACTCGAGTCAGGATTACCTTCTTTAGTGAATACCACCTATATCTGTCTCAGATTGAACACTACCACTTGATGGCTGGCGGAACCTCGTTACGGCTTCTATCGTGCTCTCGGTAATCGAAAGAGCTTCACCGCGACTTTTACTGTGCTCCTCCAACACCCTCTATGTCTCTCGGGCTCTAAGGTGGTAAGAGTGGTGTGGGATGGAATGAGTAGAATGAGGAGCTCATGGGTATATATAGGCCTCCAACCCCTTTGCATGTGTGGCATGTGTCAGCATCTAAGGGAGGCATAAGACACATGTTACCTCTCTACCATGCATGAAGACACATGGCAAAACTTGTCATCCATGCACCATGACACATGGCTCATATGCATGAGGGAACATGTTGTACATGCATGAGGGCACTTGGTGCACATGCATTAGGACACATGTTAATCTTTGAATGATGACACATGTTACTCTTGTGTATTGACACTTGTCATGTATGTAGAACAACACGTGTTCCATGATTTGCCCTCCATGTGTCCTACTTTTGCTAATGAAAATTATCACTAATCACGGGTAATTAGTACTAATCACACTTAATTAGCCTTAATGATATGATTATGGTCTAATGAGCATAAATCTATAATATTGTGGGCCCTATAATTGTAGTAGCTTCTACTACTTATAAGCTACTATCATACTTCCAAATTACTAGATGTGGTACTATGTTTGATATGCTACAAAATCTAGAGAACCTTTTAATGTCATAATTATTCAAGATGGTCTCTGATTTACACAAAACAAGTTTCAATGAAATCGTTGCATCAAGGCGAATCTATTGACTATGTCAAAAGTGAAGTGTGAATACTATCAATCCAATATTTCCTTGAAATAAAACTTGCTAACATTAAAAAATATAGTATATATAGTGATATTCTACAAAACTCACTATTACTCAAAACGTACATTACAATTGTGCTTGGCCATGTCATCTCGAAGCGTGGCATGGAGGTTGATCTTGTGAAGGTGGAAGTGATTTCTAAGCTAAAGACACCTACAAATTGAAGCAAGTCAGATCATTCTTAAGGCATGTCGGTTTCTATCAATGATTCATCAAATATTTCAGTAAAATTGCCCAACCCCTAACGAGCTTCTAGGAAAGGAGGCATACTTTATTGTAGATGGTGGAGTCCTCCAGGCCTTTTTCCAGTTGAAAGAGATAATCCTCGAATTTTGATTCGTGAAGCTCAAGTGTGAATTAATTTCAATTTCAGATCCACATGATGAACTATGCAAATTAAAATGCAATGCCATGATATATGCAATTTTTAGTTGGTTTTTATGCAATTATAAAGTGATGGATGAGCAGATATGCAAGGTTACATGTATGCTAAATAAAAGGATAAAAATATACCCGACAATTATGAGCATCATAACAGAAATGTGAATCAGTGTCAATTTAATCACAACAATAAAAAGAGTCATCAAATCATAGCAAGAACAAAGATAACAGATCCTCATTTTTCACATAAAAAATCACTTCATTAAAAATAGTGGCTAATGAGAAAATTAAACATGCTAAGATGTAGAGGACAAAATAAGGATCAAAACGACACTAAAATCATGCAATTTGGACCTACGACGCCCAAGTTATGCTAAAAACAATGTAGGGGCATAATTGTAATAAAAATGCAAGAAAATAAAAGGATAAATATTGCATTTAGGTCCTTGGAGGGACCTAAATGCAATTACCAAAAATTGCCTAGGCCCTTATGTAATTTTTCCATTGCGCGTAAGGATATTTTTGTAATTTCCTGAAAGTTGGAGGGCATCCCTGTAAAATACCCAGGCACGTACGCGAGGCACGTGCCTGGAGACCAATTAGCAATTATCGAAATATCCAAGGTCTTCTCTGCAATTTACCCAGACCCTCACGCGCGGTGAATGTGAGATGCCTAGGCTCGGGAGGGCAGTTGTGGCTCAGGACACGAGGCGTAGTCTGGAGGTTCGGGTGACCCGAGCCTGTTGGTGCGGACTTAGGCTCGGGTATGCCATGTGTTATCTTCATGGCCGTTCTGCTCCTCGTGCTCCTCCACAGGTCATCGGAGGAGGCGGGGATCCGGTGACCTGCTGCTGGCTTCGCCTCGCCTCACGAGGCCGTCGGATGGTCGAGGAAGCCATCTGGAAGTCTAGCGGAGGACCTGGAGGCGTGGCGAGGTTCCATCAATGTCTGGAATGGAGAGGTGGCGGAAGATGATTAGCGTGAGGGACTGAGATTGGCGAGGTGGTTTGAACTCCGACCATTGACAAATATTGACCTGTAGGTGTTATATTATAACCAAAGCGCATGAGTGAGTGAATGGTGAGTGGGCTGAGGGCCGTGAGGTGTCGGGAAATGAAGTCATGGGGTCTTCTTCTCCAGCGAGGCGGTGAAGGAGGTGATCGGTGGTGAGGGGTTCTGGAGAAAGGGAGAGGTGGTCGGCGAGGGCGCTGGTTGTAGGGCGGAGCTAATATGGAGGTCAGATGAGGGTAACAATGACGATAGGTGGAGGGAAATTTTGAAGAAATTGAAGGGAAAATCACCTCGCTGGAGTGAGGTGATGGTGGAGGTAGTGGCCTGGGACTAAGCTCCATTGGAGCTCTGGCCAGCGTGCCCAGCCGTGGCACGGAGCTCATCGGAGCGTGGAGGCACCCGCAGCACGGCCATGGCGGCCGTGGGTCAACACTGGACAAACTCCATCGTCGCCTCGACGTTCCGCCCCTCCGTTGTCACCGGAGGGGCGGAGGAAGCTAGGAGTAGGCCCAAGAATGGTGGACTCGGGTCTCAGGCGGCGGGGGAGGGCTTAAATAGGCGGAGATCGGCCGGCAGTTGCATGATGATGGGGGGGTTTCGACGGAGGTTTTAATGGCGAAGCAATGATGGTGAGGGTGTTATGCAGGTTGTGCGAAGGAGGCGTGAGATCTGGCGACGTGGGGAAGCATTTAGATGAGGGAGAGGTGGCCGGCGTCACCATCCAAAATAGGAAGGGGGTAGCGGGTTGCGAGGTGGAACGACTGGGGGGAGGGGGTTACGGAGGAGGAAGATGATCTCCTGACCGTTGGATCTCGTGATCCAACGACTGGGATGGGAGAGCGGCGGAGGGCTGCGATCAGATCCTAGGATCTGATCCTATGGCTGAGGTTAAGGTGCTAACGGGTGGTTTAGATGGAGCGGAGGGGAAGATCCAATGGCCGGAAACGAAGGGGTGACGTGGAGAGATATCAGTCGTGGGATAGCAATGGGATCGGTCGTCTGAGATGAATTGGCGACGTGGGGTCATGACGGACGTTGGATGGAAGAAAGATCGACGACTAGGATTAAGGTGCTAGACAATGGCGGAGATTCAATCTGGGAGCTGGATCCTACAGCTGGGGATGAGGAGGCGATGGAGGGCTCAGATGAAGGAGAGGATCCAACGTTCAGGAGAGCGTCGGGTGGCGAGAGGAGAGGCGGGCCACGTGGGCGGCCCAGAGGGCGCCATGTGGCCCAATGAGCAAATTCAGAGCATTAATACAAAGATAAATAGAAAAGAAATAGTTAGAGGTGAAATTAGGAAAAAGTCAAAACATGAAAGTTGCTCGTCTCGACGAGACTACAACTTTCATGTTGGTCAAAATGCCACAAGAGGTCATTTGTACAAAACGTATTTTTGGGGATTTTTTAAGGGGATAAAAACATATGATTTTAACTTTTTATTTGTTTTTGTATTTTTGAGTCTTTTTAAAGGGTCGGTTATTTATAGACAATTATTCTACCTAATATTTAGAGGTTTTTGATGATAAAATAAATACAAGAAAAAATAATTAAATACTATAATTTAATGGTAAATTATACACAATATAATATAGGATAAGAATAAAGAATTGAAGATGATTTTCATTGGATTAGTCAAGACAGGGGTTTAATTTGTGTCTTTTAGCATGATGAATACGAGATTCATCATACCCCTATACTTAAACCATGCTCGTCCTCGAGCATCTAAAGAATGACGGAGTCGGATTAATTCCTGACAGTACGCGTGAAATTTTCAAGGCTCAATCTTTCGAAGACCCTTGACCTAAGTGATCCTAAAATTCTGGGTTTATCCAAGCTGTAGTCAGAAGGAATCCAACTTCTCTAATTATCAGACTCTCTTTTTGTACATAGAAAATAAGGATATGACATTTAGTGTACTGCATTTCATGAGAGCCAAGTCAAGGCATCACTCAAAGTTCCAGTCCCAAAGACTCTCCTCTAGACCTAATCCTCAATACTAGGGAATAAATCTATTCTTGCTTCAGTCAACCGTCTCATTAGTTTATCAGACTTGAAATGTTGATGGACGGCCAGATAATGGAGGTAATGGGATTGTGTCTATTTTTCTCACCCTCACATTGGAACAAGGGGCCTCTTGAGTGCCTTTTTACTCAACACATATAAATTTTTAGATTGTTGACCAATGTGTCTGTCAAGAGAGTTGGAGTCGTCTGCACTTTTTTTCTGGGAATACACCTGGGTGTGTCTCTTTTGAGTATCTAAGATACCTTCGACACCCAGGCTTGTAGCATTTACGATGCAGATACCTTTTTTGGTGTCAGCCCGACTCCTTGTTCCTAATTAGCTCTTGATCCAAGTGGACACTTTGAAAATGTCTAGGAGCGCTCACTATTGGTGGAAGCTCATTTGTAATTTGACTTTGATATTTAGAGCTTTTTCTTTGACATTTCATTGCTTTTGTTGGCTAGCTCCACTGCTTTGACCAAAAGTTGGCACACACTGATCAACAATTTCCATTAAGTTTCATCACACCCTGGCACATAGGTCGATATCAAAGAGATAGTAGATGAATCTTGTTCACATACTGGCTAGGATTTTGCTGACACTCAGGTCTTCTGAAGCCTTCATTAACTTTATCCCATCCACGAATATCATCAGATCGGATCTAAACTCAAATCTCTAGTCCTAGTTCCTCAAGTGATATCTCAACTCATCTCATCAATCATGCAATTGTGGAAGTGACTGTGTTGATCATATTTTTCTTGAAGGTAGAGATGAAGAGTGCAATATAGCACTCAAATCTTTCAAACCAGGAAAGTGTCGATATTTAAGTCTTAAAAACCCTAATAACTAAAGCATGTTAACTCAGACTCTCAAGATCACGGAAATCCAGTGTCCTCAAAATCCTCAAGCCTTGAGTGAGTGTGGATGTGTCAGGAATACACCAACTCCTTAAGTTAGTGAATTTTTTTGTGTGTGATTTTTTACTTTTGCATATTTTTATGGGTTTTATTTTTTTTAATTCTTCGGAGAGACAATGACTAGCCAGGCTCAATTGAATAAAATTATTCACTCTCATCCAGTATGGGTGTAAGTACGGGCCGATAAACGGACCTGTGATCCTTAAGGACGGAGCCAAATGCGGTGTCCTCTAAACCACCCACTCTGCTAAGGGAGAGCGAAGTTCCCTCACTGAAAGTGTCTACTGAGCCTATTAGTCAGAGTCTAGTTCAAAGAAAGATTTTTGGTTTTTTCAAATTTTTTTTAAAAAAGGTTATTTACACAATTTGAACAATCAATTTTAAGAAAATATTTTTACAAGGTTTTTACAAAACTCAGTTCACATGTTTTACAAAAACCAAGCCCGAAAACAAATTTCAAAAATTTTAAAAAAATACGCGCTATGGCTAAAGTAAATATACAGTAATATATGGTATCCCCCCCTATACTTAAAATTTGTTATGTCCTCATAGCATAAGTGCCATGAAGCCAAGGCTCGATCAAATATAGGATGATATAGCGGAACTGAGGAGGGGGGGCTATACTTAGGTCAAAAATTGACCTGAGTACAAGAAGAAAATGCGAGGGGAGGATGAGCAGGTGGGTCCCCCTATACTAAGGCTACAAATAGCCTAAGTAAGGTCTGAATTAGGGGGAAGGGTATTATATGATACAAGGGTGAGGGGGAGGAGGTTCGTGAAATATACAGAGAGAAAGAGAGAGAGAGAGAGAGAGAGAGAGAGAGAGTAAAATATACAGAGGGGGTAGGGGTGAATGTGTATGTACAAGTGTAGGTGTATGTGTGGGGGAGGGGGGTAGATCATCGAGTGATGTACTTTTTTTTACAACATGCAAACTGAAAATAAATATGCAGATGCAAGTTTTTTTGTACAAGATGCAATGCAAGATGTCTGTTCTAAGACTCTTAAAATTTCTTCCCAAATTCTTTTGCGGCCTCTTCAGCGGAAGCTCCCGACTTCCACCTCGATGAAGATCAAGCGTCCTCGATGATCATGGGCCCTGCCACAAAAGAGAATAATTAGAAGACACAGAGAAATTAAATCAGCAGATATGATGCATGAATGATGCATGAAATGAGGATCTAAAATATTTGAAATTAATCAACAAAGAAAATCAAAATTCAATAATTAAGTTAAGCCGTGTCCCCGGCAACGGCGCCATTTGATGATGCGAAATTCACCTCTTTAATAGTGATGAATTGTCGTAGCATAGGAGGCGAACGGTTCAGCAAAAACCACAGGCTTTGAATGTTGTGGAGTATTTATACTTGGCAAGTCTACCAAGGTCGAACACAGGGACACGGCTACTTAATTTATTTATCGAATTTCGATTCGTGAAGCTCAAGTGTGAATTAATTTCAATTTCAGATCCACATGATGAACTATGCAAATTAAAATGCAATACCATGATATATGCAATTTTTAGTTGGTTTTTATGCAATTATAAAGTGATGGATGAGGAGATATGCAAGGTTACATGTATGCTAAATAAAAGGATACAAATATACCTGACAATTATGAGCATCATAATAGAAATGTGAATCAGTGTCAATTTAATCTCACAACAATAAAAAGAGTTGTCAAATCAAAGCAAGAACAAAGATAACAGGGTCCTCATTTTTCACATAAAAAATCACTTCATTAAAAATAGTGGCGAATGAGAAAATTAAACATGCTAAGATGTAGAGGACAAAATAAGGATCAAAACGACACTAAAATCATGCAATTTGGACCTACGATGCTCAAGTTACGCTAAAAACAATGCAGGGGCATAATTGTAGTAAAAATGCAAGAAAATAAAAGGATAAATATTGCATTTAGGTCCCTAGAGGGACCTAAATGCAAATACCAAAAATCGCCTGGGCTCTTATATAATTTTTCCATTGCGCGCGGGTTATTTTTGTAATTTCCTGAAAGTTGGAGGGACTCCCTGTAAAATACCCATGCACGCACGTGAGGCACATACCTGGGGACCAATTTGCAAATATCGAAATATCCAGGATCTTTTCTGCAATTTACCCAGACCCTCAGGTGCACCGAGGCGCCTAGGCTCGGGAGGGCAGTTGTGGCTCGGGACACGTGGCCTAGTCTGGAGGTTCGGGTCACGATTCGGGTGACCCGAGCCTGTTGGTGCGGACTTAGGCTCGGGTATGCCATGTGCTATCTTCACGGTCGTCCGTTCAGGAGGATAGGACGGTGTCTGCTCCTCGTGTTCCTCCGCAGGTCATCGGAGGAGGCAAGGATTCAGCGACCTGCTGCTGGCTCCGCCTCGCCTCACGAGACCGTCGGATGGTCGAGGAAGCGATCTGGAAGTCCGGCGGAGGACCTGGAGGCGCGGCGAGGTTCCATCAATGTCTGGAATGGCGAGGCGGCGAAAGGTGATCAGCGTGAGGGACTGAGATCGGCAAGGTGGTTTGAACTCCGGCCATTGACAAATATTGACCTGTAGGTGTTAGCTTATAACCGAAGAGCATGAGTGAGTGAATGGTGAGTGGGCTGAGGGCAGTGAGGTGTCGGGAAATGAAGTTCTGGGGTCTTCTTCTCCGGCGAGGCGGTGAAGGAGGTGATCGGCGGTGAGGGGATCTGGAGAAAGGGAGAGGTGGTCGGCCAGGGCGCTGGTTGTAGGGCGGAGCTAATGCGGAGGTTAGATGAGGGTAACAGTGACGATAGGCGGAGGAAAAATCGAAGAAATTAAAGGAAAAATCACCTCGTCGGAGCGAGGTGATGGTGTAGGTAGTGTCCTGGGACTAAGCTCCGTTGGAGCTCGGGCCAGCGTGCCCAGCTGTGGCACGGAGCTCAGCAGACCGTGGAGGCGCCCGCAACACGGCCATGGCGACCGTGGGTCGACACCGGACAAACTCCATCGTCGCCTCGACGTTCCGCCCCTCCGCTATCACCGGAGGGGCGGAGGAAGCTAGGAGTAGGCCCAAGAATGGTGGACCCGAGTCTCAGGAGGCGGGGGAGGGCTTAAATAGGCGGAGATCGGCCGGCAGTTGCATGATGATGGGGGGGTTTCGACGGAGGTTTTAATGGCGAAGCAATGATGGTGAGGGTGTTATGGAGGTTGCGCGAAGGAGGCGGGAGATCTGGCGACGTGGTGAAGCGTTTAGATGAGGGAGAGGTGGCCGACGTCACCTTCCAAAATAGGAAGGGGGTAGCGGGTTGCGAGGTGAAACGGCTGGGCGGGAGGGGGTTACGGAGGAGGAAGATGATCTCCTGACCGTTAGATCTCGTGATCCAATGGCTGGGATGGGAGAGCGGCGGAGGGCTGTGATCAGATCATAGGATCTGATCCTATGGCTGAGGTTAAGGCGCTAACGAGTGGTTTAGATGGAGAGGAGGGGAAGATCCAATGGCTGGAAACGAAGGGGTGACGTGGAGAGATATCAGCCATGGGATAGCAATGGGATCGGGCGTCTGAGATGAATTGGCGACATGGGGTGATGACGGACGTTGGATGGAAGAAAGATCGATGGCTAGGATTAAGGTGCTAGACAACGGCGGAGATTCAATCTGGAAGCTGGATCCTACGGCTGGGATGAGGCGGTGATGGAGGGCTCTGATAAAGGAGAGGATCCAACAGTCAGGCGAGCGCCGGGTGGCGAGAGGAGAGGTGGGCCACGTGGGTGGCCCAGAGGGCGCCACGTGGCCCAATGAGAAAATTCAGAGCAATAATACAAAGATAAATAGAAAAAGAAATAGTTAAAGGTGAAATTAGGAAAAGGTCAAAACATGAAAGTTGCTCGTCTCGACGAGATCTACAATTTCATGTTGGTTAAAAAGCCAAAAGAGGTCATTTGTACAAAATGTATTTTTGGGGGTATTTTTAAGGGGATAAAAACACCTGATTTTAACTTTTGATTTGTTGTTGTATTTTTTAGTCTTTTTGAAGGGTCAGTGAATTATAGACAATTATTCTACCTAATTTTTAGGGGGTTTTGATGATAAAATAATTACAAGAAAAAAACAATTAAATACTATAATTTAATGGTAAATTATACACAATATAATACAGGATAAGAATAAAGAATTGAAGATGATTTTTATTGGATTAGTCAAGACATGGGTTTAATTTGCCGCTTTTAGCATGATGAATACGAGATTCATCAATGGGCCCATTCCCTAATAGTCATGATTTTGAGTATATTTTGCTCGATGTCGATTACATAAGACGTTGGGTAGAAGCTATCCCAACCGGAGATGCCGGCAGACACATCGTTTGCTAGTTCCAGAGGGAAAACATCATTGCACTATTCGAGATCCCTAAAATTTTGATATTTGATGGGGATAGCCACTTCATCAACACAGAGGTGAAGAAGCTGACACATGAATTTGGCATTGAACATTGTGTCACCTCTCCATACCACCCACAATCTAATGGCCTGGCCAACTATTCAAACATGGAGATAAAGACTATTTTGCAAAACTCGTATGGTCCAATAGGAAAATTTGGTCACAATTTCTAGATTCGGTACTTTTAGCATATCGGATGACGTACAAGTCACCATTAGGAATGTCTCCCTACCATCTTGTATACAGCAAGCCATTCCATCTAGTCGTGGAACTCTATCACAAATTTATGTGGGCAATCAATATCTATAATTTGGATTCCAAGAAGTTCAGAATGAACATAAAGTTGGATCTGAATTAGCTCCTTGAATTTTATGAGTATGCATATGACAACAACCTAATGTACAAGGAAAAGGTTAAGAAGTGGCATAACAAGCATATATGTCGCAAGACCTTTGAAACTGGGCAGAAAGTTTGGTTGTTCGATGCAAAGCTCAAACTATTCCCAGGGAAGTTGAAAAGAAAGTGGACATGACTTTCATAGTGAAACATGTGCATAATAATGGAAGTATAGTCATATCTGGTTTGTTAGCTAAGGCACAGCCATTCGTCATCAACGGATAGCTTCTAAAGCCTTATCTCGAACATTACACATTTCTATCCATGGTTAACTCAATTTAGGTGGTCTACGATGAAGAACTCACAACCACAACATGCTAGCAAAAATATTTTTGAATAGTTAATTATTTTCTTCTTTTAATTTTTTATTCCTTTATTCTTCCGTAAAGTCGCATTCATTCCATACACCATTGATATACTTAGAATATATTTTATCCTAAGTATAGAGGGTTAGCGCATTTGGGTGCTCATTCTCTGATCCCTCGCACGTCTCCTCAACTTTTGACATTCTTTCTATACTTAGGGATATTTTACCATATGTATAAAGGGAGACAGACCAAGCCGCAAATTTATTCATTTATTTGTTTCTTACCCTCGACCATTCCTGCATTTGTATACATATTGCTATGCTTAGGATTAGCTGATCCTAAGCATACGGGGGACAGTCGACTTCTTATTCTTTAGTCGTTGTAGTATAGACTTTCCTATACTTAATATGAGTTATGTATTCCTTTTTCTTTGACCTATGAGGACATAGCTCAAGCTAAGTATAGGGGGTCAATATATATTTTGTATATATTTAATCCATAACTCGTACTTACGTATTCTCAAAAAAGTATGGCCAAGACATTGTACATACATATATATAAATAATACATTAAATCATTTAACAAAAAGATGTTTATATTTCCTCAAATTCTTCATGTATATATTGATTACCAAATCAAGTAAAAGTGCATTCCAAAATATTTGGAAAATAGGTTAAAAATCTATTTGAAAACTCTTTTGAAAAATCTTCTGTAAAAATATTTTCAACCTTTGTAAAAATGTTTGGTTTGTAAAAGTTCTTTAAAATAAAATGTTTTTGAGAACCTATTTGCAAATGGTTTTGAAAATAGTTGCAAAAGTATTTGAAATATATATATGTATATATATATATATATTGTTTGAATGATCTTTGCAAAATAGTTTTCAGATACTTGTAGATGTTTGCAAAAATCATTTGCAAAAACTATTTTAGATTATAGTTTTCAAAATTGTTGGTAAAAGTATTTTCAAATAAGTTTGAGGAATATATACATCACACAAAAATTCTTTACTAATTGTACATATGTATTTATAAAAATAATCACACATCCCATGTAAATGCATTAAAACTCTAACCCTTGTATGTAATAAGATGCATCCCTGTGTGAATATTTACGCCTATTTTTTATCCAAAAACTTTTGTTTTGAAAAGTACCATAAATATTTGCAAAACCTTTTTCAAAAAAATAAAAAACCCATAAAAAGTTCAAAAGTTTGAAAATTGCATTACAAAAACATTCTCTTGCATTGTACATAGCATTTGCATTTTTCGGAGTAATCTACAATTGAACAAGTCCAAATAAAGTCTGAAGATTGGAGCTTAAAATAAACCTTATTACATCTAATTTCAGAGGAACCCATTGAGGACTGGAAGTGGGGACATTTCAGGTCACCTTACCTTAATTATTTAGATTCTATAAGACTATGTTCATGGGTCTATTTAATGTGCCTAAATACAACCCTTCATGTCATCCGTACGACTCTTGAGATAGTGACCTGACTGGAAACCTCGCACCTAACACTTAGCTCAATTCAGATGGACTGTTGAAAAATCTTGTGGTCAAAGTCGAGATGACGCAAGGTTGCTTCGTCAAGGATGGCTCAGGAACCATTCTTGGGGATTACCGACACCAGTACTCTAACACACTTCTTTTGATAGCAATGATATCTAACGATTGGAGATGGATTGAAATAATGCTTCGAATGAGGGATGGTCGATCGACGCAACTTTTTCCAAGACCCCAAAAAAGTGGGTGGAACAAAAAGATCTTATATCCATAGA
The DNA here is from genome assembly GCA_037367405.1 of Ottelia alismoides. Classification (NCBI taxonomy): domain Eukaryota; kingdom Viridiplantae; phylum Streptophyta; class Magnoliopsida; order Alismatales; family Hydrocharitaceae; genus Ottelia; species Ottelia alismoides. The sequence continues at coordinate 469,514 of JAZKJV010003001.1, read as the reverse complement.
GGCACACACAAGAATACAAAAGCTATGTAAAGTCAAAGAAAATATCCAAAGAAGTATACAACCAAAAATTCCACAAATATGAGATTTAGAAAAAGCCTTCTTCTTGATGAAGAATTGGTTACACTGACCGACTTCACACGGTAATGAAGACTACACCGATCCATTCCCACTTCTCTTCCCATTCTTCTAACTTCTTATCCCATTCGGTTGTAAAGACCGTGAGCACATGATCTTAGTTTCAAATATCTGCCTCCACAAGGACGAGTTATCAAAAGATCAAGCACCTTGGTAGTTAAATGGTTTTGTCGAGTGAGAACTAAACAATTTCACACACATAGTTTTATAATTTCAAGGTAGCAAGAGTATGCAACTGAGAGGATGGTTTTGTCCTGGCTATGAATTGGACTACATGGTAGGATTATGGAACCTAGGGGTTGTTGTGTCACAAATCCTAACCTCAAAGTTGTTCTGAACGCACCATTAATCCATAGGTCTTCTCTAAGCTCCAAACTTTGACATTATTAAGATAATTTTAAAAATCGAAAGTTATTCAAGTTATTTCTTTTTATTTCCTTTGTTTTCTTCTCTGCACCTATAGGCAAAAGTGTTTAGCAAAGGCAAGTATAGGGGGTGATGAATCTACATTTCATCACCTTTATTCTTTCATTTTGGCCTTTAACCCCTAGTTGAATACATGAATATATCATTAATTTGTCAAAATAAACATTTATTAATCTGTACAACATATTGTATAAAATAATGTACATTTATTGTATTTATTTCTAAAATAAAAGAATAAAGGAAAGAAAAGAAAAGGAGTGAAGTGTCAAGGACACTGAAGTGACCCTAGCCCTAAGACTCAATCATCATGATGATTTAGTCAACAAGGAATAAAAGTAGGGGGTGATAGGGTGGCTAATTATACAAAAATCATAGTTAGATCACTCTACAAAATAGGCCAATAATTACTTTTTGGGACCTATTTGATTCTTTATTATTTACACCTCAAGTAAATAAAGTTTGTACATGAAAATTCTAGATAAAAATGTATAGAAAAATACAAAAATCATTTTATACAAAAATAGTATACAATATACATTTTACACATAGAATAAAATACTAAAATCCAAACTTCACAGACCCATATCTCCCAAATAAAAACTCAAAATGCATCAAAATAATTTTAAGTATATATAACTTTTAATAAGCAATTTAATGAAGGTGGTTTCATATTTTCAGAGTTAAGGTGTGAAGTTAGGTTTTGGACCCCTATTGTACAATATACCTAAATAAAATATTCATTTTATTTATTCTTTACTATCTTTCCAATATTTTTATAATTTTGTAAATATTATTTATAATATATGTGCATATTAAAACTATAATAAAAGCATGAATAAAACCCTAAAATAAAATATAAAATACAGAGATAAAATACATATGCACAAACCTATATATTATATCACCCTAGTTATTTAACTATTATATCATAGAAATATAATAAAAATATACATATGTACATAAAAATAAGTTATAATTTTATAAAATAAGAAAATAAAATAGTAAAATCAAAAATACAAAATAAAAATAAAATATATAGAATATATATATATATATATGAAAATACCTAGTTGTATACTTGTAAAAAGCAACCTCTGACAAAAAACCTCAAAAAATAAATAAAAATAAGTATAAAACACTACCGAAAATTAGAAACACTTTTCATTTTATAATCTAAAATAATAAAATGAATTATTATGTATTATCCATTTTCCAATGCATTTATGCCTTAGAATTTCCTAGTTGGACCACGTGAACCAACCAGGAGTCTCCATTCGTTGACCATGTTCAACTGTACCTCATCTCTTCTGACTTTTGTTAGAAGTCATGAGCGTCCTACTTTACCGATTTATCACAATTTCGTTCTTCATCCATTGCCCTCATGACTTCCACCTTCGTATAGCCATCTCATCCTTCATCCACACCATTCCTAGAATCCCCACCAACTCCCGATCGATCCCACGCAAAACTCCCTCAAACTCGCTAAAAAACAACTAATAAATAAGCCCCCCAAATATCCTTTTGTTTTTTTTTGATCCCTTCTTCCCGGTCCTTAACCACTTAATTCGCTCCTGAAGGCTCTGCCAAGCTGACAGCTAGGTAGGGCTGGCGTTTGGAGCGAGGAAGGCCCACAGGGGAGGAGTATCCAACCACCGCCGGAGTTGCTCTGGCCAATTTTTCTCCTAAGCTCTTTGCTCGGTTGAGCCCCTTTTCCATAGTATTTTAGGTACGTTTTGATTTCTTTTTTTACTTAGTAGCTTGAATTTCATCCTTAATCCAGTAGGGTAGCCGTAATCAGATTTCACTCAAATCCATGGAGGTCGTACTCCAGGTTTGTTTCATCAGTAACCTCGATGTTAATCAACTCGATTTCACCTCACTCTCGCTTCCCTACACTAGGGCTGGGCGTTATTTGGGTCAACCAGAATAACCCACCCAAACCATTGTAAATGGTTTAAATGGATTGGGTTATTTGGGTTTCAGATTGGATTGAACCCAATCTATAATATTTAATTGGTTTATGGTTTTATTGATGGGTTTGAAGCTATGCACCCAACCCACGCAAAAAAATTGAATTGTATTATTGGGTTAAAATTAGATATCCTACCCATAGAATAAAATAAAAAATAATTGTCATTGGACCTTATACGGTTATACCTTACCCATAAAAAATAAGAGAAATGCATGTTGTACACATATATGAGTACATCTATGACCATATTGCTCTATTGGTATTGGCATGTAATTTGGCCATTGGCCCATTGCTTGCTCATAAATGTAATATGAGATAGTGCTTTTCAATCAGATTTTTCAAAGTTTGCTTTTGATCTAATCCAATCGGCCCAAACTGGTAACATGAACAGCCTTACCTGATTTAATTTAACTGGGTCATGGGTGGTCATTTTCTTAACCCGACCCGAATTCAACTAGAATTATTTTGACCCAAACCGCCCAAACCGACCAAATGCCCACCCCTACCCTCTGCAATCTCCATGTTTTCTCCATCCATCCACCTCGAATCCTACAAGTAATCGAGCCTAGGAGTTCCCTCCACCTCTCCTCGCTAGATCTCCTCTTCCATTCCACTCCCCCACTGTTTGGGTCAACTCCCAAGCCGAGGTGATAACCCTCATACCCAGGAGTGTTTTGATGTTGGTTTGCAAGGTCGAGGACACGTTGGAAGCGCAGAGGGCCATCTGGAGCAGCTCCAGGTCGTTCGAACTGGGAGAAGCATCGCCAACCCCCTCATCCTCCTTGAAGCTCGCCATTGCACACGAAGGATGCCCAACTTCCTATCATGCTCATCGGAGACACAATACACTATCAGACCAAGAAGAAATCACGGATTGAACTTCGTCGGTATCATGTTCTTGAGTGTTCGTCTAGAGGCAGTTGGAGCTGTTAGATAAAGAACAACGGTCCAAGTCTAATCATGGATCTTGGTTCCAATCGAACCGTTGCCTCACCATAACCATCCGATCAGCCACGTGTCACGCAAGGGATGCTTCGATCCGGGCATTAAGTGGGTAATTTTCACAAACATCCTCTATACTTTTTGTAATTTCTAAAAGGTCCTATAAATATTATATGTAGTTTAAAAAGTTGTGCACAAATTGCATGTACCCCTTGGAACTTTTGAAACATTGCAACTTGGTCCATGTAAGAGTCGCATGCATGCGCACGTTTTATGTTGTAAATATAGCATGAATACCCACGCGGGTTTATGTATGTTGTAAATATTGCATGAAACTTTCATAGATAGTTCAGAAACTGTGGGAAGATATTTACATTTTGTACCTCAAGTTTATTTCATAGTGTATTCATGCCCATTCCATGACTTGTAATTTTTGTTGATTTGATATACTTAATAAATATATCACTTGTGTCCAAAAATCACCCAAAATAGGTGTAGGCTCCTGATTGCACACACTTCCACACCATATTTTTATTTTTGCAACTTAGATCTTTTTAGCATATATTAAAAATCAATAAGAGCACAATAATTCCATGTTTAGCTTTTAAAATACAAAAAATATAAAATATTTTTATAAATTCAAAAAATATATATTTTGTATTTGTCTCTTTATTTTCTAACTCCAGAAACTAAAAATTCTAAAAATAAAAAAATCATAAAAATAAAAAGCTCTGAAATCCAGTTTAAAAAATTAAAAATTCCTAAAAATACCAAAATTGTATTTTTTTTCTATATGAATTTTATTTATATTAATATCTACTTATTCAAATTGTTCTAAAGAATTTTGTACTTATTTTATTATTTTTAATTTCATTTCGATTTCAGGTATTTGTTAAATCCCTGATTTGGTATATTTTTTACTTTAAAAATACCTAGAAATTAGAAAAAATGCTAAAAAAATATAAAAATAGTAGAAAAATATATTTATCATCCACTGCTTATTTAAAAGTAAAAAACTAAAAATCTGAAAAATATAAAAAGAAAATAAAATCAGAAAATTAAATGTAAAAAATAATAATAGAAAATTAAAAACCCCTATTCTTGGTTTAATATTGTTCATAGTTATATGTACATACATGTATTATTTATTCATTATTTATTTATAAATAATATTAAGTGCTACATCGTATGTTCCCTGTATTCGACACCCTACTATCCTTGTCACTATACACTCATTTATTTGTAGAGTTTATAATAAATTTCGATTCACACCTGCTTCTTCATTAATTGATCTATTGTGTGGGCTGATTGTTGTTCTGATCACCTAAGGCCTTGTATGGGTTCAGTTCAGTGACATCGCTCCTGTCTTGTGTGGAGCATACGATTCTCTCTTGTGTGTTAGGTGGTTAAATAATAAAGGATAAGGAATAAGGGTTGTAAGTTAGTGGATAAGAAGGGATAAGGGAAGAGTAGAAGGAAAATAATGAGTGGATATGGAGGAATAAGGGAAGAATAGAATAAGTTAAGTGGAATAAGAGAGTGGATAAGGAGTGGATAAGGCTCCTGGCAACGAATGTAATAGAAAATGTTGTATATCTGATGTTAAGTATATGATGACGAAAATATATTTTGTCAAAATTATCATCATATCTTGAAATTTGCAACATTCATTGTTGTATTAGCAATGATGTCACATATACCAATGGTTATCTATTATCTTCCTCTTTAAAACTTGCATTAATCATCACTAAGTTGAACAACAACTATTATCTTCCTCAATAAAACATGCACTAATCATCACTAAGTTGAACAACAACAACAGAAAAAAAATCTTGAGAAAGATACTGGATAATCATTGTTATATCATTTATAGGAAGCGATATGTTATTCACTGTGAATTAGAAACTATATCATTAGCATTTGCAATGAAAAATATTCTTCATTATATGTTTGTTATCAGAGGGTATAGCAAATTTAATCAAGTTATGGAATTTTTACCTCACAAACCCTCTAATTTTTGTAAATTACTTGCTTGACTTTGTAAACATCATCATTATCTCCTCAACCTAATAAGGTTGCTCTGTCTTACACCATGAAGCCACCACTAAATTTACTTTTACCTAAGTCACAACCTTGAGTTTAATCTAACTAGAAGAGAATCGGATTGGCAGATCTTCCCCCTCCCAATCTCCTTCTTTCTCTCCTGCTTCATCCTCTTTATTTTCTCTCTATTCACAACTTTTCTATAAGTCCATCAAGTCAGTAGAACTTTTCTACTTTCACAGATAAGCCATCCCTTTCCATCAAGAATTTCTTGAGAACGACTTCTTGAACCGTTGCTAATATAGAGGAGCCTCTGTTTCCACTTAATCCCCCATCTTCTACATCTATTTACTCGGTTTCAATCCATTTCCCCAGTTCTTGTTATTGCATGTCCCGTTTCCATTAGTTTGCCCCCAAATCTAAACACAACTTCACTCACCCACAAATCCGAGCCGATCTAACCCAATTCACATTCTATCTTCCATCCGTTCCCTCAAAATTGGTGTTGAATCTGCTCTATTTTATTCCCGATTCCTCCCTCCTTGATTTTGTGCATGCGTTTATACCTCTAAGCAATCCTCCTATAAGAGGAATGTGCTGAACATAAATCACGGAGAGCAGGAGGAACACCCGTGGTCTGCCACACCCGAGCACGACCAAGCACGAGAGAAAGGCACTGTTCCGGCTCCTCGACACACGCAAGCTGTCCTCAGAGGCGTCGCTGCACGCCGTGCAGAAGGATCGCCTCCCCGTGCGTGCCGAATCCAGCATGGTTAGAGTTGCTCATTCGGCGGTCCTCGCAGCCCTGCCGGAGCGAATCTCTTCCCGCCCTTGGACCTGCTATCCTCCTCCCGCTACCCGTTGAAATGTGAGGCGGCGGGAACGCAACAGGAGGTGAGGAAGCTGTAAGAGGATGTTGCGAGGCTGCAGACGCAGTGCCAGGTGGAGAGGTTGGTGGTTGTGAGAAAATTAGGGAGGATTTGGTAGCCACGAGGGAGGGGGAGGGGGCGGTGCCGGTGAAAAGGGCGGAGATTTTTAAACCCAACTCCTACTAACTTTGGCATTAGTTGTGGCAGTAAATTACGGATGCAAACCCATATAGAATATATCACCTTCTAAGCTATTATCACAGTTTATTACTTCAGCTAAGAAGTGATCTATAGTGACCAATAATTTGAATATCATCTTTACGGACAAAAAGTACTTATGTAGTGCGGATAACTTAAGGGATTTTACACCACGAATTTTAGAAACTTGATCAATTATCTTCTCATCCCTATAAACATCTTAATTATTACCTCACTCAGGTAAACATACTCTCTTTCACCACAGATAGGACTGTAATCGAACCAAACTGTAATGAATGAATCTTTGTTCGAGTTCGGTTCAATAAGAAAAATTTGAGTTCGGTTCGATAAATCTTCGATAAGAAATGTTCAAGTTCGAGTTCGTTTAAAAATCGAACGTTAAGCAAACATACCGTGGTACTTTCTTCTCTTTGGCCATCTGACCATGCCCTGTTTTCAGCATTCTCCAGGTGGATCTAGTGTTGCAAGAGAGAAAGGTAAACAAATAAGACGAAAACAATACCAAAAGAGCAAGGAATAGGGGGGTCAATAATGAGATTTTTAAATTGTATCTTCGAAATGCCGAAGTACGTAGAAAATGGCGAGGCGTATTTCCAAAATTTCAGCGTTTGACATGTAACTAATATGCCAACTAACAACAGCTCTTCATTCTTGTATTTCATAAGCCGTGACCTTTGGAAACTATGCATCCGTCTCCGTAAGGCCATTCTCAATTTAGTTTGCCTATGTCATGATCTAGAAAGGGTATTCCGAGGAGCAACCGTAGGGATCGCAACTACAGAAATTTGAACCGAAAAATTAGCGATTTATTAGCTAAACTTTTGAAAAATAGCAACGGATAGACGTCACTATATGTATCTTCACTAGTAGTATAGCGTATGAAAATACGGAGAAGAGATATAAGAGTGTCGTCTCTGGTTGGTCCTCTCCTCTGATAGAAATATTGAAAAATTATTACTTGTATGTGCTAAGTTTCTCCGAAGTCATGTTCTCAAACTCAAGTCATGCCCTTCTAGTCCTTTTAAGGACTACATTTGTGATCTCTTTGGTGTTGGGGCCTTTTAAGAAAATAATTTCCTACCCCTATCATATTCTTATATTAGGAAGAATATGTTTTGGGAAATTGTCATCAATTTACTGCCACTTCCTTAGAAAATAGAAACCTTCTCACCGGTACTTGTTAGTGACGTTGATACTTCCTCATGTATAACATCCAAAATATCACCATATCCTATTACCTATTTACTTGGGTGAGCTAATTGCCTGTAGGGTTTCAATTCCCAATTTGACTCACAGAGGTCAATGACTTAGGATAACATATTGCCTGTAGGGTTTCAATTCCCAAAATGAACTGACACAGTCCAATGTAACCAATACCTATGAGCTGGGAAGGCTTGGAGAAGAAGATCCAAAGGGTGGACAAGCTTGAGGAAGATTCCTCAAGGTTTAGAACACAAATAAGTTCGTTGTCGGTATTTAAACTCGCACGTATACACTTCAAGAGGGATAGTCATTCAAGAGGACAAACAACTATTCGAGGTATAGTGCACTTATAAACCACCTTAGACCCAAACTATTAGGGTTCTCCTGAAGTATTTTACAACATGGGTGTGTGCTCACCATAATCCATGTGGTAAATTATATATATAGAACAATTGCCTAATACAAAGCTTAATGTGAGTTCCTATGTTATGATGCACACTGAATGTGCGCTTTAAAATGAACGGTCACATTTTTCCTCTTGTGTTTATATCTTTACATATGTTCTCAAGGATATGTCCATATCAATGGAAATGTTGGTAGTAGGTGACACCCACATGGAGCACCTAGTATGGAGTCCAACCCATGTGTATTGACGTATGGAGTCCAACCCATGTGTATTGACGTCATAGCAGGTGGCTTTGAGTCTTTGACAGCAGCTGAAACTATAGCATGCGAGGCTATAAGAGAAGGTGTTGCAGCATGTAGCCTGTAGTAGGTGACCTGCTATGACAATCATGTAGTGATGCAAACGGATACGGATATATTCGTATCCAATCCGTCACCGTATCCTTTTATATGGATTTCGAAATGCTTATCCGTATCCGTTTTCAAATGGATACGGATATGGATATCGTTTTGATATCCGCAAACATTTGTATATGTATCCGTATATCCGTTTTCGTATATAAATATAGTCATAAATTTATTTGTAACCCTATATAACATAATTCTCTACCTCTTTTTACTCTATTATTTATATTTTTTATGATACAAACATATTTATTAAATTAATATCATGTGTTTTCCATCCAATTCTTATATATGTAAGTCGATTCTATAGAGTACTTCTAACATTACCCGTGTGCAATCAGTATCCGTTTTACATCTGAATCCATTTTTTAAGGATATGGTAAGATAGTTTTAATATCCGTCAATATCCGTATCCGCATTCGTATTTGTATTAAAAATGGATAAGGATACAGTAATGCCTATATCCGTATCCGACCGTTTGCATCCCTACACTCAGGTGGGTTGTAGCAGGTGTGGTTGGATAGAAGTTGGTGTAGCAGCATGTTAGGCATATTGGCACGGCAGATCTGCTATGGCGATCTCGTGCATAGTAGGCCGCAAATAAAATGTGTTGAATTTGGTTTTCAACACTTGTATGGAAACCTTCAACCCACTTGAGCCTCTGCAACATGTGGGAGGGACTCACACTTGTCTCGAGGATTAACCCATCTAATTTCTATGCTCAATAGAAAGTAGAACCTAACATTTTGAAGGGTGAACACAACAAAGAAAAAAACTAGGGCCCCATCACTTGTGCCCTAACTTCAGTCCCACACCCGTGCGAGGTTGTGAAGAAGCTCTTCGATCCCTCTCCTCTTAATTTGGTGGTTCTTGATCGTATGCTAAAGCGTTGGAGAATCTATGAGTTGCAACGACATGCTTCCTTTTGGAGAAGAACTACATATTCGGTTCTCCTTCTTGGTGAAAACCTTCCATCTCCATCTTTTATCTTGTTGGTTGTGTTTATTTTGATTGATAGACCAACAAGAAAGTCTTGTCTTGTGTAACCTTTGGGGAGAATAACTCTATCACCATTATAATGAAGTGATTTGGGTTGTGTTCGTCCCGTGGTTCTCTCCCTCATCATTTTGTGGGTTTCCAACGTCAAAATCTCTGTGCACTTATGATTGTCTTTGTCATTTTATTGCGTACTTATTTGTTTGTAGAGGTTGTTCTTATTTTTTATATCACCCAAAAGGTCTTCTTTCACACGCTTTGACAACATTTAGGGGGGGTTGTTCCCAACAAGATGGTATTAGACACCGCATATTTTTGATCCTCTAATCCCAATAAAGTGGTATCGAGGCATCTATTGCATATAACAAGATGTATTTCGATTCAAGTCTCATGATTAGCTTGAATGGGACTAACTATATCTTGTGGAAGAATAACATGAAGGATGTTTTGTATGTGAACTCATTGCATCTCCCTATTTTCTCCGCTCAAAAGCCTAACACCTAGTCAGATGAAGAGTAGAAGTTTGAACACAAGCAAGTATGTGGTTTAATCATATAATTTGTTAATGAAAATGTCTACAACCATATCAAAGATGAGAGCTATACTCGAGGCCTATGGTTGAATCTTGAACGTCTATATGCATCCAATATAGGAAGCAAGAATGTATTCCTTCTCCAGAATTAATGAACTTGAGATTCAAGGAGGGAAACTCCATGTTGGACTTTTTAAATGACTTTTAAGGCATCACAAGTCAATTGGGAGGCATGGGCATAAAGTTTTACGATGAGGTTTTGGGCTTGTTATTGCTTGCTACTTTGCGATATTCTTAGGAGACTTTCAAAGTCTCAATTACTAACTTAGCCATAAATGAGATTGTTTCTTTAGAGATAGTTAAATACAATATTCTCAATGAGGATATGTGAAGAATATATCAAGGTATCTCCTCATATTTAGATGTTATCATTACGAAGTATAAGGGGGGAGGAGTAGGCTCAAGAATGACAAGGGTAGGAGAAATAGTGGAAGTAAGTCAAGTTCCAAGTACAAGAACATGGAGTGTCACTATTGTAAGAAGGAGGGACATGTAAAGAAGTACTACTTTCAACTCAAGAGAGACAATAGATTTTGTTACTTTCGTTGATAATTTTTCCATTATGCCTTGAAGAGGAAAGAACAAGTTCTTGGAGTTTTCAAGGACTTTCAGGTGCTAGTGGAGCGATAAATTGGAAAGAGATTGAAGTGCATTCACAGTGATAATGGTGGTGAGCATATTGGGTCGTTTGATGAGGATTCCAAGTCTTATGGTGTCGGGTACCAGAAGACCACCTAGATACCACAGCTGAATGGCGTAACAGAGAGAATGAACAAGACAGTAATGGAGAGAGTTGTCTTCTTTCCGAGGCCAAGTTGCCTAATACATTTTGGTGTATAGCTCTTTTCACTATAGTTCATGTTATTAATCTCTCTTAACATGTTCCTTTAAATGATGATGTTCTCAATAAGGTCTAGCATGGCAAGGATATCTTATACAACATTTGTGTGTCTTTAGATGCAGAGCATTGGTGCATATACCCACATATGAAAGGTCCAAGTTGGACATAAAAATGAAACAATGTGTTTTTTAGGATATGGCAAAGATAAGCTTGGCTACAGGTTGTACGATCATGTTGATAAGAAGCTCATGGATGTCATCTACTACATATGAAGATTAAACCGTCAAAGACATCGAGAAAGTTGCAAATAATTCTCCCTCAAGCAGTTGTCAACTAGATGATGTGGAGAAGATTCCTTTACAATGTGCTCTGTACTTCGTGCTAGTTGATGCAACTAAGTAGCTGCAAGATTTAGGAGAAGAGGAAGATGTGCTTGAGACCTCTAATGAGATGATGCATATGCAGATGATGATAGCCATGTTAATGACGGGGCTTCTTTAGGGGCACTACCATTGCAAAGATCCATGAGGGAGAGGCGTTCGCACATGAATATGTCTTGTAACGTATTGTGGGGAGTCAAAATGCTATGATGAGGCTCTACAGGATGCACAGAAGTAAAAGTGGTTAGAAGCCATGAAAGAAGAGATGGAGTCTCTTCATGACAACCACACATTCAAGCCATGAAGTTGCTTAAGGGCAAGAGGGCTTTTACAAAGTGGGTTTTTAGAGTAAAGCTTGATAAATACGCTACAAACCCAAGATACAAAGCCAAATTAGTTGTTAAGGGCTTTACTCAGAAGAAGTGGACTTTGAGGAGATAGTTTCTCCTATAGCCAAAATGTCCTCTATCAAAGTGGTGCTCAACTTGGGAGCCAGTCCTACTTAGAGGTTGAACATATGGATGTGAAGACATCTTTCCTCCATGGTGATCTTGAGGTGGAAATTTACATGTTGAAACTTGAGGGATTTGCAGTCAAAGGAGAGGAAGATCATGTTTTCAAGTCTAAGGAAAGTTTTTATGGCTAGAAGCAAGTGCCCGGACAGTGGTACAAGAAGTTCAAGTTCTTTATGGAGAAGCATTGTTACTACAAGGTCACTTCAGACCATTGCATCTTCATGAAGAAAATTTCAGATGATGATTTCATCATTTTGTTGCTTTGTGTTGATAATATGTTGATTGTTGGCAATATTAGAGGGAACATTTCTAGTTACGAAGGATTTGAACAAGTCCTTCATATACTGCAGATGAAGATTACTAATTGTAGAGAAGCAAGAAGACTTTGTCTATCACAAGAAAAGTACATTGAGAAGATACTCTCATTTTTTAATGCTAACTTTGGATTATAAGATGATCAAAATGCAGAATAGGGAAAGAATAAAGGAGATGAATGTTCAGTTCACAGTAATCGTGAACCAATTAAGAAACTTGGGGAGAATATTTCTAGACTAAGAATTCCCAAGTAATATCATTATCTCTCTATCGGTTGAATGGAAAAAAGTCACTACTATTGAAGAATACATATATTTCAACACTGCCTCATTAGAAGACTGCATATGCAATCTTCTCGTCATGAAAAAAAGTTAGAAAAAAGGAAGAAAGAGGGAGAAAATCCTCAGAAGAGCCTTACCCTTGCAGCTTAGAAAGAAGCCCAAGAAGTATCTAACAATGCTGACGATATTGCATTCATATCCCATCAATTCAATAACTTCTCAAGAAGAAGAGAAACAGAGAAAGATAAATCAAATGCTTCCAATGTGACGTGGTAGGGCATGCAAAGAAGGATTGTCCTCAGCTATAGAAGAACTTCAGATGGAAAAAGAAGTTTGAGAAGAAATCTAAGAGAGAGCCATGCAAGCATCATGGGACGATGACTCAAGCAGTAGTGAAGAAGAAAGAGAAAACACATGCTTCCGATTCATTGGAATAGCTGGATCTAACTCACTTGACTCCGATTCTGAAAATGAGGTAAAAGAATATTTATAACTGTATAATGCCTCTCGAGATCTTTTTAGAGAAAATAAGAAATTGTAAAAGGATAAAAAAAGTTAGTATAAGATAAATCTCTTTTGCTGAATGATTTAGATGTTTTAAAGAAGGAGAATGAGCTGCTAAAATATGATCTAGGTAGTCTAAAAGTTAAAATTACATATTTAGAAAAACATCGATGAGCTTAAAAAGAAATTTATTTTTGTAACTTCTTCGATAAAAGGGAAAGAAAAAGTAAAAAATCATAATTCTATCTCTAATTCTTTCCAAAAAATGTGTTTGGAGAAAGAAAGAAAGAAACTGTGCAGCCTAACCCTAAAGGACCTGAAAAGAAAGGGTACCAGATCAAAATTTTTAGGTACCGGAGGACACGTCAACAAGAAAGATGGACCCCGCCAAAGTTGAATATCTTTCAGAACCATAGTTGGATGTCACCGTCATGGAGAAGCTACCAAGACTAGAGAAGTCCACTACCAAGGATCCAAGGAGGCTTCTTGTACTTTTTATTTAGTTGATCATGCATATCATGCAATGGCGATGAGTATTGACTCTTATTCTTCAAGGGGGTGCCTTTAAGTAAAGACTAAGGGAGATCTCTAAGGGGAGCCTATATTAAAAAGAATGTTTTCAAAAGAGAGAGAAATTATATCTCTTTAACAATTGCTATCAGTTAATAATGAGTGTTTATCAACTTTTGGTATCAGTTTAGATCTTTTTTATTTTGTCAAAACAAGAGAGAAAAGATTATTTACAAAAAATGTTTGATCAAATACACATATTATTTTTGCAAATACACAAAATATTTTGTCATCATCAAAAAAGGGGAGACTATAAGTGCATGCATGAGTGGGGAAGTTTTTCATATATGTGCATGCATATTTTGTTGATAACAAAACTTGTGTACAAACCTCGTAGCAAGGTCAAGAGCAAGAATGTTATTGGACTAAGAACAAACTCAAGCCTGAGGAGATTAAATGAAAATGAATATAACAAGCTTAAAGGGGCTCACAACTAAGGAAGGACCTCAAGCTCAAGAAGAAGCTGATGTCTTTTTCTTTTATTGAGTCATGCATTCTGTAATTGTCTTAGAATGTAAAAGACCTCAAATCTTGCATATTGCATTTATGCCATTTGACTATGACTTTCAGATCAACGAGTCAAGATGATCGATCAACCTCTTTACACTGATTGATTACACCTCATTGGTCAAACTTGCTTTTATGATCGATCACTATTTGAATTGCAACGACTATACTTTTGGTCTATTAATTGATCCATTATCGATCATCTTTTGATTCTTATCGATCACCCAAACCGTCATGATCGATCATTTGATTTCGATCGATCATCTTATTTTCCTAATCCATCATATTCCTTTTTAGGAAGATTTTTGAAGCTGATTTCATTCTCAGTTTGTTCACAACATCTACTTTTTGAGAGCTAAAGTCTATGGGATCTTAAGAACTATAAATTGGACCACATACCTCATTCTACAAAAAAAAAACAACAAGAGCAACAAACTCTCTACTCTCTGCTTTCCACTCTATACCTTAAGAGAAATATCGAAGAGCTATTTTCTATTGCTTTCTTCATTGCAACTTCTCTGTTTTTTTTATGTTTGATTCTTACGAGAACGCTCCTCACTCTCTAAGATTGTTTTAGTTTTGCTTGTTATTATTCATTACATATTTACTTTGATATTGATGTTATTAGGATTATTTTTTTGTAAAATGGATGAGTTGACCCTAAAATCAACTCATATTATAAACGATTGAGTTGCTTACATAAGAAACTCGGTTTAGTGGTAAGACCCATGAGGATTAGGTTGAAAGCATGAGTTAGGAGACTGAAGTCATAGCTTTTATCCATAAGGGTTTCCACGTTAAATACATGTGCACTTATGATTTGATTGATTTTTTTGTGATTGAAAGTGCTACGTAACGTTGTACTTGTTTAAATTTATTTAATTACAGTGATCCATGTCATATAGTCCGATCCACCCGCATACATTATTCGGTATCAATGGGGTAAAGAAAAATAAACAATTCTATCCCACGATAGATATTGTGGAGAGTTTCTAAGAAGAGACAAGTACATTTTCTATACATTAAACTTATAAAAGGATTTGTATATTGGAGTTTCATCTTGTGTACGGATACAATCTAGGAAGACTAACTATTTTGTCATTGGCATATGTCTGCATCAAGGTTCAGCTTTGAGTTCATTCTTTTTTACTCTGATTATGGATAAATTAACTAGTCACATTCATGATGAGATACCTTTGGTGTATGTTGGTCGTTGATGCTAATGTGTTCATTGATGAAACTAGAGATGGATAAAATGAGAAACTTGAGGTTTGAAGACATGCCTTAGAAATTAAACGATTTTATATAAGAGGGGCTAAGAATGAATATATGTAGTTTACAATTGACGGCAGCAATGATGAAGGAATAGAGGTGAAGATTTCTAACAATAACATTCCAAAGAAATATTCTTTAGATACTTGGATCTATTTTGTAACATGATGGGGAAATCGATGGAATGGAATAAATACATGTTGGCTAAAGTAGAGATAATCCTCTATTGTTCTATGTGATTAGAAATTCCTTTGAAAATTAAATCAAAGTTCTACAAAGCAGTCGTAGAACATGCTATGCTCTATGATCTTAATGTTGGCCTATGAATCATTGACATGTGTAGAGAATGACAATAGCAGAAATGAAATTTCTGAGGTGGATGTGTGGTCATAAATGTAAAGATCAGATTCAGAAAGATGTAATTAGAAGGAAAGTTGGCATAGACCCGATAGAGGATAAGATGAGAGAAAATCTTTTAATATTGTTTGCCTAGGTTAGCTGATGCATCAATAGGAATATGCGAGTTTTGAAATGTTGAGCTGGCTAAGAGATGATGAGGAAGGCCCAAATAGTGTTTGAATGAGACTAGTATGAAGAGATCTTAATTTTTTGAAAATAAGCCCAAGAATGACCCAAGATAGATCTGAATAAAGGTAAAGAATCCATGTAGCCAACTCTACTTACTGTTGAAAAAGATTTGTTGTTGTATATTCCATTCATATCGTTCTTTCGGTACCATGCATGAAGACTCAGCCACAGACTTCAAAGCTCTTGTTGATGATTTTTTTCTCTTTTTGTTTAACTCAACCATGGCCAGTCCCAAGCCCGTGTAAATGAGGAGGGTTGCGTTAGGTAGCCGACAGTCAGCATAAAACAGTCAGAAACAACTTCCTAAATAGTACTTTTTTTCTAAAAGAATACTATTTAAGAAGTTGCCTCATGACAGTCGGATCTTTTCAACATGGATTTAACCAAACATACAGATTTCGTTGGGGCGTTCCCTACTTGCGACGCGTTGCATCGCCCAAATGCAATGAAAAATTAGCAAGGGCCACTACATCGCAGCCTGGATGTAGTTCAAAATTTGCAAGGGTTCTCGCATGAAGAACACATGTGAGTAATTAAGCTAGTTCCGCTGCATCACCGTCCGAATGCAGTCCAAAATTTACAAGGGTTCTCGCATAATGGATGCATGTGAGTAAAGAAGTTAGTCCAAAAGAGATTACAACGGAAGTTGCGGATTGGTAGTTGGAATATTGGCACTTTAACTGTAAAGTTGATGGAGATAGTGGATATGATGGAAAGAAGGAAGATTGATACACTCTGTCTTCAAGAGACTAAATGGGTTGGAAAGAAATCAAGGGAGATTGAGAAGACAGGCTTTAAACTTTGATATTAAGGTAAAGATAAGGGTAGAACCGGTGTTGGAGTGGTTGTTCGTAAGGATTTGAAGGATTATGTGGTTGAAGTGAAAAGATTCGAGGATCGAAATATATTGCTGAAATTGGTGCTTGAAGAAGAAATTCTGAATATCATCTCAGTTTATGCACCTCAAATTGGTTTAGATGAAAGGATTAAACAAGTTTTTTAGGAGGATTTGGATAAGAGTCTACAAGGAATCCCACAAAGAGAGATGATTTGCATTGGTGGAGATCTTAATGGACATGTGGGAAAAGATGCTTCAGGGTATGCTAGTGCTCATTGAGGACATGGTTTTAGGGATAGAAATAAAGATGGAAAAGCCATCATGGATTATGCAACGGCATATGATCTTTTCATAGCAAATATCTCTTCAAGATGAGGGAGGAATATTTAGCTACTTATAAGAGTGGGCCAACTAGAACACAGATAGATTACTTTACGTTGAGGAGAAGAGATATGATGTGTTGTAAAGACTGCAAAGTAATCCCAGGAGAGAGTTTGACAATCCAACATCATTTGTTAGTCTTGGATGTACAAATGAAAGGATTGGTAAAGAAAAGGAGGGTTTCTAAGATAACTAGAACTAGATGGTGGAATCTTCCACTGAAGTAAGCGAGCTTCAGGGAGAAGGTTTTAGAAGACTTATCTTGGGATTATAGCGGCAGTGCAAACGAGATGTAGGAGGCAGTAGCATCTTGTATCCGAAAGGTAGCCAAAGAGATGCTAGGCGAGTCAAAGGGAGGAGCTCCATGTCAAAAGGAGGCTTGGTGGTGGAGTGAAGGGATGCAAGAGAAACTAAAAATAAAAAGAGCTTGCTTTAAAGCTATGTCTAAGGATAGAAAAGAGGAAACTATCACAAACTACGAAATAGTGAAGAAGGAAGCAAAGAAGGTCGTAAGCGAAGCTAAGTCAAAATCTTATGAAGTTTTGTATAAAAATATCGACTCTAAGGAGGGACAGAAGGATATATTCAGGTTGGCCAAAGCAAGAGAAAGAAAAATCAAAGACCTTTCTCAAGTGAGATGCATTAAGGACGAGGAAGGTCATGTGCTTGTTACTCAGAAGGATATAAATACTAGATGGGAGCAGTACTTCCATAAACTTTTCATTGGGGAAGGAAATAGAGATATCACTTTGGCTGATCTAGCTTGTAGTGAAAGTTACTTGAATCATGCATGATATAGACGGATACAAAGAAAGGAAGTAGAGGAGGATTTGAAGGTTATGAGACCTGGAAAAGGTGTAGGACCAGATGACATCCCTGTAGAAGTATGGAGAGTTTTAGGTAAGCGTGGTTTGACTTGGCTTACGAATCTATTCAATGTTATTTGGCGAAGCAAGAAAATGCTTGAAGATTGGAGGAGGAGTATCATTGTGACTCTTTATAAGGATAAAGGAGACATTCAAAATTGTTCAAATTATAGAGGTATCAAGCTGATGTGTCACACTATGAAAGTTTGGGAACATGTGATCGAAAGAAGGTTGAGGCAAATTGCAAATGTAAAAGAAAACCAATGGAGATTTATAGAGCTAAAAGGAAGAACCTCCACCTGATCTTTATTGATTTGGAGAAGGCTTATGATTCTGTCCCACGAGAGATATTGTGAAGTGTCTTGGAGAAGAGAAAAATACATGTCTTATACATTAACCTCATAAAGGACATGTATGATAGGGCTTTATCTTGTGTAAGGACCCCGTTTGGGAAGACTGGATATTTTGACATCAACATTGGTTTACATCAAGGTTCTGCTTTGAGTCCATTTCTTTTTACTTTGCTTATGGACGAGTTGACCAGTCACATTCAGGATGAGTTACCTTAGTGTATGTAATTTGCTGATGATATTGTGTTAATTGACGAGACTAGAGATGGAGTAAATGAGAAGCTTGAGGTCCGGAGACATGAGTTGGAGACTAAAGGATTTCGTATAAGTAGGGCTAAGACAATATATATGGAGTGCACCTTTGATGGAAGCAATGGTGAATGAATCGAGGTGACGATTGGTGACGATAGCATTCAGAAGAGAGATTCCTTTAGATATCTAGGATCTATTCTGCAACATGATGGGGAAATTGATGGAGATGTTACTAATAGAATAAATGCTGGTTGGCTAAAGTGGAGAGGAGCCTCTGTTGTTCTCTGTGATAAGAAAATTCTTTTTAAGATTAAAGGAAAGTTTTACAAAGCAGCCAGGAGACCTGCTATGCTTTATGGATCTGAATGTTGGCTTGTGAAACATAGACATGTGCAGAGAATGAATGTAGCAGAAATGAAAATGCTAAGGTGGATGTGTGGACACACATGTAAAGATCGGATTGGAATGATGTAATCATAAAAAAAGTTTGTGTAGCTCCAATCGAGGATAAGATGCGAGAAAACCGCTTAAGATGGTTTGAACATTTGCAAAGAAGATCAGCTGATGCACCAGTTAGGAGATGCGAGTGTTGGGATGTTAAGCCAGCTAAGAGAGGGCGCGGACGGCCCAAGAAGTGTTGAAAAGAGACCATACAGAGGGATCTTAGTTTTGTGGATATAAGCCCGGGATTGGCCCAAGATAGATCTGAATGGAGGCGAAGAATCCATGTAGCCGACCCTACTTAATTGTGGGAAAAGGCTTTGTTGTTGTTGTTGTTGTCTCCATTTCAAACATCCTATCTATATCTATGGAAAAGCACACTTTTATTAAATGCATTATTGACACAGGATGAAAGCAGAAAATTAATCGTTGATGTTATTCGAATATGAAATTAAGAGAAGGATTTTTATAACTTATGCCCTCCTTAGATATTACAATATCAATTATGTTCTTTCTTTTTTTGGAATATCAATTGCGTCCCTGACTTCTTCTACAATTATCACTTGTGCCCCTGAGGTTAATTGCTGTCCATTCCCATCCCAAACAGAAATTAATTTTAGGGATCAAGGGTAATTAAATAAAAAATCAAGGGTAGAAATGTCTTCTCCTTTTCTTCTTCTTCATTCAACTCTTCATCCCCCACCTCCTCCTTCGCCCCTCCCCCTCAAGATCAACCCTTCGTGATGGGTTTCATGAAGGTGACAGTGGATGTTAAGCTACTTGATCCTCTACTCGAGCAAGAAGGAGATGGTCGAACAAATATGTTGATGTCAAGCATTGAGTCGTGGTCCGATCTTCTTCCCTGATAGGAACCCGGAGATGACTGGTGAGGACAAACTTCTAAAGCTGCAATGGTTGAGGTGAATTTAATGCAAAGGGCTACGAAGGTAACGAGGGATGGAACTTGAGTATGCACAACAAAGAGTTGATCTATTGTTGCTCCAAGACACCAAGGCATGGCTTTCCATCATATGCTTCAAGGGGTTTCACAATATGCGATGATCGATGACGGGTTTCACGAAGGGGAGGGTGGATGTTTAACTGCTTGATCCTCTACTTGAGTTGGAAGGAGATGGCTGGACGAAGGAGGAGGAGGTCATGGCAAGGTTTGGGTTGGATAGAGGAGATCATCGTGAGTCTTGTCTACGCAGAGGAGGAGGGGGTCAGAGAGGAAGAACTTGGGGTGGAGCCGACGAAGGAGAAGGGGGTCGAGGCAGGGTTGGGATGGGTAGAGGAGGTTGGGACGTGGTTGGTCTGGACGGAGGAGGAGGTCGAGACAGAGGTATTGAGTAGAGGAGGTCGGGCGTAGGTATTCGGAGGAGGAGGAGGATGTTCGGGTGGAGGGGTTGGAGGAGGAGAGGAGATTGATTTGGATAATTATGCTCTTCTTAACACACCATGGTTTGAATAAGCCGTGGTTTAGTTCAGCTCATTGATGGCCAAACAAACAGAAGGGGACAAGTAATAACGGTGCAAGAATTCAAGGGCACAACCGATATTCCAAAAAAGAGAAGGGTATAACCGATATTACAATATCTAAGGAGGGCACAAGTGATAAAAATCTTTAAAAGAACCATCTAGTTAGGTTGCTCAAAATGAAAACCAATTTATACCTGTGAAGTTTTGCAACAACATGGAAGCATAATTAAGATCTTCTCCCTCTCTAAAAATCAATTCAACGAAAATTGTTTGGTCATGTTCTTGAATCTAATTGGCTCAACTACTTAGATCGGTTATACCCTAAATTGCGAATAGCCATAAAAGATATGAGCATAAATAACTATGACGAAATCAGCAAAGATCAACTATTATGTATTAAGAATCATTGGGTGTTGTTGAGAAACAAATTATTTGTTATAGAAGATGAAAACAATAATGGCATCGCGTCTATTATACACATTTTAATGACTCGTAAACTCTAATACTATTAAATATTCGAAAATTATATAGCCTTTGGATCTGTTTTATTGTAAATATATTACATTCTTTAATTTATAATGACGCTTTTTTAAAAATCTATTGTTCTATCATCCGTTATTAAATACACAATAATTTCTATTATTTGTTGAAAATGATTTTTTACTTGAAATTAACGATAAATATTATATCAGTTGTTTTATCATTAGCGATGGATTATTTTTTAACAACATTTAATCATTTTATTGTTTTACAAAATTTGAACTAATTGTCATTATTTTTTAAAGTTAGAAAATAGTGACGATTAGTTCAAAATTTTTAAAAGGAGTAACAGATAATTGTTGTTGTACAAATCGTCGCTAAACATAAAACAATACATATGAAATGTATCGTTACCTGAAATTATAAAAAATTATTTCACAATGACTAATATGCATTATTATATATTTAACAACAATGACTAATATGCATCATTATATATTTAACAACATGATATAATTATAGATTTAAAAAAATATGATTATAAAATTAATTTTTTGTAGTGTTTATTAATGGCATTCTGTCGACTGGCTTAAGGTTTAATGGCAAGTCAATCGATTTAATCATATTACCCTTTGATCATCTGCAGGCGTATCGGTGTTGCTCCCTCTGTTAGCATCCTGTCATTATGATAAAAGGGGTCCAAATTAGTTAAAACAAAAGGGAGATTTGAAATTAACCAGTGAAAATTATATTTTTCAACCTAACCACTAATGTTTCGTACGTTCATATAAAGAAAATTTTCATAAAGAAGTTTGCGTTTAGTCGTAAACAATTACCAATAGGAATAAATGATTAAGAATAACTTTTGGACAAGCAAAGTGATAAGATATATATCTTCTCTCTTATTCCTAATTACAGCAAGATATTACAAAAGCTTTGTATTGTTGCCGTAATTTAATTATTGTCGCATTCTCCAATTGCAAGAACGGATCTAGTGAATGACCCATTTCATAATTAATTAATTTGAGAAAGTTATAATAGAAAAACATGATTCCATGCTAGTTTTGGTTGGGGAGAGAGGAGATTCGAGGTATGACTATAGTGAGCGACAAATGGGATGGGCGAGAGGAGGTGGAGCAGTGAGAATAGGAGAGGAAGTTGTTGAAGCAAGAGGCAAGAGAGGGCTATCGTTCATGAAGGTGTTTTGGTGGTTGATGAGTAATGAATCTCCATTTCATCATTTTTGTTCTTTTATTTTAAGCTTAATCCCTTGCCAAATGCATGTATATAATATTAATTTGTATAAAATAGCATTCAGTAATTGACATTTAAAAATTATGTAATATACTATATTTAATAGCAAAATAAAAGAATAATGGAAAGAAAAGAAAAAGAATGAAGTGTCAAAGACACTGAATGACCTTATACCCCGAGACCTAGTCATCATGATGATTTCGTCGTCAAGGAATAAAGTAGGAGGAGATATGGCAAATCAATTGTACATAAATCATGCTAAAAATATTAATTTTATAGCCTGATAATTGCAATTTGGGACTCATTTTATTTTCTCATTTTATACTTCAAATAATAAAATGCCCAATATGAGCATTGTGCATAAAAATACAAAGAAAAATAAAAAATTGATTTCATTAAAAAATAATGCACAGTATGCTCGGGACACAAAATAAAAAGACGTAAAGAAAACTTCTCAAACTTGTATAATCTCGATACTGACTCAAAATTTTCCAAACTCATCTTTATTGTTCATAAAATTAAATTATCTATTTAATGAACGTATTTTAATTTAGTTTAAAGTTAAGATATAAAAATTTGCTTGTGGGCCATCATTGTGTAATATACATGTATATAATATTCAATTTATTTATCTTTATATTTTTCACTTTCTTATATTTTTAGATATTTGTAAATAGGAAAAAATGGTGCTACTCCCTAGGAGTAGCCAACAGGCTGCTCTCGTCCTATTTTCCCCTCATTTTTTTATTTTTTTTGAAATAAAAAAAAATTTTCACCACTTTACGCCCTAATATGTCATTCAACTTTCATCAAAAACAGAGACTCCTATGCCCTCCATCCAGAGCAGGTCGATTACAGTAACTCTAGGATCGTTAAAATTGTATGTTTTAGATTGAGGGCATGGGAGTCTATGTTTCTAATGAATTTTGAATGACATATTAGGGGGATGTAGTGATTAATACATATTTTTATTTTTCAAAAAAAAAGGGTGAAATATGGGGGCATGAGCAGCCCACTGCCTCTCTGAGGGACCAACCCCATTTTTCCCTTGTAAAAATTATACAAAACACTGCTAAACTAAAATAAAACCATTAAAAATATATTAAAATAAATAAAGTTATAGAATATATAGGTGAACTATGCATATAATATACTTACATAATATATATACTTAATTCTTTAAGTTAACAAATAATATCAGAAAAATAGAATAAAAATATCTAAGTATGGATTTATGTATGTTATAAATATATAAAATATATGTATATATATTAATAAAATCTAACATACAAAATAAAGATAAAATATATCAAATATAGGTATATATACCTATGTATCTATATGTAAATATTAATACATAATATATCAGCTCATCAAAATAAATAAAAATCATAGTAAAATACTACATAAAATAAGGAGTATTTTTTATGTTTGGACAGAAAATTAATAAAAACATCTGCTAATTTATTTTGATTTAATAAGGTATTTCTTTCTCCTTATTTTCCAGTTGGTCCACATGAACTAACTAGATTCCTCCGTTGTTTGACCTAGGCTCATCTACCCCTTCTCTCCTTCTGGAGCATTGAACTTGTCAGAGCTCTATTTTTCGCCTAATTGTCCGCTCGATCCACTCATCGCATGGCTTGGTGTGTAGAGTAAAATATGGAGATTTGAACACCTTAATCACGCCTGATCCTGAGATTTAATCGATCCTCATCGATTGAAGCAAAATCAGAGCTGCAAAATACCGCCTTCATTTGTCTATAAATAAAGCACCCAATTCCCCTTTCGAAGTTTGATCACCCTTGACCCTATGTAACCCCTGACTTTGAATTGCTTGATCTTGTCGGTGACAGCAGCAAGCTTGTGGAGCATTTGGCATGGAGAAGGAGAGGCCGGAGGTGGAGATCCGACCTCGCCGGAGTAGCCGTCGATGGAGCTTGTTGCTCCTTATTATTACAGTTAAGAACTGCTATTTTTTCTCATTTCTAGGCTAGTTTAAATTCTAGGGTTAGTTTCTTGCTTTTATTTTCAATAATTAGGTTGTGGCTTAGGTTAAATTTGCAATTTTTCCCAATTTTTGGAGCTATTGCTCTAGCTCAAATCCAACGTGAATCTGCCGTTGTTTTGCCTCCATTTCATCACCGTTTCATTCCCCATCAAGTTCTTCATCAAATCCCTATGGAATCCTCCTGATCTCACAAGGATCAAGCCTGACGGAGCTCCATCATCTTTCCATTCCATCATGCGCAACATCTTTTTGAGTTGAGGGAGACCCCTCGAACTCCTCTTCATTTTTGTGCAAGGGTCGGACTGTAACGAGCCATCTAGGATGAAGGACGATGCCAAGTTAGGAGCCACAGGTCCTTTGAGCTCCAAGACCCCTCCGATGGGGCTCGGAAAGATTTAACACTCTCAGCTTGTGCAGGGTGGGGCCCAGAACACTCTGAGACATTTTGTAGAGGTGGAGAGGACCGGAGACTCAAGAAATTAGTGATCAAGTAAACCCATCCTCTGTGTTCTTTAGCGTTCTTCCAGGGCATTCCAGTGTCATTGAATCTGAGGGGAGTTCCAGGTTATTTCTGTGTCATTGGATCCTTGGTGAAGTGAAGCTTTCATCAATCGTTGAAGGTGCCACATGATGCGAGCTGCCCAATAATGCACCTCATTAGGTAAACTACTAATTAATCATCATGCCTTTTGTATTTTTAATCTGGTCCTATAAATATTAAGTGATATTTAAACGTATGTGTAGAATTTGCAATCCTGACCCGTACCTCTCGCTTATTGCAACTGGGTCCATGCTAGGTCACCTCACGTTGCGCCCTACGTGAGGTGGTCATTTTACAGGCATACCCTCCCAAGTTGTTGTATTTGCTATCAATCCTTTAAATTCAAGTATTAGTGTAATATTTCAGGGTAATTTGCATAGGCAACCTTGAACTTTATTTTTATTGCAAATATATCCCTACTAGGCACTGTATTTTATTTATGCATTTCTATTTTATTTAAATAGCTCCATCGCTTCAATAATTATGGGGAAATTTGTGTGAATGCTTCATATTATCCTTATATTCTCCATAATCATTTTATAAAATCACTTTTAAAATATTCCAAAAAATTAGAGTATCTTTACTACTATATTTTATGACTACACATCAAAAATAATGAAAAAAATCGAAAACAAAATCTTAAAATTTAAAAACCCTTCTAGCCCTAGAAAATTTTGCAAAAATTCTATAAAATTCAAAAAAAGTTCTCTACTGCATATTTTTATTTATATTAATAGAATATATTAAAATTAGTTTGGGAAGTGTTGACTTTAGTATCTATTTTTAAAACCCAGAAAACTTTCAGCCTATTCATTAAGTTCCTATTTTGTTATATTTCAGACTTTAAAAATACTTTAAAATTAGCAAAAAATATATAAAAATTCCCAAAAATAGATAAAAATATAAATCAAGACTAACATTTTATTTTACAATATTTGAGTGTTATTATCTATATTTATAAATATAAAAACCTATCTAGACTATATATACTCTATATTACTTATGTACTTATTATATTATTGTTATTATTAATTATAATTCCTTAATATATATTTTAAAACCCTTGAAAAATAAATAGGATTGTATTTATTTGTATTTTCCTTAATATTTACATATTTATTATATATAGTGTTTATATTATACATACTAATACATATATATACATACGTATTATATCCTTAAACATCCCTAAAAATTAAAAAGTAGAAAAAATATAAAAAGAAAATAAAATTTACAAATTTAAAAAATATAGAACATTAAAAATTCCATAAAAATAAAATTGATTAAAAACCAACAAAAATCGTAAAAAGCCAAAATACACAAAAACACCTAAATAGGTTGTTCATTTCTCTCTTCTTGTTGCATGTGTTCAAGACTCTACTACTTATCACTATACATATGTTATAGAGTTATAAAAAAATTTTAACTCAATTCACTTAATTTCCATATTTTCATTATGTGAGTTGATTGTTCTTTGATCCGCCTTTTGTGCTCGGTCACCTCAACAACCATTGATTTAACTTGTTAGATCAATAGACCGCCAGGAGCGTATTAACAAATGGCACAGTTGTCGGGGAGCATCTGTTGAGTAGAGTAGAATAGCCTACTTAGTTTCATTATCATTTTCTTCTACATTATTGCATACATGTCTCTCTTTTTATTCTAATTTCTATCTATATTATTCTGATACACTTTTTTTTGAATTTATTGCATGGGCCCGCCTATCGAGGGATAGTTTCTTAGGATGCTCACTGCACCTGAGAGACGTGGAGGTTGGTGGTTCTTCACCCACCATCAAGAGAGAACAACAAAGGAGGACAAGGAGTCATCAGAGCCGCTTAGATTAGAAGTAGTTTAAATTTTTGTTAGAGGGTGTTTTATTTGCATTAGTTTATAATAATACAGGTATTTTGGACACTTAGACACTATTTGGACCTATTTTGCCAAGTAATTATTCACTTGGGGGTCTACATGGTTCTTCTCGTATTTTCCTCGCTTTCTATCTTTATTCCTCCTTATTTCCCCTCTTATCTTTATTTGTTTCCTACGATTTGTGCTTTCTGCTTTTCTTTTCTTTATTTTTTGTAATTGAGCCCTTAGCTCTAGGATTGCTTGACTTGGTAATTTAGGTCCAAAGCCTAAATATTTGCCTGCACCTATAATTATATGCTTGGACTTAGATCAAATTTTGAGTTGATTGCCCGGATTTGATACCATGTGCCATGAGAGAGTCCATACAGATCTTGCAAGATCTGATTTCTCAGACACGAATGACTTTTCAAGATCGTACTCTTGGTATTTTAGCTAATCAATTTAACAAATCTGTTCTTCATGCTAATAGCAATTCCTGCTAAAGTGATTTCACCATTTTGCATATCGCATATAGTGTAATTTAAATTCTTATTTTACATCATGTATAAATAGCACTGGGAAGCACTGCTAGTATTTTTACTGAGCATACATCATTCTAACACAAGGGTGAGATTTCCATCCTGGTGTCAACATGCATTGCTTTTCCACTATCTCCCTCTTTTTGCATATTTAGGTTTTAAAGAAAATCCAAAAAATCATTACGCACATTATTATGAAAAGACCCAAAAAATGAAAACCAAAAAATTAAAACAAGGGAATTGATTAATAAACTTTGACCAAAAATAAATTTCGTAAAGAACATTCACTATATTGGTTTCATAAAACCCTGATTGTTTTTAGGTACCTTCCAGTCTGAGAGAGGCACAACCCTTAAGGATTGGAGAAAAAACCCAACCTGACTACTGCCATGTTATTGACTGGATTTACGAAGTATTGGTGCTTTTATCGTATGCGGGCGAGTAGGGTCTTGTCTACAACAATGATCTCGCCTTATGTAGAGCATCCAACATGGTCTGAAGTATTGAGTTGAGGCCACGCCTTCATAGATGTGTTTGTCTCATTGTTTTGCATCTGAGTACCTCATTTTTGGGCGAAGTAATGGTTTCACCTATCGACTTCCTCATCTATTCTTTGGCTGAGTAGTGGATCCAGATCCAATACCACGAATTCTCTTAAAAGTACATGCTTCATGTTACAAAGGATGTGGCAAGTACGTGATACTTTTCTGGAAGTACTCACTCTCCTATACAACTATCCTCTAAGGACTTGTTAGAAGATTGCATGCAAAACAAAAATAAATTGAAAAGAAAAAAGTAGTTGAACTCTTACGGCTTCACATTGTGCGAGTTGGTGAACCTTTTTATTTATTTTTGTTTGGATCTAGTTTTTAGGTCAAAGATCAGTCCTGCGCATTTGTGCTATTTTTCATCCTCTGTTTTCATTTCTTTCTGCCAAGCTCATTTGGGCCTTCTGACACTTCCTCCTTTTCATCCTCTTGTTTACCATCACATTCATATATCCCTCATCTATTTCTTCTTCTCCCATGATATCGACTCGTGGATGATTTAGTCAGGACTCTACCAACACCCACATCGATTCCATGGAGCTAACATCCCCAATAATTCGAGCGATTCCGAGGAGCTTGGTTCGGACCTGGAGAACCACTCTCAAGACTCGATACTCCCTCCTCAAATAAACCAAGATCTCTCTTGTCCTGAATTCTCTCCTTTCTGGATGGAGATTGATTTCTCTCCTTACACCTCTCCATCCTTAATGAAGTTCAGGATCAACCATGTCTCTGAATATTTCTCTACATTTGGTGCTTATTTTAAGATAGATCGGGGTAATTTTCCCACTACAGTCATTGACCCCGATCTAGAAATTAGTTCAGACTCTGAACCTTAGATGTAACCCAAAGGCAAGTAATCACATATTGATCATAATGAAGTCAATAACCAACTACTAGCTTCTTGACAGATCAGTCCCTAGATAAGGTTATATTTCAAGACATGAGAAGGCATAGAGGAACCCGAGGGAGAGGAGGGCAGAATGATGTAGAAGATAGACATGCAAGAGGAAACCCTAGAGTATATGATGAGGTAAGAGAGCAACCCAAGTTGACTCTCAAGGAAACTTACAATCCTGAAGCCAGGCAGGTCATGGAATGGATCCGGATTCCTGTGATACATGGCCATTTTGTACTCAAGTTGCACCTACTCTCACTTCTTTCCACGTTCCATGAGAATATGAATGAAGAACCCTACATCCACCTCAAGAAATTCAACAGAATTTATAGAACCATGCACTACACCAACATCTCGTTAGAGGTAGTCAATATGACTACTTTCCCATTCAGTCTGCAAGAAAAGGTGCTATACTGGATAAATCATCTTGAGAAAGTAGTTATGACCTGTGAGACCCTTAAATCTTCCTTCATTCATAAGTACTATCCTTTAGGTCGTATGAACTATATGAGAGCACTCGTCTCCAACTTTTCATAGTTATCCCATGAGCCTATCCATGAGGCATGGGAAAGGTTCAACGACCTATAGGAGAAGTGCCTCCGACTATATATCCCATAGATTAGCTTGGTGCATAATTTATTTGGTAGGTTGAATACATAATCTCATAAGCTGGTTGATGAAGCCTATGGAGGGTCTCATTTCAACAAAGACGAAGACATAGTGTTGAAAATCTTCTAGGAGATGGTCGAGGGATCTGTGATGAATCCATGATTCATCTACTTTATAGGGGTCTCTTAGCAAAATATCCTTAATAATTAACTAATTAAAATCCTTAAAATTGATTAAGTAACATTCACTAATTGTTCATAAATTAGGATTAAAATTTGTAAATAAATATTCCTTGTTTTTATCCTGATCGAGCTTATCATTTTATATACAAAAATAATTATTTTAACCAAATTCTTTATTTAAATTATTCTAAGATCAATTGACTACCATGGAATCAAGAATTAAAATCCATAAAAAGAGAAAATTAAAAGAAATTAATAACATCTGACATTGTATATTTTGTGCATATTTTCTATTTGTTGTTTTTATTTTACCTTTTTCTAAACTATAAAGAATCCATAAAAATTAGACTAAATATAATATATTGTATATATATATATATATTAATCCACTAATTAAATCATATCGAAATACAAAAAATCAGAAAATGGAAAAAATCGGTATTTTATTATTTATAGAATACATCCAAAAATACATTTTTTTACAGTTGACCTCTTTGATTTTGGATCATTCACGAAAGTTGTAGATCTTGTTCAGACGAGCAACTTTTGTGTTGACCACTTTTTGATTTGACCTCATTTACTAATTTCTTTTTATTGTCCTATTGAATATATTTATTTTATATATTTTTATTATATTTTATTTTTCCTTAATTTTTTATTTATTATTAAATTTATTTAACTTTTATTTTATCCGTCTCTCTCTTCCCTCTCCTCTCTCTCTCTCTCTCTATTCACTCCCATACCTCAGGTCACGTGCAAAGCACGTGATCCGGCCCCTCTACCCTTTCTCTTCCCAATCATGTGCTCAGAACATGACCTCCTCTTCCCCAATCGTTCGGATGTCCCTCTTCCTACAACAGTCGCTTACTGCTCCTATCCCCTTCCACAAGCATTACGTGCCACCAACCCTCCCCCCTTGTATCCTCCACCTCCTCCGGCCGTTGCGACTCCTCTCTCTTGCCCTTAGTAACAATCGTTGCCCCAATCATATAAAAAAACGCCCACACTGGCCATCCTTTGCATCCGTCATCCCTGCAAGGAAAGAGAGAGTCAAGAGAGAACGGTGGTGATATCACTTCCATTGCCGACAATGATTTCTCTTTGGCATGATCCACGGAGCCACCAGATCTGTGTCGTTGCCCTCCACACAGTCGGGTCTCGAGGAGCTTTCATCGCTCCTCTGAGGTGACAATAGGAGTTGACTCCCATCCTCAATCTTCTATGAGACCGCTCCTTCTTCTTTTCTGTATTTTTCCTTTTCTCCATTCCCTTGCTCTCCTACCATAGTAGGCCTCCACATCAATGCCTTAGCTCCTTCACATTTCAATGCCTTAGCTCCTTCACATTTCACACGATCTGTCTCCCCACGATCCCTACTTCACTCTGCATATCCGCTCACCAAGTCATCCCCTTCGCAGATACCTCGCCACCACAAAGAGTAGCTCCACTTTACCTTCGACTGCAGAACGTCGGCCCACAGCTCGACCTCTGCGCTCTACACCTCCTCCAGCAGCCGACTCCTCGACCTAGATCCTCTGTTCACCAGCTCTACCATCACCCGCGTCCATCGCTATTGGTCGAGCTCCGCTAACGACTGGTTCACTCCACTGCCTTTTCCCAGTCGCGACCCTCCTCCACCTCCAATTGTGTGTTGACGGAGGTGGAGAGATAGTCCATTGCACACATGGGCTGCACCTCCGACTGAGGCATGCACTGCCCTCACTCCACTTCCTCAATGCCCTTGACACCGGTCGGCCTTCGCCTTCACCGTGCCAAGCTCCGCCTCACGCCTTCGTCCAACGACCTCGACCTCGAGCCACTGTTGGATCAGAGATTGACCCTTTATTTAACAGCTCTGAAGACACCACGCCACCTTCTCTGAGCCTCTTTCCATGCCTCGAGGCCCGGGTGAGTCGAGCCTCATGTCACCGTTACGTGGAGGTTGGGTTCCGCACATCAGCCTTTGCTCTCGAACTTCTAGGGCCACGTGCGAAGCACGTGGGGTGAGGGTAATTTTTCATGTACTCCCCCACAGTGCCAGATAATTCCGCAAGTGCCCCCGCCAGATGAGAGTACATGCATTGTACGTGCCATTGGGGTAATTGCGCCCCACACCACAACGATTTTCCAGATTCTACAGAAATAACCCTGCTAGGGGTAATTTACTAAATAACTCCAATGGGTTTCACAAATTACAGATAAGTCCCTTCAAGGATCCATTTGAGAAGGAAGCATTTATTTTTATTGCATTTTAGTCCATGATATTTCATTTTAGCAAATCTTTCTCATTTGGAGTTCGATTTCTATACACAATATGTCATTTTAAAGCATATTCAGTTCTCTGTCATTGTATATATTTATGAACTGATCTGAAACTTATTATGATTTTAATTGTTTAAAGATATATGTTAACATATGCATGCTGATATCTGACATCTTCTATAATATTTTATTGAGAAAATTAATTATCTACTTTATAGGGACTTGGTTGATAAAAGGAACTTGATTAATTCTCTCAAGATTATTGATCATACTAATTTAGAAATTAATCTCTGTAGGAGCAAGATCAATGAGGAATTATTGAAGTGCATGGATATTTTCGAGGAGATTTTCATTTAATCCTCTCATGATAATTAACTGTATTGAGGATTTAATTTCCATAGGAGCTCATTTGAGGAAAAATCAATTCAATTCTCTTGTATTATATGATTAAAATTCAATTTGTTTGAGGAATAATTTATAGAGAATTTCGAGGACACTTTTGTTCTCTTCATTTGCATATTGATTCACCGACTAATCTTTTAGCCTACATCATCAAACTTTATTGAATATATTTCTGGATTTAATATCTTTTGATCTGTGATTAACTTTTGATGGATAATTAAATATTTTAGTTGAGGATTTAAATTTTATAATCACTGATCATGTACTCTCACATTAAATTGCATTTTCATTGCATTTCTTTTCTTTCACAGACATTAACTTAACGATAAATTTGTTTATGTAAATCAATTGAGAACTATGCAACTAAAAATCTCCATTCCCTATGTTCGACCTTAGTACACTTACCAAGTGAAAAAATTCTCCACAACATTCAAAGATTGTGCTTTCTGCTAAATTATTTTCTACGTCATATACTACAATTCAACATTAAAAGAGGTGGATTCCACATTCATCAAATGGCATCATTGCTAGGGAATGGTGTATTTTTAGGGGTTTAGATCAAATTTCTTTAATTAATTTTTATGAATTTAATTGATGTGTCATTTTTTCTTACATTTTATTTGCATCTCTCTCTCTCACTTCTTATACTAACTATAATTTCTCTCTTCACATATAATGCAGAGCGAATTTTTGGACAAAAATCAAGGACCTACGAAGAAGACATTAAAATTTTGGTGAGATATAGCTTAGATTAGAGTTTATTTTCTGCATCATTTACATGGTCCCTCTCTCCAAACCTTAATTTTTGTAATAATTAGGACTAGACTCTTTGTGGTGCGTACATCATGATAGAAAGAACTGGTCACAATTGTTTAACTTAGTTCTTTGGGACTATCAGACATCGTACAAGTTTCCATTAGGAATGTATCCATATCATCTAGTGTATGACAAGCCATGTCATTCACTCATGGAACTCATTCACAAATCACAATGGGTAGTTGGTATACGCAATCTAGACAGAGAGAAAGCCAAGAAGAACCGAAAACTTGACCTGAATCAATTGTTGGAATTCAGAGATTTTGCATATGACAATAGCCTCATGTATAAAGAAAACATCAAGCATATCAGAAGAAAGACTTTTGAGCCGAATCAAAAGGTGTGGTTATTTGATGAAGAATTGAAGTTGTTTCCAGGAAAACTAAAAAGCAAATGGTGAGGGCCCTTTATTGTCAAAAATGTGTCAGCAATGGCAGCATCATTATATCCGGATTGCCAGGTGAGCACAACCTTTTATCGTGAAAGGATAGTTGATGAAGCCATATGTTGATCATGATACATTCTTGTCCATGGTTGACTCAATACATCTAGCATTTCAAGATGAGTTTCCATAGATAGAGCGATGCGGCACATAATCTTCAAAAATACTTTTTATTTTTCTTCTTTTATTCTCTTCATTTCTTCTACATTTATTTCACTCTATCGTTATTTCTTTCATCCCATTCTTCTGTGATATAATTAGGATATACATAATCCTAGGTATTGGGCGGATAAATGTATTCGAGTTACTCTTCAATCATTCTCTCGCATGTCTCCCAATTTATTGATATTTCCTGCTTATGCCTAGGGATATTTCATCCTAAGTACGGGGGGACAAGACAAGTCATGATTCTTTTGTATATTCTCATCCTCGATCATCCCCCACTTGGTATACAGTCTGCTATACGTAGGATTAGTTGATCCTAAGTATGTGGGGGATGTCTGACTTCTCATTCTCTAGTCATTGTAGTATAGACTTTCTTATACTCATCACGAATTATATCTTCTTTTTTCTCTTCGATAACCACAAGGACATAGCTCAAGCTAAATATAGAGGTTGTATATAGGTTACATATGCTTTAGCCATAACTCGTACTTTCGTATTTTGAATAATATAGCTAAAACAATATATGGATTATGGTATATAATTAAACCATTATTAAGAATACATTATAATTATGTATAAAATTTTTCAAAATTCTATATAGATATGAGTAATAAATCAGTTATAAATGTTTTCTAAAATGATTTGAAAATAGTTAGAAAATATCTTGAAAAATTCTTTTGAAAATTACTTGGAAAACTTTTCAAAATATTTTCAAACCTGTGTAAAGATCTTGTTGAAAATATTTGTCAATATTTTGTTTTGTTTGATTGAATAAATGTTTTGAAAATTACTTTACAAATGATTGGAAAAATGGTTTTAAAAATAGTTTGAAAAATATATTTATATTGTTTGAAAAATCATTGCAAAATAATTTTCAAAAGTTTCATAAATGTTTGTAAAGTGATTTAAAAATTTGAGCAAAAAAGTTTCCAAAATATTTGCAAAAATGTTCTGAAATTATTTTGAGAACCTTGTACATAATTAGGAGGAACAATAAGTTGTATAAATTCTTTATAACCTTTGTAAATAAGCATGTAAATAACCCTTAACCTATACAAAAGTCCCAGTATAAATTCAACTCCCACTTCTTGTAAATACGCACGTACTCCCATGTAAATATCAGCACATACTTCTTTCACTAACTTTATCAGAAAAACTCTTAAAATGTAAAAATTCTAAAAACCTGCATAATTTTGCAAAATATTTTCAAAAATTGCATTAAAAATTTGTAAAAATTTTTCGAAAAACTAATAAAAAAATTTAAACCAGAAAATTGTTTCACAAAAAGATTTTGGTATTTTTACCCTAGGAACACTATAAACTTTGTGAACGACCTCTACAACCTTTGAAACATTGATATTCCTCCCTCGACCTCATAAACTTGATAACCCTTACCCCACATACCCTTCCACCTCCAATGTGCCGTCCCCAAGCTCCCTCACGCAGCCCTAAACCTCTTACCCTCCCTGCTCCGCCGCCGACATGCACTTCCTTCAGGTCGCCACCAACCTGCACCTCCTCCTCCCCTCCCCAACCTCCTCCAGGCTACCACCCACCTTCTCAACCTCCTCCTCTTCCCCTCCTCAACCTTCTCCAGGCCGTCGCCACCTCCCCAACCTCCTTCAGACTGCTGCCCATCTCCCAAAACTATGTCTCCTCCCCTCCCCAACCTCCTCTAGGCCGATGCTGACCTCCCCAACCTCCACCTCCTTGCCTTCCCAACCTCCTCCAATATCTTGCCCACCTCCCCAACCTCCGCCTCCTCCACTCCCCAACCTCCTCTGGGTCGCTGTCCACCTCCCCAACCTCTGCCTCCTCCCCTCCCCAACCTCCTACAGGTCGTCGCTCACCTCCCCAACCTTTCCCTAACTGCCTCCTCCAGGCCAATCTACCAACCCCGTCGTCCACCCCCCACTCCGCATACTCTTCTTCGACAGCCACGTTGTTGCAAAATCCCTAGATTTCTCTATCTCCTTCATCTCCAACATCTGCCATCGTGTGTCTGGAGAAGAGAGGGAGAGTATGACCTTTTGGAAAGAACATGGATATGGAATATCCACCAATGTATTTCCATTTGTTATATTAACTCGAGACTAACCCAAACAATTGACTCAAACAAATTTAAAACTGACGGTATGGTCTGTGAGGTAAGACAAAGTAAGTTTACAGGGTCGAGGGAGGAATATCGATGTTTCAAAGGTCGTAGAGGTCATTTATAAAGTTTATAGGGTTCTTGGTGTAAAAATCACAAAGATTTTCCCACATTTCATTAACATCTGCATTTTTCGGAATGATAATGATAATTGAACTGTTCTAATTAAAATCTAAAGATTGGAGCTTGGTTAGACCTTAATCCACTTAATCACAGGAATCTTAGATGAACTGGAATTCGGGCTCTTCAGGTTTGCTATACTTAATTCTTTGAGACCACAAGACTTGGTTCATTTGTCATCTTGAATGTCTAAGTAAAATATTTTGAAAGACATGCATGACTCTTGTTGATAGTGACTTAACTTGGACACATGCACCTTACACTTTTCTCAACTCAATTCAAGCAGTAGAGGGATGGATTTGCTGCCACGAGACACAAGAGAATGGAAACATACGAAGTCACAATCTATGGTCATTATTCCCTAACCCGATCTAGTAGCGACGAGGTCCAAGGATAGAACGCTGTGGGTTGTAATAAATCTTCAAAAATGGATAGTCTACTGGTTCAAGAAGAAAAATTCATTTGTAAATGATGTATTAAATAGTATTAAAAAATCCAAAAATAAAAAAATTCAAAAATAATAGATGGTCAAAAGTCAAAGAAAAATCAATTTCACATCGGAGTATATTATTCAATAAGCAAGCTTGTGCTTTAAAGTCAAGGATTCATGTGAGTCTACAACTGCATAAGTAGCTAAACTAGATACCATCCATTCTTTTCTCCATCTCCTCTTCTTGAGATGGTTGCACTTGAACTTAAAAGGGAATACCCCATTCCTCGATGAAAGAGTTGTTGGATTGGGGAATTAGGATCACCATGTTGGAGAATACTGTCTCTTTACCACTTCAGTCGAGAGGAGCAACATATAACTTACATTGTACAAGATAGACTCGTAGTCACAAGGTTTGCATATGAGTAGACTTGTTCCGACTAGGCTTTTGAGGAGACTTGGACAGATCTTGGTGGTTCTTCAGGCTATTGAGCTTTAAATCTGCTTCCCAATAAGGTTCCGACCAAACTAAAAATCCAAAGGTCTGACTAAGATCCAAATTTGATTTTAAGAAGACAAGTTCAAAAGTCAAAATCATTCCAAGTTCTTTCTTTTTCTTTTCTTTATTTTCTTTTTCTGCACTCATTGTCATAAGTGTTTGCTACGAACTAGTACAAGCAAGTATAGGGGATGATTAATCTCCCTTTCATAAAGTTTATTCTTTCATTTGACCTTAAATCCCTAGCTAAATTCATGTATATAGCATTAATTTGCACAAATAGCACTCATATATTGACCAATAAACACTGTTTAAATGTATGTATTTAATTCCAAAATAAAAGAATAAAGAAAGTAGAAAAAAGAATGAAATGTCAAATAAGCTGAGTGACGCGAGATCCCGAGACCCAGTCATCATGATGACTTGGTTGATAAGGAATAAACTACTGTGAGATAGGGTGTCTAATTGTACATAACACAACGCCAAAACCCTAATTCTTTTTGTCAATAATTAGCCTTTTGAGACCTATATTATTTTCTTTTTTTATCCTAACATAATAAAACCATCTATATGAAAGTTGTAAAAGAAGTATAAAGAAAAATCAAAACTGATTTCATTAAAAAATAATACAAAGTGCACTCGAGACATACAGACAAAAAAACGCAAACAAAACTTCCCGAACTTGTATATCCTCCATACAAACACAAATTGACCAATTATTGTTCATAAAATTTGATTATGTATTTATTGAAGGTGGTTTAATGTAATTTGGAATTGAGATGCAAAAGATGGCTTTTGGGTCCCTACTGTACTGTATACCTGTATATAATATTCATTATATTTAATCTTTGTATTTTCAGCATTCTTATATTTTTAGCTACTTGTAATTATTATTTAAAATACATGTAAATAATAAAATAAATTAATAAAAATAAATTAAAATAAATAATATATTAAAATATATATGTAAACTACACCTACATTCTATATATACACCTTTATTCAGTTAAAAAAATAAAATAAAAAAATACCATAAAAATATAAATAAATAATTAAATAACTTATAAATATAAAAAAATATTTACATATAATAATAAAATAGATAATACAAAATAAAATATACCAAATACAAGTATATATATATCTATGTATATACATATAAATATTAGTAATTAATGAATAACTTTATAAAAATAAATAAAAATCAAAATAAAATACTGCATAAAAAATATTTTTTATGTTTCAACCAAAATTAATAAAATCATTTCTTAATTTATATAAAACTAATGAAGGAATTCTTTCCACTTATTTTCTAGTTAGTCCACATGGACCAATCGAAACTCTTCTTTTGTTGACCCCAGGTCGACTGCCCCTTGGCACCTCAAACCTGTTAGAGCTCCTCGAACCTCCCCCTTCTCCCATTTTTTCCCAAAATTTTCTCCACTCCTTTAGCTCAATTCTTCACGCCATCACGACAAGCACATATCCATGATTCACGCCCTACATCCAGATCGATTATACATATTGTAGATATGCTCGAATCTCCAATTTAGTCCATGATATTTCATTTTAGCAAATCTTTCTCATTTGGAGTTCGATTTCTATACACAATATGTCATTTTAAAGCATATTCAGTTCTCTGTCATTGTATATATTTATGAACTGATCTGAAACTTATTATGATTTTAATTGTTTAAAGATATATGTTAACATATGCATGCTGATATCTGACATCTTCTATAATATTTTATTGAGAAAATTAATTATCTATTTTATAGGAACTTGGTTGATAAAAGGAACTTGATTAATTCTCTCAAGATTATTGATCATACTAATTTAGAAATTAATCTCTGTAGGAGCAAGATCAATGAGGAATTATTGAAGTGCATGGATATTTTCGAGGAGATTTTCATTTAATCCTCTCATGATAATTAACTGTATTGAGGATTTAATTTCCATAGGAGCTCATTTGAGGAAAAATCAATTCAATTCTCTTGTATTATATGATTAAAATACAATTTGTTTGAGGAATAATTTATAGAGAATTTCGAGGACACTTTTGTTATCTTCATTTGCATATTGATTCACCGACTAATCTTTTAGCCTACATCATCAAACTTTATTGAATATATTTCTGGATTTAATATCTTTTGATCTGTGATTAACTTTTGATGGATAATTAAATATTTTAGTTGAGGATTTAAATTTTATAATCACTGATCATGTACTCTCACATTAAATTGCATTTTCATTGCATTTCTTTTCTTTCACAGACATTAACTTAACGATAAATTTGTTTATGTAAATCAATTGAGAACTATGCAACTAAAAATCTCCATTCCCTATGTTCGACCTTAGTACACTTACCAAGTGAAAAAATTCTCCACAACATTCAAAGATTGTGCTTTCTGCTAAATTATTTTCTACGTCATATACTACAATTCAACATTAAAAGAGGTGGATTCCACATTCATCAAATGGCATCATTGCTAGGGAATGGTGTATTTTTAGGGGTTTAGATCAAATTTCTTTAATTAATTTTTATGAATTTAATTGATGTGTCATTTTTTCTTACATTTTATTTGCATCTCTCTCTCTCACTTCTTATACTAACTATAATTTCTCTCTTCACATATAATGCAGAGCGAATTTTTGGACAAAAATCAAGGACCTACGAAGAAGACATTAAAATTTTGGTGAGATATAGCTTAGATTAGAGTTTATTTTCTGCATCATTTACATGGTCCCTCTCTCCAAACCTTAATTTTTGTAATAATTAGGACTAGACTCTTTGTGGTGTGTACATCATGATAGAAAGAACTGGTCACAATTGTTTAACTTAGTTCTTTGGGACTATCAGACATCGTACAAGTTTCCATTAGGAATGTATCCATATCATCTAGTGTATGACAAGCCATGTCATTCACTCATGGAACTCATTCACAAATCACAATGGGTAGTTGGTATACGCAATCTAGACAGAGAGAAAGCCAAGAAGAACCGAAAACTTGACCTGAATCAATTGTTGGAATTCAGAGATTTTGCATATGACAATAGCCTCATGTATAAAGAAAACATCAAGCATATCAGAAGAAAGACTTTTGAGCCGAATTAAAAGGTGTGGTTATTTGATGAAGAATTGAAGTTGTTTCCAGGAAAACTAAAAAGCAAATGGTGAGGGCCCTTTATTGTCAAAAATGTGTCAGCAATGGCAGCATCATTATATCCGGATTGCCAGGTGAGCACAACCTTTTATCGTGAAAGGATAGTTGATGAAGCCATATGTTGATCATGATACATTCTTGTCCAAGGTTGACTCAATACATCTAGCATTTCAAGATGAGTTTCCATAGATAGAGCGATGCGGCACATAATCTTCAAAAATACTTTTTATTTTTCTTCTTTTATTCTCTTCATTTCTTCTACATTTATTTCACTCTATCGTTATTTCTTTCATCCCATTCTTCTGTGATATAATTAGGATATACATAATCCTAGGTATTGGGCGGATAAATGTATTCGAGTTACTCTTCAATCAGTCTCTCGCATGTCTCCCAATTTATTGATATTTCCTGCTTATGCCTAGGGATATTTCATCCTAAGTACGGGGGGACAAGACAAGTCATGATTCTTTTATATATTCTCATCCTCGATCATCCCCCACTTGGTATACAGTCTGCTATACTTAGGATTAGTTGATCCTAAGTATGTGGGGGATGTCTGACTTCTCATTCTCTAGTCATTGTAGTATAGACTTTCTTATACTCATCACGAATTATGTCTTCTTTTTTCTCTTCGATAACCACAAGGACATAGCTCAAGCTAAATATAGAGGTTGTATATAGGTTACATATGCTTTAGCCATAACTCGTACTTTCGTATTTTGAATAATATAGCTAAAATACTATATGGATTATGGTATATAATTAAACCATTATTAAGAATACATTATAATTATGTATAAAATTTTTCAAAATTCTATATAGATATGAGTAATAAATCAGTTATAAATGTTTTCTAAAATTATTTGAAAATAGTTAGAAAATATCTTGAAAAATTCTTTTGAAAATTACTTGGAAAACTTTTCAAAATATTTTCAAACCTGTGTAAAGATCTTGTTGAAAATATTTGTCAATATTTTGTTTTGTTTGATTGAATAAATGTTTTGAAAATTACTTTACAAATGATTGGAAAAATGGTTTTAAAAATAGTTCGAAAAATCTATTTATATTGTTTGAAAAATCATTGCAAAATAATTTTCAAAAGTTTCATAAATGTTTGTAAAGTGATTTAAAAA
This sequence comes from Ottelia alismoides, assembly GCA_037367405.1. Taxonomy (NCBI): domain Eukaryota; kingdom Viridiplantae; phylum Streptophyta; class Magnoliopsida; order Alismatales; family Hydrocharitaceae; genus Ottelia; species Ottelia alismoides. The sequence continues at coordinate 428,429 of JAZKJV010003001.1, read as the reverse complement.
TTTGAGCAAAAAAGTTTCCAAAATATTTGCAAAAATGTTCTGAAATTATTTTGAGAACCTTGTACATAATTAGGAGGAACAATAAGTTGTATAAATTCTTTATAACCTTTGTAAATAAGCATGTAAATAACCCTTAACCTATACAAAAGTCCCAGTATAAATTCAACTCCCACTTCTTGTAAATACGCACGTACTCCCATGTAAATATCAGCACATACTTCTTTCACTAACTTTATCAGAAAAACTCTTAAAATGTAAAAATTCTAAAAACCCGCATAATTTTGCAAAATATTTTCAAAAATTGCATTAAAAATTTGCAAAAATTTTTCGAAAAACTAATAAAAAAATTTAAACCAGAAAATTGTTTCACAAAAAGATTTTGGTATTTTTACCCTAGGAACACTATAAACTTTGTCAACGACCTCTACAACCTTTGAAACATTGATATTCCTCCCTCGACCTCATAAACTTGATAACCCTTACCCCACATACCCTTCCACCTCCAATGTGCCGTCCCCAAGCTCCCTCACGCAGCCCTAAACCTCTTACCCTCCCTGCTCCGCCGCCGACATGCACTTCCTTCAGGTCGCCACCAACCTGCACCTCCTCCTCCCCTCCCCAACCTCCTCCAGGCTACCACCCACCTTCTCAACCTCCTCCTCTTCCCCTCCTCAACCTTCTCCAGGCCGTCGCCACCTCCCCAACCTCCTTCAGACTGCTGCCCATCTCCCAAAACTATGTCTCCTCCCCTCCCCAACCTCCTCTAGGCCGATGCCGACCTCCCCAACCTCCACCTCCTTGCCTTCCCAACCTCCTCCAATATCTTGCCCACCTCCCCAACCTCCGCCTCCTCCACTCCCCAACCTCCTCTGGGTCGCTGTCCACCTCCCCAACCTCTGCCTCCTCCCCTCCCCAACCTCCTACAGGTCATCGCTCACCTCCCCAACCTTTCCCTAACTGCCTCCTCCAGGCCAATCTACCAACCCCGTCGTCCACCCCCCACTCCGCATACTCTTCTTCGACAGCCACGTTGTTGCAAAATCCCTAGATTGCTCTGTCTCCTTCATCTCCAACATCTGCCATCGTGTGTCTGGAGAAGAGAGGGAGAGTATGACCTTTTGGAATGAACATGGATATGGAATATCCACCAATGTATTTCCATTTGTTATATTAACTCGAGACTAACCCAAACAATTGACTCAAACAAATTTAAAACTGACGGTATGGTCTGTGAGGTAAGACAAAGTAAGTTTACAGGGTCGAGGGAGGAATATCGATGTTTCAAAGGTCGTAGAGGTCATTTATAAAGTTTATAGGGTTCTTGGTGTAAAAATCACAAAGATTTTCCCACATTTCATTAACATCTGCATTTTTCGGAATGATAATGATAATTGAACTGGTCTAATTAAAATCTAAAGATTGGAGCTTGGTTAGACCTTAATCCACTTAATCACAGGAATCTTAGATGAACTGAAATTCGGGCACTTCAGGTCTGCTATACTTAATTCTTTGAGACCACAAGACTTGGTTCATTTGTCATCTTGAATGTCTAAGTAAAATATTTTGAAAGACATGCATGACTCTTGTTGATAGTGACTTAACTTGGACACATGCGCCTTACACTTTTCTCAACTCAATTCAAGCAGTAGAGGGATGGATTTGCTGCCACGAGACACAAGAGAATGGAAACATACGAAATCACAATCTATGGTCATTATTCCCTAACCCGTTCTAGTAGCGACGAGGTCCAAGGATAGAACGTCGTGGGTTGTAATAAATTGTCAAAAATGGATAGTCTACTGGTTCAAGAAGAAAAATTCATTTGTAAATGATGTATTAAATAGTATTAAAAAATCCAAAAATAAAAAAATTCAAAAATAATAGATGGTCAAAAGTCAAAGAAAAATCAATTTCACATCGGAGTATATTATTCAATAAGCAAGCTTGTGCTTTAAAGTCAAGGATTCATGTGAGTCTACAACTGCATAAGTAGCTAAACTAGATACCATCCATTCTTTTCTCCATCTCCTCTTCTTGAGATGGTTGCACTTGAACTTAAAAGGGAATACCCCATTCCTCGATGAAAGAGTTGTTGGATTGGGGAATTAGGATCACCATGTTGGAGAATAATGTCTCTTTACCACTTCAGTCGAGAGGAGCAACATATAACTTACATTGTACAAGATAGACTCGTAGTCACAAGGTCTGCATATGAGTAGACTTGTTCCGACTAGGCTTTTGAGGAGACTTGGACAGATCTTGGTGGTTCTTCAGGCTATTGAGCTTTAAATCTGCTTCCCAATAAGGTTCCGACCAAACTAAAAATCCAAAGGTCTGACTAAGATCCAAATTTGATTTTAAGAAGACAAGTTCAAAAGTCAAAATCATTCCAAGTTCTTTCTTTTTCTTTTCTTTATTTTCTTTTTCTGCACTCATTGTCATAAGTGTTTGCTACGAACTAGTACAGGCAAGTATAGGGGATGATTAATCTCCCTTTCATAAAGTTTATTCTTTCATTTGACCTTAAATCCCTAGCTAAATTCATGTATATAGCATTAATTTGCACAAATAGCACTCATATATTGACCAATAAACACTGTTTAAATGTATGTATTTAATTCCAAAATAAAAGAATAAAGAAAGTAAAAAAAAGAATGAAATGTCAAATAAGCTGAGTGACGCGAGATCCCGAGACCCAGTCATCATGATGACTTGGTTGATAAGGAATAAACTACTGTGAGATAGGGTGTCTAATTGTACATAACACAACGCCAAAACCCTAATTCTTTTTGTCAATAATTAGCCTTTTGAGACCTATATTATTTTCTTTTTTTATCCTAACATAATAAAACCATCTATATGAAAGTTGTAAAAGAAGTATAAAGAAAAATCAAAACTGATTTCATTAAAAAATAATACAAAGTGCACTCGAGACATACAGACAAAAAAACGCAAACAAAACTTCCCGAACTTGTATATCCTCCATACAAACACAAATTGACCAATTATTGTTCATAAAATTTGATTATGTATTTATTGAAGGTGGTTTAATGTAATTTGGAATTGAGATGCAAAAGTTGGCTTTTGGGTCCCTACTGTACTGTATACCTGTATATAATATTCATTATATTTAATCTTTGTATTTTCAGCATTCTTATATTTTTAGCTACTTGTAATTATTATTTAAAATACATGTAAATAATAAAATAAATTAATAAAAATAAATTAAAATAAATAATATATTAAAATATATATGTAAACTACACCTACATTCTATATATACACCTTTATTCAGTTAAAAAAATAAAATAAAATAATACCATAAAAATATAAATAAGTAATTAAATAACTTATAAATATAAAAAAATATTTACATATAATAATAAAATAGACAATACAAAATAAAATATACCAAATACAAGTATATATATCTATGTATATACATATAAATATTAGTAATTAATGAATAACTTTATAAAAATAAATAAAAATCAAAATAAAATACTGCATAAAAAATATTTTTTATGTTTCAACCAAAATTAATAAAATCATTTCTTAATTTATATAAAACTAATGAAGGAATTCTTTCCACTTATTTTCTAGTTGGTCCACATGGACCAATCGAAACTCTTCTTTTGTTGACCCCAGGTCAACTGCCCCTTGGCACCTCTAACCTGTTAGAGCTCCTCGAACCTCCCCCTTCTCCCATTTTTTTCCAAAATTTTCTCCACTCCTTTAGCTCAATTCTTCACGCCATCACGACAAGCACATATCCATGATTCACGCCCTACATCCAGATCGATTATACATATTGTAGATATGCTCGAATCTCCAATTTTTGATGCCTCCTCCATGTGTGTATAAGAAGCACCCATCACCTCCTTCTCGATTTTGATCCCCCTAATCCTCTATAACCCCAATCTTCGAGTCATTTGAGCTTTTTCAGTAATAGCAGCAAGCTCGCGGGAGCGTTGGCATGGAGAAAGAATGGTCAGAGGTGTAGATCCAGGTCGTCAAAGAAGCTGCCGACGACGCTTTCTCTGCTCCCTAGAATAGACAGGTTTAATCTGCTTTTCCATTCATTTGTTATCGCATTTCATCTCCTTATCTTAGTTTAATCTATAGTTTGGCCATTTAATTCAGTGGGTTAGTTTAATTTTAGGATCTTTGTTCGTTGAATCCTTGGGCTCTAGCTCAAACTCCATGTGACTCCGACCTATTCTGACCACCAATCCACACTCACTTTCGACCCCATCACAGTCCCCATCATTCCATTCACTTTCATCTCGGATTCTGTAAGAATATGAGACCATCATGCTCTCTTCCTCTGCCTTACGCTGGAGAGCTCCACCCCGCTCTAGCTCACATCTTTATTCGTTGAAGTCTTAGGCTCCAACTCAAAATCCTCATGACTTCAATCTATTCCGACTGCCATTCCATGCTCACTTAAGACATCATCACATTCTCCATCATTCCATTCACTTTCACCTTGGATTCTGTAAGAATATGAGCCCATCACGCTCCCCTCCTCTGCCTTATGCTGGAGAGATCCACCCTGCTCTAGCTCACTATTATTCTACTTCAACCAAAGTCGAGGCAGTTTGCCCTTGACCTATGACAATTTTGTATGCATATTTGCCATTCCAGGAGCCCATTTGGGTAAGATTTGGACCTGCTTGAAGCATTCCACTTCCCTGTTCTTTCTCGAGCTCCAAGCCTCTCCCCAACGAGGCACGGACCATTTCAATCCATCTACTATGGAATCATTCAAGGAGTTTAGAGAGCCCATCAGCAACGAGATTGAGGGTCGGAGATGTGAGATATCGGTGATCGAAGGGATAACTAACAGTTGTTCCTCCGAGTTCATCCAAGTGCCTCCAGAGCTGTTAGATTCGACGTGAAGGTTCATGTCTCCAGGAGTCATCTGATTGACGCCATCCCCCTTTGTCAGATCAAGCCTAGCATCTAACCCCAGCCATCCATTGTCAAAGTGTTAAATCTTAGATGTTGGATCTCCACGTGGTGCAAGCAGTGCTGCTCGATTTGAGCCTTTAAGGGGTAAGTTAAATAGTATCCCCTTGTTTTTTGTATTTATAGTTAAGTCTTATAACTATTACATGAAGTTTAAAAGGTTTTGCAAAAATTGCATCGGGTCCCTCGAACTTCTTTGAAATTGCAATCGGGACCTTTGTTAGGTCACCTCGCATGCCCGAACGTGTGAGGGACCTCGTTATTTTGCACCCAAGCCCTCTCGACTTGTGGTATTTGTATCTGGTCATAGAACTTGAAAAATAAGTGTTATATTTTGGTATGTTTTACACTAAAACCCTTGATGTATATTATTGTTGCAAAAATAGCCCTATTATATTGTTTATCTATATTTATGCTTTTCTATTTTCATTAAATAGCTTTAGTACTTTATAAAATTTGGTAAAATTGTAATAAATGTCATAGATATTGCTCGTCATGCTATAATTTTTATTTAACAGTTTACTGCATTTTGTCATTTATTAAAAATTATTTAGGAGTTATTTATCCATTATATACAGATAACAATACAAAAATTATAAAAAACACCTTTAAAATTTTCAAAAAAATAGAGTATATATTACTATATAGTATAACACCAAACGAAAAATCACAAAAAATGGAAGAAAAACATTAAAAATTGGAAAAAACCTAAAACCCTATAAAATACAATAAAAATCTATAAAAAATAGTTTTCTATATTTTGATTTTTATGTTTATTATATACTATATAATAAAATTAGTATTGGGAATTTTTGGACCTATTATCTATTTTTACCACCCAAAACAATTCAACGTATTGTTATAATTTTGCTATATTAAATACTTTAAAATACCTAAAAATTATAAAAAAATTACAATAAAAAATACAGAAAATAGAGAAAAAGTTAAAAAACAGAAAAAATATTTTATTTTATAATTTTTGACTATATATCTATATTTGAAATCTTTTATATAATTTATATACTATATATTACTTATATGAGATTAATGGGACTGCCCCCGCGCTATTTTGGCATTTTTTATTTTTTTAAAAATATGACCATGTATATTCATCTCTATATCCCTCCTATATGCCATTTGAATTTAGTCAGAAACAGAGACTCCTACGGCCTCCATCCAGGCAGTCATTTTTTAACGGTCGAAGGATTTTTTAAATCGACACTATCTCGATGGAGGTCGTAAGAGTCTCGGTTTCTGATGAAATTCGAATGACATATAGTAGGGATATAGGGATGAATATACATCGTGATCTTTTTCAAAAAAAATAAAAAAATACTGACCCAGGGGACAACACCATTAAATCCTACTTATATATGTATTACTATCATTATTATTATTTATACCTACCTATCTATATTTTAAACTCTTAGAAAAACAAATAAAAAGGATTGTTCTTGCTTGTATTTTCTAGATTTTTATACATATTTAATTTATGTCCTATTATAATATATATTATTTGTATTATTACTATATATATATACTTATATTATATCTTCAAAATAAAATGAAATTAAAAATTTGCAAAATATAACAAGAGAATAAATTTTAAAAATAAAAACAAAAAATATAAAACATTAAAAATCCACAAAAATGATTAAAAAATAAAAACACACAAAAACATCTAAGTAGATTGCTCATTTATCTCTAGTCCCATTTTCTTTATGTGGTTCGACACTTTACATACTTGTCCCTATATAAATACTTTGTTGAATCAAAATAAAATAAATTTTTACTCACTTTACATTGATTGCTTTATTCATATTGCGTGGGTTGATTGTTGATTCGAGAGACACTTGATCATGCAACAATTGATAATCATGTTTGATTACCATACCATTGCAAATCCCTCTCCATCACTTCCTTGGGGCATGACAGGTGCTTGTATGATGGGTTCTCAATTAGAAAATTCTATAAGGCCTTAGTTGGAAGAGTGGATTTTGATCCAAGAGGACGTGTTGTTAACTACAAGCATATTTAAAGATTGAAGGGATATAAGGATTTAGGTATTTCTTTAGTTGTTGAGCCATGGAAGGACGATAGACTGGTGAAGACATCAGCACTACATGTGCTTATTGTTCTGTGGACAGTGAGGATATTGATAACCTTTTCATGGATAAGAGTTCTAAGGATAAATGGGAGAAGGTTGGCTTTCGGTGGTGGCAACAAGTTATTCTTTTAGCTTTTTTCAACCATGTTAGCTCCGACTAGTGTGGTTCAAAGAAGGATAGGTCTCATGTCGTGATCGTGATTTGGGCTCTCTAGTTGGCAAGGAATGGTGTGGGGTTTCGAGGGGATATATTTTATATAGAAAATGTACTAGAGCTTGCTCCGTTTATGGCGGAATCCTTGCCTTTGTAATTTTATATGGCTATTTTAAAGTCCCCCACTTGTAAATTTGTGAATTAACAAAGATGTTTTCGGGCAAGCATCTTAGTGGTGAATGCCCTTTTTTCCTTTAAAAAAATTTCAGCTAATAATTATTATGGCTATTATATATTATCATATCATCAATTATCAACTACTAAAGACACAGTAATTTAAACTTGCACTATTATGAAATTGGCTTACATTAATGAATAATTTGAATACTAGGGTCTATGTTTTGATGTTAAATATAAAATAAAAATATTATTCATATCATATTTATCTTGTGTTGTTAAAATCCCGGATGAATATCAAATTTGTTGCTAAATTTTTATATAATGATGACTCCTACGGATTTTTCTAAAAAAATATTAATCATTGCTAATTTAGAAATTATTAGAAGAAAAAGTCTACAAGTGGTCATTTTACATGATTTTTAACATCTCGGGCCTAGATCCGAGCAATTATCGGGAATAACTTCTTGAGCTTGGGCCTAAATTAGAATCCTTGGTAACATCCCAAAAATAATAAGTCCAAGTTATTTAACGATAGCCGTCACTACTTATATCTAACTATCAGACTTTGTAATTAGTAGATTAAGACTATGATTGAGGTGATACAATCTCCTCCACTTATATATGCAATATCTTCATTGTCACATGGTCCATCACTTATTTTCAATAATAATGGCAGATGTGCATTTACTCCTATCTCTTTGATAAGGGTGGTTCCACCTCTTTGATAACTCTTCCACTATTAGAAAAAACTTGCTCTGAGATTGTTCATGACTCCAACAAGGTCAGAGCAACAAGTTGTGATGGTCTATTATTATCTATAATGGCTTGAAGTCGGAAACATTACATATGATTCATTGCTAGTTGTGAATTTAATAATACAGCAATGAACAATATTATTTGTGAATTTGAATAATCAAGCACCATATATAATATTTCTGATTATATATTTAACATGGGAGTAAATGACAACTAATATTAAATCATTCGTTGTCACATGTAAATTTTATTGTAGAGTATTATATATTTTATTTTTGAATAAGTATCCTCGAGGAATAACAAGATATAGAAGCGTTGGATATATTATTTATATGTCAATCAATATGCAGAAAACAAAATTTAGACCTGATTTACATGGGAATGGGCCCATTTCATGAGTGATTTCACCTCATTTCTGTAATGTTAATGTGATAAAATATACACATCTTCAACCTTTGCATTTCCATACTATAGCTACAAACTTTTCCAACTAATGATGGAAACAGTAAGATACGAATAGGACAATTACAAGATTATTCTATACTTATCAGTTTTAAAATATGAATATATATATATATATATAATTTATGGATATAAACGTGATAAATATATTTATATCCATTGAAAATAAATATGGATACATATGTCAAAAACAGATTTCTTTGTAGATTTGACAAAGATGAATTTATATCCATTTGCATATTAAAGTTCGTACAAGGGATATCCAAATGAAATAAGTATAGTAAATATCTTATTTAATAATAAATTATATAGTTGTAAATAAAGTCATATGCACACTTGCATATTAAAATCGATATACACACACCTGATACATATATTTATGGGCATAAAAGCGATATATGTACTCCCACCAAATTGATCTAACGCAATAATTAATTTTTATCCATGGTTATATCATCTATATTTAAATATATAACAATGAATACTATTCATTATTTCATTCTATAAATTTACAGAAAATAACTTATTCGTTGTTATACTTCTAGCAAAGAATCATAACAGCGGTTATTTGTTGACTTTTCCATCTAATATTTGTTAAATTTAGCAACAATTGATACAGATTTTAACAATAAGTCAACATCTAAATCATTGTTTTATGAACCTTTAGCAACGAATATCATATTCGTTGCTATTTCAAAAAGACAAGTTAATTAAATAAAATATGTTGGTATGTATTCAACGTCGAAAGATATAGCAACAAATATTTAAATTATTTGTTGCCTTAGATCAATTTTCATGCAGTGTGTATTCATATCCATTAGTTACCAATTTTTAAGCATTTTGTATTTATAACTATATATCTATACATATCATTTTGTTAATTAATGTTTATAGAAAAAAATCCATATAAAAAATCTAGTTTAAAAATATTTATATCATAAAAGTTATAAAAAATATGGTTATAAATAAAATATATGTAGATAGTAGAGCGGATATGAATGTATCCATGTACCTTTGGTGATTAAAAGATATCCACATGAGGTAAACATACTAAACATATTTCTCTAATAGTAATTATATCATATATAATTACAAGTAAATTTATATAATGGATCCAGATACAAATATTAAAGTGACAATTTTTTTCATCTAATTTCTAAATGAATACAGATATAGATTTCAAGAAATTATAAAAAATGAATATGGAAGCAAAAATATAAAGATGTGTTCAAATTTATCTGTAGATTAAAGTTCTGTTCCCAATGTGAACCAAATAATAAAATGGAAGTTTCATTTCTTTCCCTTCTTTTTGATCCTTACTTGATTTTAGGAAATTTTTTATTAAATAAATATTATTAAAATCATAATTAAAAAAATAACTATGAAAAACAATATTTAAAAAATAGATATCAATCGACACCTGAGGTGACGATTTGGGAGGAATCTCACCCAAATCGACACATGATAGATAGGTATTATAAAATATTATATAATATTATAAATCTCATCTCGAGTCTTTTACTGTGTTATAAAATATTATTGAGTTTTTATAAAGTAATATAATGTCAATTTAATTAACTAAACTATTATAAATAATTATATAATATTATAAATATCATATTGAGTTATCAAATATTATTAAATTATTACAAAGTAATACAATCTCTAGCCATGAATCAATTAAAATATTATAAAATATTATCTAATATTATAAAAGATATGAGTTGCCAAATATTATCAAACTATTATAAAGTAATACAATGTCATGCCATGAATCGATAAAACTATTATTAAATATTATATAATATTATAAATCTTATCTCGAATATTTTTTTTATTATAAAATTATTATAAAATAATAAAATTCAATTAGACTGTTATAAAATATTATATAATACTATAAATTTCATCTCGTCCCCAAATCGGCATCTCAAGTGTCGATTTAGACATGCACCTCAGGTGTCCATTGATACCTTTTTTAAAAAAAATATTGAATTTTTTATATTTAATTTTAAATTATGATTGAGCTAATAGTCATTTCATAAAAATTTAATGCATTAGAATGCCATTCCTTGTAAAAAAAATAGGGCCTGGTATTCATACCTGTGCCTGTGCGGTGGTAGTCGGCAGACGTGGACTATTATCCATTGCAACGAAGTGGCATCCGCTTGAACTTCTTAACAGTAAATCTAAGTTATTTTTAAAAAAATTGTTAGTATATCCATGAGTAACATCATTGGCAAAATAAGAAGAAGTTTCTATGGAAGCATGCAATCTTCTTTTCACCAAAAAAATTGACAGAAAGAATTTGATCCTAGGGTTACTTACTTTTTGTGGCTACTAACAGCACAAGAAAATATACACTCAGGATAAACTTTGGAGGTTTAACATTACCACAGTGAAGCATTGCTTCCTTTCCAAAGGTGAAATGCTTTTGAAACAGTTAAACACCTTCTCCGGGAATGCAATTGCATAAAAAAGATGCTTCATGCTTGCAACTTTCAAAGTGGTATCCTTATATAACGACTTCATCTCTTTGGCTCTGACTTGATCATCACATGATAAATTTTGGCAAATTTACAGCCATAAGGAATCCATTTGATGCTTGACCTGTGGTTTCGTTTGATAGAGCACGTAATAGTTGATAGCTGATGCAATCACATACTCTATTTCCTTTCGATGAATGACATGATACTCATTTTCTTAAAAAATCTTACCATTATTAATTAAGAAACTTAGGGTTATATGGAACAGATTATTACCCCCTTATTATCTTATGCTTTTAATGTTAACGTGGTTTTATAGCAGGCAACTCTATGGCCTCGCCAATTTTTTGTGTTAGACGCTTTAAAGGTGTTGAAGCAATAAGGGTAATATGGGTATTTGTCATGTAGTGGAGTAGTCCCTATGTAAACCCTAACCCTAAATCCTCTCTATATAAAGAGGATTAGGGGTCTAATGACAATCATCCAAAACCTAATAGTATTCCATTCATTATGGTATCAGAGCCCTAGGTTTATTCCTAGGGATCTGCGCCGCCCCTGCCCCACCCTCTCTCCCTCTTCTCTCGATCGGTCGCAGTCCATCCCCATCTCGATCTGCGCCATCAACAACCCCTGCTCGAGCAGTCCCCCCCATCGACCGGATCCGGCCTCGCCATCGACCTGCCTCGCCTCGTCCTCGACCTCGGCATCGCCAACCCCTGCTCGACCTCGCCATCGCCCCGTCGCCTCGCCCCAGCCACCCATCACCCCGACCCCGACCCCGACCTCAACCCCCATCGCCAGCCCCCCCCAAGCCCCGTCGCCAGTCACCCCAACACACAAAGCAGGGAGTTGCCCAGTGGTGACAGACTGGAGCATCCTACCTTCCTCGACGAGATCCGGTGGATCTTTCCACTGCTGTCGAGCTCCGCCGCCTAGGAGACTCGCTTAGCTCCGGCTATTCTCAGCCATCAAGCCAACAATTTCGCTTCTTCCTCGACTCTTCACCACCGCAGTTCGAACTTGGCCACAGCTTCGCCGCAACTCGCGCCACATTCCGTCGTCTAGCGACCCCCAACCAGTGCTTCACCTACTCATCCTCGACAGTTTCCTGAAGCAGCCAGTTCCTCCTCCTGGAGTAGGAGGCCCCTCCTTTGGCCTTCCTCGGACGGATCGGCAAGCCCCAGACATCAGGGCACTTTACAGACCGCCCCTCGCCCTGAGCGTAGCCTTCGTCTCCGACAGCACCGAGTTGGCCGGGTAGGAAACCCTCATCTTCTCCAATAACCAAGTTGGGAGGGGAACTCCTCCTCGGAAGATCCATCGACAAGAGCGGTTGTCTCCGCCCTCTTCCAGTCCTTCGGAGCCGCGGCCTTCAGCCCTATCTCACGACGTCGACCGTAGAACAGCCGAAAGGCCCCTTCGAAACGCTCCGCCAAAGGGCCACCGTCAACCTCATCGCCGACCCTCCCACAGACCCGACCCTGGAAAATGTCAAGGCCTCCTCACCGGATCCCGAAGGCCCCCTCTGACTGCTGATACTCGTCGACATCAGCCAAGCCTTGGTGCTACCAGCCAAGGCCGGTTCCCTGTGAAGCGCTCAAGAGTTCAAGTCCTCCTTTCGCCATCACATTGTGTTGCCTTTCTCTTATATGTAACCTGTACTATGCATAATGAAATGAATATATAAAAGAGAGAGAGAGAGCCACATACGATCCGGTAGCGGTATAGGTCGATTACGATTCTCCTACAAGGTACATCATACGCTACCATGGCATCCGGGGGACTTACTTCAGAAATGGATGGAGGTGGTCATTCAAAAATGCCATCCTTCGGATCCATACCAAAATTCGATGCAACGAACTACTCCATGTGGTCCCGGCTGTTCCTGATGATTGTTCGCGGATACGACAAAGAACATATCCTTCTCGAAGAAGAGCCAACTAATAAGATTGACAAATATGTTACCTGGGTTAAAGACAACGCCATGGTTAGCTCGTGGATCATGGTTAGCGTCATTGACAGGATTGCCCAGGAGTTAGTCTACTATGAAAGTGCCCACGATATGTGGAAGTCCCTGCTAGCCACCTACGGGCAAGATAAAAATTCCACAAAAATGTATCAGTCATTTCATGATCTGATGCATATGCGTCAGAATGGCCGCCCTCTATCGGAGTATTTTTCTGCACTCAAATCCATGGTTGCAAGCTATAACGTATGTGCTCCTCTCTGCACATGCCCCACTCAACGACAACATCGTCCGCATATGGCAACTATGATCTTCCTTGGTGGATTAGATCAGAACTTTGCCGCCCCTCGGGATCAGATGATCACTGCTCCTACTCTCCCAACCATGGAGGAAGCATACAACACATTGTGTCGACTTCCTACTGCAACAACACCTCTTACAGACACTATCAGTCAAACAACGGCGCTCGCCGCATCCGGGCGGAATTTCAGAGGCAGCTATAGAGGCAGAGGACGCGGTCGGCACTTGCAAGGACGAGGGCGATCATACATACAGTGTACCTACTGCCGTAAATTAGGTCACACCGAAGATATATGTTACAGCAAGCATGGACGTCCAGGACCATCGGCTCGAGTCGCGACTACAAATGTTGAAGGACGCCTAGTGGGTAAATTGCTCTATCTCACTATTACTCGTCCCGATATTACTATGGCAGTTGGAAGACTTAGCCAGTTTATGGATTCTCCCACTAGTAATCACTTTGAGGCATGCATGATGGTCCTTCGGTACATCAAACAGTCTCCTGGGAAATGATTACTATTTCGCAAAGACGGCAACCTCAACCTTGTAGCATACTCTGATGCAGACTATGGAGGATGCTTGCAAGACAGAAAGTCCACCACAGGTTTTTGCACATATTTAGGGGGAAACCTAATCACATGGAAAAGCAAGAAGCAAGCGGTGGTGTCACGATCCAGTGCTGAGAGCGAATACAGAGCCATGGCACAAGCAGCAGCTGAACTTGTATGGGTCAAGTCTGTACTAACAGACCTTCATGTCAGGACCAATGATATTATGGAACTAAGATGTGATAATCAGGCAGCAGTATATATTGCAAATAATCCCATGTTTCATGAACGCACGAAACATGTGGAGATCGATTGCCATTACACAAGAGATCTCATACAAAAAGGACAATTACGGACACAGGGCGTTACATCCACAGAGCAGACTGCAGATATACTTACAAAGCCATTAGCAAGGATCCAGTTTGAGAAATGTTGTAACAAGCTGAGCATGTATGATTTATATGCTCCAGCTTGAAGGGGAGTGTTGAAGCAATAAGGGTAATATGGGTATTTGTCATGTAGTGGAGTAGTCCCTATGTAAACCCTAACCCTAAATCCTCTCTATATAAAGAGGATTAGGGGTCTAATGACAATCATCCAAAACCTAATAGTATTCCATTCATTAAGGGGTGTTACCCCTTGCATATAGGGGCATCTTTGCCAACCCCGCCATGTGGCTGCCCCTAGCCACAAACAATGTGGCCTAGCTTAGTGGGCCTTCACCAACTACGCATAATGATCTTCCCTAGTCCAGAGCTTGTTTATCCACAGTTCCCACGTTTGACTAGCTTGGTTTTCATCTTCAACTATGTATAAAAAAGTGCCTGACCCCTAAAGAATTAAAAAAATCAACCAATCGATAGGCTTCCCTTCCAGTGAGTACGGAAAACTCAGTACAGTACCTAGTTAAAGCTTGTATAATCTTCTTTAGTTATTAAGAAAGGGAAGTAGATATGCAAACCTCTATGAGGGTGCATAGCACAAGAAGCTACATATGGGATTGTGGGCTTGTATTCGTTGTGCGGAGGCGCCTCTTGCTATGTCCCTACACATATGGACTCAATTTTTCATTGAAGAAATCTTTACGCAATGAGGATCGATCCAAGGAAGATGGCACCAACGAAGACCTCAAAAAGGCATTGCTATTAGCGAAAAATATAGTCAAGAAATTTTTATGGGTCATATAATGAGGCTAGTGACATTAACTTTGTCCCACGGTCAAGGATATTTTATGATGTTTGTGAAGGATCATGAGAATGAGCATCATCTTTTGAAGTTCGAGCATGTTGAAAAGTTATGAACATTTTTTATCTAGGAGGACTGGGTGGTCTACGCTTGGCTGCTAAACAATGTCATCTCATGTATTAGAGATGATATTATCTATTATGAGACTACAAATAAGATTTAGGATGGTATCAAAAATATATATCCACGCAAAAAAAAATGTATCATGTATGTTCAAACTTACCATGAGATGATGAAGTTGTAGAATAGATATATCATTACTATCACAACTAAAGGTTCTAGTAAAAACGTACAAATCTCTACAACTTGTTTGCTTCTTTTTGCAATAAATGAAGTCCCATAGAGAGGCAATTGCTATACTTTTCCTATTAGAGATTAACATGGCATACACCTTTACATGTGAGTAACTTTTGGTGGGCTCCTCCTTTCCTATACATAAGAAGGCATATACCATTAGTTGACTCACTATACCATCCATGATTGAGTTTATTGATATACAACAATGTACTTTAAGTGTCTCTGCTAGATATGGTAGATGCCATCCCTCTACCTTTTCATGAGGGAGTGATCGTGGAGATGGAGATATTAGACATTCTATAGACTTTAGTATGCTTATTGTGGGAAGAATGGGCATGTCGGGGTTTCATGCTGGACGAAGCATAGGAGACCACCAATCACACGAGAAATTATCGTAAAAAGAGAGATTTCTTGTTGATTGACTCTCTACATTTGATGAGATGCTTTAGCAGCTAATTTAGAGCATGTCTAGCTCATCGTGTTTATGAGGGAGGAGCTCCCCACGTATACTTTTTATCGCTTGACAATTATCAAAGAAAACAATCTTTCAGAAGCATCTTAATAGGGGAAGAACGTATATCGTACACTACCATACTCATCACATCATCATGTCTACAAGCTTCGTTCATTCTAGGTGTTGAGTACTATGTAGGAGTTTTAGGTGTTATGAGTTGTAAACTCTAAAGCTTTTGATGCTCTTTTCTCATCCATGAAGCATGATCGTTGGTATAAGGAATTTTCTTTATTGTAAATCAATTTCAAGCTCATCTTATTGGTGTTTGATGGAATTTGTTTGTATGACAATTTGAGAGTATATGGTATAATTCTTGCTATTATTAATTATTAGTGAAGTCCTGATTTGATTATCTAAGACAAGATTTCCATATTTGCGGTATCAACTTTGTGGTTTTGTCCCTATCTCGATTTCTATCATCAGTTGTGCAATTAGAGCTCATAGAAAAGATGATGTTTCATCATTTGGATTCATGAACAAGTTCAGTCCTAGTGTCAAGATGGATGGAACCAATAATGATTTTGTAAGCTATTTAATTCATGAACACGGTAGAAGATTTCGATAATGAATATGTGCTTACAAACCCAACTTGACTAAGGAAAAATAAATGAATATTTCATGAAAACAAGACAATGTTTCTATAAAGGTGTGGATGGCATGCTCTTTTTTTCTCTCTCTCAAATTGCGCATGATATTCTCAATTAGCATAATGTAATAGCAACGTGGGATATCTCATCACAATATATTCTCAATCCAAGAATAAAATCAAGATACTCCAACTATACCATGACATTCATATTACAAAACAAGATGGTCAACATATGCATATATACCTACCATGCTACCATAAGAGGCATGTTCGAGAACCTGCATATAACTACCTTTCTCTATGAAAATGCGATGAGAAGAAGACCTATAAGAATAGTTTTATGGATGGAGTTTTTCTTGCGAGCCTTATTTTTGGTCTATATTTCATCTCGTAATCAAATTCTTACATGTGCCACATTCCCACAAATGTACTAGGATTGTCATTACTGATACTGCCTTTGATGCATCTCCCACTATGGTTGCATTACATAGGATTGTAGGACTCAGATCAGGCTGAGGATTTGATGGCAGAGGCAGATTTGGTGGTCGTGGAGAGTCATGTCTTCTCTACACATAATGCTAAAGACTTGGGAATATTGGAGACACATGTTGGCATAAGAATGGTAGGCTACCCTTAGCACATAGTTATAATAAAACATACCAATTGGATATTTCCCATGACACAAAAATAAAAAAATATGAGTGTGTTATTCCAACTAAGGGAGACGGTCATTTCTCCTCCCTTACTCCACCCTGTACCTTGTATCATCTGATTTTGTTGTTGTTGGTAGTCACTACTAGCCATTATAAAGATAATGTTGAATAGATAGCTAATTTGGGTGCTTCTCGCCATCTCTACTGAAGTATGTATAGTTCACTACGTATAACACCTCATCTCCAAGATATTCAATTATGGCAGCCGATGAGCATCATTCACATGTTGCAAGACAGGGGGAGGTTAAGAATATCCCCGATGTGTGGTTCACATTCTACGTGCACCGAATTTTCCTTCGATCATGCTTTAATAAAAATACTAAAGATCTCGATTAGTATGGCATCTTTAACAATGTATATTTTTTGTTTCATGGCATACTTACAAGAAATTTGATCGGATGTGATCGTGAGTAGAGTGTTCTTTAGAGTGTTCTCTATAAGCAAGATCATCTCCTTCTGCAAGCATTTCTCATACACCAATGAGTCTTGACTTCTCCTATATCAAGTATTTATGTTTTGGTCGTATCCCTCTTTTAAAGATATGTCATGTCCTTCCAAAAGTTTCAACTTAAACAAAGTTTCAATGCTAAGCATGTCAAAGCATCGTTTCTCTAGTTCTCGAGTCAACTTGCTTATAATAGTTGTTCTATTAGACATTTGAGCCCATGACAATCCACTATGCAATAAAATGTATTGCAATCACTCCTTCATCTAAAATGAAGTACAATTAAGTTTGCATTAAAAATTCCTATGTCCAATTAAGGTTATATACTATGGTCATTTTAATATCATACAGTTGTTGATACAAAAATTAGATCATAGAAGTTGATGCAGCGTTGTACATTTAAAGAGTTAGACTGAATACACAACTAGCATCGTCAAGTGATTATCAACAAGGATATCTAGTTTGAAAAAGATATAGGAATCTTCTTTAAAGGATTATATCCTATAAATTAATATCAGTACTCTACATAGGATTAGAACTTTGGAAGTGGTGTATGACTCAAGGTCAAAGAAGTTACTCAATGAAATCGAGATAACTTAAGATATGTGTCGTATGCTGGCACAAAACAAGTACATATCCTCTGATCGAAGATATATATATATATTTGTGTGTGTGTGTGTTGTTCATGTATGTACATTTGGCAGAGCAATAGGTTGATGACCTAATCAAGGTTTACATATACTAACGAGCGAGTGCGCATATAAAGACATACGAGTTATATGATCTCTCAAAGTAATCATACGTGTCATAAAACCCGAAGACATGAACTCATTCAAGAGATTGGGTCAACCAAATTCCATCTATAGTTTTCTTATTTAGGAAGCAAGATAATAATTTGAGGGCATAATATATGATTTTGGAAGAATATGATTGATATTGTCATCCAAAGATTACTTCAGAAACTTAGTGATAAACCTTGAAGAAGATAGTCAAATGAGGATTTGAACTTTGGGTATAATCAAGTTATTCGAATATGTAGGATATACGAGTATCGAGACTACTCGAGGGTGATGTGAGCCTAAAAGATTATATACTATAACACTTACATTCCAAGGGAATGATGAAATCAAATGGATTTTAGTGACTCCACTTAGAGATCAAATGAATTAGAATTGTTCTCGATTCATGAAATCCTATCTTAGTCGAGAAAGTTGGGCATTCATTTCAAATAGATCATATTCAATGAGAAGATTCAATTCGATGACTGATTTTATCAAATAAATCGATGTGGTTCATCTCGATATTAGATTTCATTTTAATCAATGAGATGAGTTACCACTATACGTGGTCTATACAATTCGAGTTAATAGATTTTATCAGATAACTCAAATTGATTGCCTTTTAGAAAAAGAGTAACTTATAATTCATCTCTAAAATAATCAATTAGAAATTATTCTTTTTCTATTTTTATGAGTTGAACCATTTTAGATATTTTATTTAGTCGGTCGATGATTTTTTTCTTTGGAGGATGCCTTGTTAGTTGTCACAATTTAATTTATGGATAAAAAGCAACTACTGCTTCTAATTCAAATACGAAAGGGTAGGTATGAAAAGACTGGAAAAAGTCTCCACCATACATAGTAGATGACCACATATGGAGAGGGGTACTCTGCCTATGACTGTTAATCTTCCTCTCTTCTATTAGTAGGGAAGTGATGAATCTCCCTTTCATTACCTTTATTCTTTCATGTTAACCTTTAAAACCTACCTAAATGTATGTAAATATCATTATTTTGCATAAACTAATATTTATTATTTACTATATAAATATTGTATAAATTACGTTGTTTAAAGTTAAAATAAAAAAATAAAGAAAAGAAAAAAAGAAAATGTCAAAGGTATTTATGATCCTAAACCCCGAGCCTAGGCGCCATGATGATTGGGTCGATAAAGTATAAAGTAGGGGGAGATAAGATCCAAAAATACAATAGAAACCCTAATTTTTATTCTCCAATAATCCACTTTTGGGACTCATTTTATTCTTTATTATTCATACCTCAAATAAAGAAAAATTGTACATAAAATTTGTACATAAAAATACAAAGAAAAATACAAATGATTTGACACAAAAATAATACATAGTGTTCATTTTATAATCAGAATAAAATTCCAAAACTCAAACTTCCCATAACCATATCTTCTTCATAAAAAAACTCAAAATGCTTAAAAATCACTTTAATTGTATATATCTTTTTATTAGGTATTTAATGAAGGTGATTTCACTTAATTTAGAGTTTAAGATCCAAAAGTTAGGTTTTGGACCTCTATTTTACAATATACTGAACAAAATACTCATTTTATTTATTCTTTATATTTTTATTTTATAATTTTATAATTTTGTATATATTATTTCTAACTTATGTATATATTTGGAATATAATAAATCCATAAAAATTATAACATAATAAAATAAAATACAAAATGCATAGATGAATATACTATACTTATACCTATATAATAAATACCTTATTTATTTAAGCATATAAATAACATCAAAAATATAATAAATATATGTGCGTACTTAATTAAGTTATAACTATATAAAATATATACAGAAAATAATAAACTATAAAATAAAAATAAAATACACATAACATAAGTAAATATACCTATAAATGAACCCTTAAAAAGTAATTTATAAAAAATTAAGTCATAGAAATAAATAAAAACATATTAAAATACCACATAAATTAAAAAAAATTATGTTTTAATCAAAAATTAAATAAATTATTTACTAATTTATTTTCTATTAGTTTTTGAATTTGAATTCTGATTTATCTTTTTGCATGTGACGTGGCCAATCAGGGCCCATCTTTCATTAACTTGGGTCAACTTCTCTGACCTAAGTCGTAGGCCTGTCAGACCAAGCTGCGACCCCTTCTTCTCGATTGTTTCCCTCTTGATACAGGGCTCGAGGCGACGATCTTTTCATAAGATTTGACCACTATTCATCAGCGATTCCCGTTGATGCCTTGTCTAGGGTGAAGCATCATCGATTCACCCGTGAACCCTAGGAGAAGATACCTTGTTCATCGCATGTACATAAGCTCTACCTCCTCCATTTCCATTTTGGTTCCCTTTTGCTCCATCTTCACCATTCATCTTGTGCCCTACGGATCGAGGCTCGTGACAGGAGTCCTCTCCAGCCATCTTGCAGCCAGGTCAGGCATTGTAGAAGTGATTCCCAACCTCGTCGGAGCTCCGCTCATGGTGACTCATCTCACGGCCCTTCAATCGTTTGAGGTCTTTTTCTTTTGCTTTTCAGATAGTTTTGGTTATATTTTTAAGTTGTATTTATTTTATGTTTTAATCGCTTGCTTAGCATGGGTTTCTGATTTAGCTTAGACAGGCTCTCATTCTATGGCCACTATTCTACGCATTTGCCCCCCTATTCTGACTACACAACCATCCCATCACCTTCCACAACTGCTTCTCCACCTACTCGACTCATCAGAACCCTAGTTCCCTTCTGGATCTGGCCCATCCATATCCCTCTGCTACACCTCACTGGAGATGCACCATCCCATCCATTTCGCCTTCGACTTACACCAATAACAGCCCAAACCCTTATGCTTTTCCACTACCATTCTTTTGAGCTCATTTGCAATTCTGGAAGGGGGCATCCGAGCCCCATCCACCAACCTCAAGAGTCGTCGGATCAAGATCAGTTGCCCAGATTAAGCAGCAAGCGTCGAATCAGAGCGAGCCTTCACCATCTTATATCTGTTGGAAATCCAATCTAGGTAGCTGCTGCGAAGCATTATCATGCCCTCTTGTGACGCCATGTGTCCACGTTAATGATCGAGGATAGTAGGAACCGCACCCTTAAGGGGTATTTTGCATCTTTGACCCTAATTTTTTGTTTATTTTTTATTCATCTAATATATTAAATGCGCTTTATATTTTCTATGAAATTAGCATGTGAACCCATGTGCTTTTGTGAGTTAAACTTTCATCCAGTCCAGCTTAGCTCACGTGTCACCCCATGTAGGCTGGCCATTTTGTTTGGAATCCCTTGTAGCTTTTGTATTTGGTTTTTAATATTCAGATTTTAAATATTAGTTGAATTTTTTTTTGAATATTTGAATTATAGCTCTCCTTTATTTTTGATTACGAACTACCTTTGCTAGTTCTATTATTGGTGTGCATGTTCTTTAAATTTTTATGAATATCATCCATGCTCCAAAAAATATGAAAAAAATAAGGTAATGTGTCTGCTAGCTTGTTCTTTCATGTATATTGTTATATTTGCATTTTAGACATTTTCCTATATTATAAAATATAAAAGAGCACATTTTACCCTTGTTTGACATGAAAATTTTAAAAATATATAAAATCTTTTTGAAAAAAATCCAAAAAAATCTATCTTATTTTTTATAGCATTTTACAACTCCAGACCAAATACCCCTAAAAATAGAAAAATAAAATGATTAAAAATTAAAAAGCGCTAAAATACTTTAAAAAAATCACGAAAAAATCCAAAAGTATTGATTTCCATTTTATAATTTTATATACATTATTATCTCTATATTAAAATTAATTTTGAGAAATTTTGATGCTTTTTGAAATTTTTAAATCTCAAATCAATTCGATCTATTTATTTAGTATCTATTTTGGGATATTTTTGACTTAAAAATTTATAAACATTAGCAAAAATATATGAAAAATCATAAAAATATTGGATAAATATAAAAAGTCAAAGAAAATTTTATTCATTCTAATTTTAGTTATTTTTAGTAGTATTTATAATTATATTGCCTTATATTATATATAGTTATATATAAGCCTTTATTATATTAAAAAAGAAATTAAAATCAGAAAATATAAAAAAAATAAAATTAAAATTAAAAGGGATATTTACACCCATGACCCTGAGTAGTTTCGTAATTACCCCAGAAACCTTGTGTAATCGCGAATTACACCTAGAATCTCGAATAATGTTTAACCCTTACATGACTTAATTAGGTGTCAACTTCCATCCATTTATGTCGTTAACTTTGATAGATTCCATCTCTTTTATACAATTTTACACCACGAACAAAATCACATTCCCAAAAAATGCACGCATCTTCCTCAACTTTGGCAACCAGAGCACCCCCTTTCCAATGTCTTCCTCGTCGATGTCAGAAACCTCAGACCCCACTTATTGATGTTTGAATCCATTCTCGTGCCAGGAGGATGTTGGGCAACGGTCGAGGGGGTGGAAGGGTTGGAGGCAGGGGATGAAGGGGATGCAAGATGGGATTGTAAGGGGGTTGTGTAGGGGGTTTAAGGGTGGCAGTGGGGGTATAGGTCGCTGGAGGAGGGGGATAGAGGGGGTCGAAAGGGGGAGTCGGTGGAGGTGTAGGTCGTTGGAGGTGAGGCCGGAGGAGATGGACGAGGGGGCTAGAAGGGGGCGATGGTGGGGGTAGGGGAGGGTACGGCAGCAAAGGTGGAAGGGTGTGTCGATTAGGGTAGAGGCCGTTGGAGGCGTGGGGGCGGAAGGGTCGAAAAGGGGTTGCGATGGCGGTGGAGGTCGCTAGAGGCAGAAGCGGAGGAGACGGAAGGGCTAGAAGGGGCGGTGGTGGGGGTGAGGAAGGTTGAGGTGGTGGAGGTGGAACGGGGTATCAGTTAGGAGGAAGGTCGCTGGAGGCGGGGGTACGGAGGGGGGTGGAAGCAGGGCGACGGTGGCAGTCGAGGTCACTTGACGCGGGGGCAGAGGAGATAGATGAGGGGGCTGGAAGGGTGTGATGGTGGGGGTAGGGGAGGGTGCGACGACAGAGGTCTAGGTGTCGGAGCGGATGGCTACGAAGCTGAGGTCGGAGAGGATGTTGAGGAGCGTCGTCGGAGTGTTAGGGAGGCTATTGATGTGGGATTAGAGGAGGAGGAGGATAGAGGAGGAGAGGGGGAGGAGAGGAAGAAGAAAGGGGTGTGGGTAGTATTGGGTTTTTTACTAGAAAATAAAAGAGAGAGAGAGAGAGAGTAAATAACAACCCTTAGATGTGGTGTGGTTAGATTAACTCATATGAGTAGTTGAGTTAACATACCAACTAGACGGAGGTTTATAAGTGTGAGACGGAGTGAGTATTATGGTTATGATTATGTACCATGGTCATCTTGATATCATATAGATGTTGATCCAAAAGTTAGATTACATAGGTAAATTTAAGGTTGCATATCTGAAGAGTTAGATTGAGGACAAAATCAACATTGTCAAGTGTATATCAAGAAGGATCTCAACTATGGGAAAGAGAGTGTAATCGTTATCTAAAGGTTGATATGTAATTGACCTCTTGATGTAGGTTCTCTACATAATAATAAAGATTTAGAAGCATTTGATGAGTCGAGATCAAAGAGTGACTTGACGAAATCGAAATAACTTGAGACCTATATTATATAATACCATAAAACATGAACACATTATCTGACTGGAGACATATACTTATCTATATGTTTGATTATGAGTATTTGCCGGATCAATAGGTTGGTGACCTAATCAAAGTCTCAGTGAGCTGGTGTATTTATAAGGATTTATGAGATGTATGATCTTTCAAAAGAATCATACAAGTTCACCGAATTGAAAACTTTAACTCATTCATGAGATATTCGGGTCTACCAAATTCCAAAGATGGTCATCTAGTTTAGGAAACAAGAAATGAATTTATCAGTATGCTATAAGATTTTAGAAATTTGTACCTATCGCCCAATGATCAATTGATAAACTTACTAATAAACCTCGAAGAAAGCAGTCAAATATGGATTTGAACTTGAGATTTAATCAAGATCATCCAGTATGCATAATGTACGAGTACTGGAAAGACTCAAGGGTGATGCGATCTCAAAAGATTGCATACCATGACATTTCTATTTTAAGGAAAAGATTATATGAATAGAATTCAAATAGGAAAGGAAAGAGAGGAAGGATTCTCCACCATACATAGTGGACATCCACATATGGAGAGTAGGATTATTCTTAGGGTCGTCCACTCATCTTATATCTTATTAATATGGGAATACAATCTCCTACATGTTGATTGCCTCTCTTGTATTACTGGGAGATTACAATCTTACTGATGATGATTGATTTCCCTTCTATTTGAAATAGGATTCAATCCTAGACATTCATATAAGGAATGTCTAAATACTAGTCATCCACCAGATTATATAAGGTGGGATTTGGGTCCCCTTGAAGATCATGGAAGCCTTCGTATTCTTAAGGCCCTCTCAAGGATAAGAAGATGAACTATTTCTTCATCTTCGAAAGGATGACCATCTCTCTCTTACTCTCCCTCTCTCCCATTGGTAGTCATTCATTAGCATTCTTCTCATCGACAATCTTCCCGATCTTGTGAGGAGGATCATCTTCTTGGTGGAGAAGGGGAGACCATCTCTCAAGTTCGTGTGAGGAACATGCTCATCGCCATGCCTATGGATGCAATCTTTCTTGAATGAGAATAAAGTCAGGAGTCTTCTACTTTAGTGACTACAGCAATGATCACACTTCGAAGGTATAATATCAAATCTCATATAATTAGAGAAGCGATTTGGAAATAATTATCATAACCATGTACTTTCACAATTAATTTTCATAATAATTTTGTTATATACTTGCATGCAGCTCAAATGATGAGCTTATATTTTGTCAAATTTAATTCGATGATTTTGCTTTCCATAATTTGTGAGGCTAATAATCTTCTTCACTTTCATATTTTGAATCGATTTATTTGATGTCAGGGGTCCAAGTTCTGCCCATTATCTTCAAAATCCTAAATTTTATCTTATCACTGTAAACGACTTTGTGTATGTCTCGTGAATTTTTTTATTATAGAATAAATTTGAAATTGAGGAAGTAATACGACACTTTATTTTAGAAATTAAGAATTCCTTAACAGCTTATGTCAAATATTGTAAATTGATCGTGCTCTTGAGTTCAACACTTTATTTATTTTTCATTTTCTTTAGGTCTCAAAGGATTCTTCATCAAATTCTGTACACCTATCAATAAAATATAATAGTTGAGAGGAAACATATGCACATGTTCACCCAAATACTCCTTATCCGTAGTCATGTTTCTAATTCATACTAGAGAGATGTTATGCTTCATGCAAGTTACTTAATCAAGCGTTCCCTCATTAGTGATTAATACACAAGTCCCATTGTAGGCTCTCTTTCCTAGAAAGGATTTTTTTGTATCTCCTTGTGTTTTTGAATGTGTTTTATTTTTTCATACCATGACTCCTGGACACAATAAACTTTCACCTACTGTCATCAAGTGTCTATTTATTGGGCATTACAAAATCCAAAAGTACTATTGGTGTTGTGATCTGGTTTATAAGAGATATTGTGTAAGGATTAGTCTTATTTTCTTTGAGTCAATTGTCGTCTTCTCACCCATGAGATCTAAGATGTTGGGCTCATACCCTTTTGATAAAGTGGTACACTTAATGCCTCCTATTTTGAGCCTAATGATTCATATTAATACTCTTAAATAGGAGTGTCCATGGGTTGGGTACCCGACCCATTTTATTGTGACCCACCCCGATATATTATTATTGAGTCATGGGTTGACCTCCATTCCAACGGGTATCCGATCATAACAAATACCCAGTTAATATCAACGGGTAATAGGTACCCGGGGGTACCCATGGAAGTACTGTCTTTATTAAGTGCAATTACATATATATTTGATAAATATTAATCAAGGGACAAAATTGAATATCCCATGCACAACGATGGCTATAATTTCTATGTGTGGCGATTGAGACCTGAAATTACAAGTTCAACCTGGTTGATCCACAAGGGAGGAATACGATCACCGTGTTGGCGGGGTGGGCGACCATCAAATTCACGGAGGACAACCCCAAGCTTGGATGATAATGCACTGTTTCCTTGACATGCTTCTAACATGAGGGACGAACATGGTATTCCTCATCGAGACCGAGGAGGGGAGCTTGTATCCGCCACCTGCGGAATCGGCCCAAGTGCTCGTGATTTCATGATAATAATACCATCATCACTTAATTTTTACTTGCATACCATTCTATATATGATGCCATTTCCATACATACCATGGTTAGATGATGGGTTTGAAGCATATGAACAATATCCATAAAGGAAATATCGTCAACATTTTACCGATCAGGCACCAAATCAACGATGTGTACCGAAAAAGGCACACGACAAAATATGCTATTTTAGTACTATTTTGCTACATTTACGAAATTGATATTTTGACGATACTGAAATTTAAAAAAATTGAGTTATGATATTGTTTGGACCATTGATTTACACCATTCAAAATAAATACATGTACATATATGTCATGTTAAAGCTATCAAATGCATGTAAAGTTAATTAAGGTATATTATATTAATTTCTATTATTTACGTATCATGATTTGTATCTATTTCATATCCATATCTTTTTTAACGATTCGGTAATACATTTTTCAATATTTATATTTTGAAAGAGATAAGAATAATGTTTATATATCGGTATTTGTACCTAATCATTTACGTTGTTTAGATTAAATTAGGTAGTAGATGCTTCTAATAGGAAACCCACGGGTACCCATTAATTCAATGTGTTTTTTGGATGGGTCACGGGTCTGGATATTGTTGGTACCCGACCAATCACTTTCAAATGGGTACCATGAGTTTATGGTCAAAATGAGCGTGTCAAGTCGGATACACGCTTGTTGGGAACAATCAATCCCACGGATATTGCTGAAGCGTTATTCAGATAGGAGAAATATCTCCAAAATGATGAATCCGTCACTAAACTTTACGGAAGAATACTGGAGAAGAATTACTCCCAAGATTATTCCCTCCAAACTTCACGACAACTATGGACCTTTTTTCTTCTCTCTCTCTCTCTCTTTCTTATTTATTTCTTCTACTAGGAGAGCTTGTGTTGAGATGATTCTGATGTGTACCCCCATACCTCTTATTTATACTCCATGGAGATGAGCAAATAAGGAAACATAAACTCCTACTTCCCAATAAGATTAGGAAAAGATTACTCCTAATCCTAAAAGGCAATTGATCTCCTCCTCCAATTTGTAATTGATTTTTTTTCCTTTTCCAAATAGGACTGCCAATGTCCTATATATATGGACTAGGTTCCCACATGGAGGGGAGCCTATCCAAGATCGCTGACCCGAAAAATTTAAACACTCCTATTCTTAAATGCATTGTAGACATTGCTTCCCATTTCTATACGAATACACCTAACCATACAGAGATCGAATCTCCTTGCCTTAGTACATGCCTAATCTTAAGTTGGTGATAAATATTGTACACTCACTATTTACTCATAGCATTGGTAGTGATGTTCTGATGCATAGGGAACTCTTTTCATATCTTTCTTCTCTTCATTGGTGTGTGGGCTATCTTTGGAGCTTGACTTGAAATGCACTCCAAGAGAGATGCTAGTTGGATTTGTCTTCTCTATATGAAATCTCTGAAGTACATTCTCAATGTACTTCTCTTGGGAAATCCATAACCTTATTACCTTTAGATCCCTTGTGATCTTCATGCCTAAAATTTGGCTTGCATGTCCCAAGTCCTTCATAGAAAAGGACTTACTCGACTCTTTCTTCAAGCAAGCGATTATCCCATTGTTGCTGCCAACAATCAACATATCATCAATGTAAAGCAACAAAATGATGAAGTCATCACATGAGAATTTCTTCATGAAAACACAATAGTCTGAAGTAGTCTTGGAATAGCCACGCTTCCCCATGAATGACTCAAACTTCTTATACCATTGCTTTGGCACTTGCTTTAAGCAATATAGGCTTTTCCTTAGCCTATAAACAGAATTTCCCTTGTCCTTAACTGTGAAACCTTCTAGTTGCAACATGTACATTTCCTCCTCAAGGCCACCATGGAGGAAAGTCGTCTTCACGTCCATCTGTTCAACCTCCAGGTCAAGGCTAGCAACCAAGCTGAGAACCACCCTGATAGAAGACATCTTCACCGCAGGAGAAAAGATCTCCTCAAAGGCAATCCCTTCCTTTGCTTAAAACCTTTCACAACAAACCTAACATTGTACCTTGGGTTTGTAGAGTATTCATCATGTTTCACTCTATAAACCTACTTGTTTCTCAATGTGCACTTACCTTTAGGCAACTTCACAATCTCAAAGGTGCGATTATCATGAAGGGAATCCATCTCTTCTTTCATAGTTTTTGCCTATTTCTCCTTGTTTGCATCTTGCACGACTTCTTCATAGCATTCAATCTCAGCACTATCTGTCAGCAAAATGTATTCTCATGCAGGATATATGGTTAAGGGTCGCCTCTCCCTTACAAGTCTCTGTGTCGAGAGAGATTCAGAAGAAGAAGAAGAAGAAGAGCTCTCATCATCATGCCCACCATCATCATCTGCATCATCATCATCATCATCAAGAGTAGAGATCTGTGGCACATCCTCCTCGTCTCTTCCATTTGACACTTGTTCATCGATATCATTTGGCACCACATGTGGAGCCCTTTACAAATGGACTGGCTCCACATCATACAGTTGATAGCTGCTCAAAGGAGTGTCCTTAGCAGCCTCATGGATGCCCTCAATGGTTTGTTCTTCAGAAATGATCACATTCATGCTCCTCATCAACTTCTTATTAACTGGATTATACAATATGTAGCCAAACTCATCTTCACCATATCCCAAGAAAATGCATTGCTTCATCTTTACATCCAACTTCGAACATCCTTGAGGACATGGACAAAAGCATGACATCCAAAGACCCATAAATTATGTAGGAGACATTATTTCCATGCCAAATCCTATCAGGAACATCGCTATCCAAAGGTACATGTGGAGATAGATTGATAACAAGAACAACAATATAAAGTGCTTCACACCAAAAAAGAGTTAGGCAACTTAGCTTCAGAAAGGAGGCATCTGACTCTCTTCATCAAGATCCTATTCATTCTCTCTATTATGCCACTCATATTCTTCCTCGTCAAACATTGTAGTCCCTTCTCGCTCGTGTGACCCAATTATCGATGCCATAGCTCAATGTACTTTGCATATCCAGTCACATGTGCAATATCGTGAGATATGGATGCATTCATGATATAAAGATTATTGCTATACTTCTTGTAACGAGCAACAACTGAGGATCTCCGAGTAAGCTTTCATTGTCTGCTACCAAAAGTATTGAGGTATCTTTCATCATCAAACTTGCCTATAGAAATTAGATTTAAGTGCATGTCTGGCACATGGATCACATCTTTGAGTGTCAACACCGCTCCATTGGCATTCTTCGATGCAACGTTGCCAATGCCAACAACAGGAGACAAAGAGCTATTCTCCATCTTCAATGTACCAAAATAACTAGCTATATATGAAGAGAAAAGCTCTCTCTAAGATGTAACATGTAAAATAGAATCATTGTCAACAAGTCAACAAGTATTATCATGTGCAACATTCACCATCTCCTCATCATAAACAATAAGGAGCTTATGTTGTGCAGATGCAACAACATTATCATTTTTCTTTTCTTCCTTGTCGCCGCCATTCTTGTTATCTCTCTTGAATTGGAATAAACACTTCTTGGTGTACCCATTCATCTTGTAATAGTGGCACTCCATGTTCTTATATCTAGATTTGGACTTGCTCTTGTTATCCCTGCCCTTATCATTCTTGATTCTGTTCCTCATATTGTTCTTTGCAACAAGAACCTCTAAATGTGAAGGTCTCCTTGGGCTTTTCTTCGCATCTCCTCATTGAGGATGCCAAACTTGATAATTCCAAAGAAACAACCTCGTTAACTGCAGAGCTAGTAAGTGAGACTCTGAAAGTCTCTCACAAATATGGTAGAGTAGAAAACAATAATAGTCCCAACATCTCATCTTCAAATTGTATTCCCATACTCATCAGTTGACTTGTAATTCCTTAGAATTCATTTAGAAAATCTAATACAGAACCGTCCATCTTGAATCTCAAATTCATCAATCTTTTGAGAAGAAACTATTTGTTACTTCTCGTCTTGGAGGCATAAAGATTTTCCAACCTCAACCGCAAGCTTCTAGTGTAGCTTTCATCTTGGGTGTGTTTGTAGACATTCTCATAGACAAACTGTCTTATGAAGCCACAAACCTGCTCATGTTCAAATTCATGTTCTCATCAATTTTAGCTTCAGACTTCTGCATGGAGAATACCGGAAGGTGCATAGCCTTCACATATAAAATGTCATCCATATTGTTCTTTCAAAAATTATAATTAGTCCCATTAAGACTAATCATCTGACTCGAACCAAACTCTATCTTGTAATCCATCATTAAACAATCTTTGATACCAGCTTTTTGGGAACAATCATTCCCATGCATATTGCAGAAGCGTTATCGAAACAACCACTTGACAGACAAACGGTAAATCAAACGGCAGAAGAACCACTAAAAATCTGAATAGCAAGCAAATAACTACAAATGCAAGAACAAAAGCAATCACAATTGTATGGAGAATTTTTCGTAAAAAAGACTCAATGTGAGGGCAAAATCACGTATTGATCGCAACCCAAAACCAAGCACTATAACTGAAATAATCTCTCGTGAGGGGCTTACAAAATATCAGCCTTCTATACGGTGATACAAATCACCAAAAAATGGAGAATAGTAAAGAGGAGAAATATCACCAAAATGATGAATCTGTCGCCAAATCATAGGGAAGAATACTGGAGAAGAATTGCTCCAAGGATTACTCCTTCCAAACTTCGTGGCAACCACGAACCTTCATTCTTCTCCCTCTCTTTCTTATTTCTTTATTGTAATAGGAGAGCTTGTTGGGATGATTCTGATATGCACTCCCATACCTCATATTTAAACTCCATGGAGATGAGCAAATATGGAAACATGAACTCCTACTTCCAATAGGATCAGGAAAAGATGACTCCTAATCCTAAAAGGTAATTGATGTCCTCCAATTAGTAATTGATTTTTTCCTTTTCCAAATCAAACTACCAATGTCCTATATATATGGACTAGGTTCTCACAAGGAGGGGAACCTATCCAACACCGTTGACCCAAAAATTTGAACACTCCTATTCTTAAATGCAGTGTAGACATTGCTTCACATTTTAACAAGGTCTATACTAAGACACCCAACTATACAGAGATCGAATCCCCTTGCCTTAGTACATGTCTAATCTTAATTTGGTGATAAACATCGTTCACTTTCTATTTACTCATAGCATTTGTAGTGACGTTCCGTTTTCATTACTCTGGTAGTTAATGAGATGAACATGTGAGAGGTCCTTCAAACAATATTGGTTTACCTATAGCACTAAGGAAGGGCATATGCAACTGCTCCACTTTCTTGCTCACATCTACTTCTCTTCTGAGGGATTTCCCATGAGTACAAATAGCTTATTCAGGATTTCCTAGTAGCAATGATTGCTAATATATTTCAAGAGACACTCGTAGATAGAATATGGAAATTATATATGGTAGAAAATTTGTCATCCCTATGATCCATACAAGTGAACCCTTATTTTCTCTCAACGGTTTAATAATAGTAGGATGCAAGTGGTTGCTCATGATGAATCACAAAGTAGATAGTAGTGTATAATACTACAAGGATGAATTGGTAGCTACTTTATGGATTAGCCCATATTAGCTCATGTGGATGCTCTCATAATGATAATAAGATGTCTAAATACTTTACTAGGGAATGGTATGTTATTTTGGAGAGTGGGTTTCTTTACCCTCACTAAAATGATTAATATGCAAGTTCCATAGTGGATAAGAATCGCATAGTTTTGTAGCGTATCTTATTGATTAATTTGTCATGTAGAAGAGCAAGAAGCAACAAGTTGACTTCATATCTACTACTGAATCGGAGTACGACTTTATGGCCCAAGCTATTAGAAAATGAAGTTACACAAAGATTCTTCTCCTAATGCGGTTATGGTATGACAATCAAGCAACTTTAATCAAAGCAAATAATCCTAGGTTTCTTGAAAGCCAAGCACATTAAGGTAGATGACCATTACACCATAAATATGATATATAAGGGTCTAGATATGATATAGAAGGGTTGCATCTCACATATCTTATATCAAAACACTAAATAGAATTACCAAAGCACTCTCCGGAAGTCCTTTTTAGAAGTATTTTTCCAAGCTAAGAATGGTGGATATCTATGCACCTGATTCAGAGTAAGTATTCAGAATTCTATAAAACTATTAAGTGATATAAGTTGTAATCTTTTCCAGGAGCACTCTTGTTTGTTCTCTTTTCTATGGCACCTCTTAGGTGTAACCCTAACTTAAGCATCTTCTTATATAAGGAGGCTTAGGATACCTTGTTTTAATATATAAAATAACTATTTTCTTCTCTCCACAATGGGTAATAAGGCATAGTGATAGCTTTATTTATTATGAGCCTCACAGTACCTTTGTGGAGATGGACAATACTTATGAAGTATGGAGCTTGTACCTCTCGAGAAAGCTGCATGAGTAGCTAATGTGTACTATCATCTACTGAAGGCCTTTTTGAGTTCTATGTCATTCCCAAGCTACAACTAAATTATATTTTTCTCGTTAATTTAGCAGTATGCTTTTCTCTAATAATATATGAAAAGCCAAGAGTTATAGAAATATTTTTTTGTGTGGTTATTCCTTTTCCAGACATCCTCAAAAGGAGGATGATTGGTAGGGATAGTGGCGAGGGCACCTATCATTCTTACCATCTTAGGTCTCCTTAAGCACCATTATCTAGGTGACCCATACAATAACAACAACAACAAAGCCTTCTCCTACATTAAGTAGGTTGTGGATTCTTTGACATCATTCGAATCTATTTTGGATCATTCATAGAGTTATTCCAAATAACTAAAATACCTTCGGATAATCTCCTTACAATGCCTATTGGGTCTTCCTTGCTCTCTTTTAGCAAGCTCAATATCCCAAATCTTACATTAACTGGTGTATGAGCCGAATACCTTTGTAAATGGTCAAACAACTTTAAGATAGTCTCTCTCATATTATCCTCTATTGGAGTTACAAAAAACTTTACTTATAATCACATCATTCTGAGTTCGATCTTTTCATGTATGACCACATATCCACCAAACCCTTTTCGATTTTGTTGTTTCACTCTCTACACATGTATATGATTCACAGGCCAACGTTGAGATCCATAGAGCATAGCATACTTCTCGATTGTTTTGTAATAAAATCATTTGATTTTTAAAGGAACATTGTTATCGTGTAGAATACTAATCTCCTCTCTGCTTTATCTAACATGCATTTACTTTATCCATTGATTTCTTTATCATATTATAAAATATATCCCAAATATCTAAAAGAATCTTTATTTTTAATGTTATCATACAATTTTCTCCTTGATTCATTCACCACTACTTCCATCAAGTGTACACTCCATATATTCAGTCTTAACCCTACTTATACAAAATCCTTTAGTCTCTTAGGCACGTCTCAATGCCTTAAGCTTCTCATTTACTCCATATATAGTCTCATTAACCAATACAATATCATCAACAAATAACACACACCGGGGTATCTTATCATGAATGTGACTAGTCAACTCATTCCATAATCAACATAAAAAAGGTAATGAACTCAAAATTGAACCTTCATGCAGATTGATGCTAATGTCAACTTGTCGGTTTTTCCATACTAAATCTTTAAACAATATATACCCCAATCATGCATATACTTTATAACCATAATATATGAGATAGGAACTCATCTATTCTTCAAAACTCTCCACAAAATCTCCCTTAGAACTGAATCATAAGTTTTCTCCAAATCAGTAAAAATCATATGAAGGTTCTTTTTTTAACTCTATAAATATGTATTGTTCTCTTCAATATGTGGATAGCTTTAATAGTTTAGCGACATACCATGAATCTAAATTCCTTTTTATTACTTTGATAACTTGTCTCAAACTTCTTTGTATGACATGTTCACAAATTTTCATAGTATGAGTCATCACTTTGATACCTATGTAATTCGAACAATTTTGAATATCTTCTTTATTCTTGTAAAGAGGCATCATGGTGCATTTCCTCCATTCTTCTACCATTTACTTTCTTCGTCGAATGACATTGAATATATTTGTGAACCAAGTCTAATCATGTTCACCAAAAACTCTCCATAATTCTATAGGAATGTCATCATGTCATACACTTCTCTCATGTTTTATATATTACCTTCAAAGCCACGTCTACTTTCTTCTTTTGTATTCAACTCTAGCTCGCATGAGTCAGGTAATTATCACTACTAACTAGATCTCCTAAAGTGATATTTTTATTTCCATGGACAATGAAAAGCTTATGAAAATATTGCATCCATCTAGTTTCTACATACTTAAATAATAAGCATTTGTCCTTCCTCATCCTTAATGCATCTCACTTGTAAAAATATTTTATTTTTCTTTTTCTAGCTTTGGACAATCTCGTGGAAAATTGATCCCATGTCTTACACCCTCATTTAAGGATTACACTAACGACATATGACCTGAAAAAGGCAAAGCCTACACGAGATAAAAAATATCGAGAACACTATAAATTCTGAAGAGGTCAAGAAGTTGTTAACATTCAAACTCAATGATGGGCCTCTTAAAAAGAATCTATAGTCTTGGACTAAATAATCCATCAAACGCCACTTATCAACCCCACTTCAAAGCCAAAACCCATTCCTGCTCAACCCTTGGGCATGTTTTCTTAAGGAAAGAGTGGCATTTCATGAACAGGCAAGGTGTCTCTTCAATCTCCTCCTGATCCTCTTCAAATCCTCCACAACTCTAAACTCCCTATAATTAATCTATTTGTACAAAACTTCATACGCTTTTCTTTTGACTTTACGTACATCTCTTGCTTCCTCGTTCACTATTTTGTTGCTTGTGATGGTTTCTTATATTATATTTGTATACATAGTTTTAAAGCGAGATCTTTTGATTTTGAGCTTCTCTTTCACTCCTTCAAACTACCACCAAGACTACTTTTGATATGGAACTCCTCCTTTAGACTTTCCTAGCATCTTAGTGGCTACACTTCATATACAAGATGTTATTGCTGCCTTTTGCATTTTCATTACATCCCCAAGGTAAGTCTTCTAAACCTTCTCATTGAAGCTTACTTTCTTCAATGATTCCACCATCTAGTTCTAATGGTCTTGAAAATCATCTTTTTGTTTACCAACCCCTCTTAGTTGCACATATATAACTAACAAATGATGTTGAGATGTCAAGATCTCTCTTATGATTACTTTTCGATCTTTACAGTACAACTAATCTCTTTTTATCGTCACAAAGTAATATATTAGTATTGTATTTGTTCCATTCTTATAATTAATTAAATGCTCATCCATTTCTTAGAGAGTGTTGGCAATAATAATGACATAAGTCGTTACAAAATCTTGAATGATGTTTCCCTCTTCATTTCTAACTCTGAAGCCAAGACCCTCATGAAAACTAGCGTACTCTGAAGCATCCTTTTCCACATGTCCATTGAAATTTTCACCAATGCAAATCATCTCTCTGTATGAGATTCATTGCATAATTTTATCCAAATCCTGTCAAAAATCCAGTTTAATCATTTCCGCTGAATCAATTTGTCAAGCATAAACTGAGGTGATATTTGATATTTTTTCTTCAAGTACATTTTTAACATAATAATACTATCACCAAATCTTTGCACTTCAACCACACTAACCTTAAAAAATTCTTATGAACTACCACTCCAAAACCATTTGTACACTTCTTTTTACCTAAATACCAAATTTTAAATCTATAGATGACTACAAAGGAATGGGGTAGAGGAGGATTTCAAGGTTATGAAATATGGGAAAGGTGTAGGACCTAATGAGATTCCTATAGAAGTTTGGAGAATTCTAAGTGATCATGATTTCAGTTGACTCATAAATTTATTCAATGTTATTTGGTGAAGCGAGAAAATACCTAAGTATATGAGGGTAAGAATTGTGGTCCCTATTTATAAGAATAAGGGAGACATTCAAACTGGATGAATTACATAGGTGTCAAATTGATGAGTTATACTATGAAAATTTGGGAATGTGTGATCGAAAGAAGGTTGACGTAAGTTTGCAAAGGAAAATAAAATCGATTTGAATTCATGTCATTTAGCACTTGTTGAGAGAACAATGAAGATTTATTGAGAAAAAAGGAAGAACCTCCATGAGTTTTTTATTGATATGGAGAGGATTATGTTTACGTCCTTTGGGATACATCAAGGAGAATTTAAAGAAGAGACAAATTTTTATACTATACATTAACCTTATAAGGGATATGTACAATGGTTGCATTGGCATTAACAATAGTCTACATCAAAGTTCAGCTTTGAGTTCATTCATTTTTACTTTGATTATGGATGTGTTTACTAGTCATGTTTAGGATGAGATGCATTAGTATATGTTATTCGTTGATTATATAGTATTGATTGATTAGACTAGAGATGGAGTAAAATGAGAAGTTTGAGGTTTGAAAACATGTGTTAGAGATTAGAGGATTTCATATAAGCAGTGTTAAAATTGAATATATAGAGTCCATATTTGATGAAAATAATGGTGAAGGAATAGATGTGAAGATTGGTCACAATTGCAATCAGAAGAAAGATTCTTTTAAATACTTGGGATCAATTTTGTATCATTGTGGTGAACTCAATGGAGGTCTTACTCATAGAATAAACACAAGTTGGCTAAACTGGAGAGGAGCCTCTGTTGTTCTATGTGATGGAAAATTTCCTTCAATATCGAAGGAAAATTTTACAAAGCAGCAGTGAGACCTGCTATGCTCTATAGATCTAAATGTTGTTTTTTGAACCATAAACATGTTTGAGAATGACAATAGTATAAATGAAAATACTAAGATGGATGCCTGGTCATACAGGTAAAGATCAAATTTGGAATGATGTGATAAAAAGAAAAGTTAATATATTTCTGATAGAGGATAAGATGAGAGAAAATCACTTGAGTTGGTTTCACCATTTGCAGAGAGGGTTGACCGATGAAAAATGCGAGTTTTGAGATGTTGAGTTAACTATGAGAGGGTGAGGGAGACCCAAGTATTGTTGGAATGAGATTATTTGAAGGGATTTTCATTTTTTAGATCTAACCTTGAGAATGACACAAGATAGATATGAATGGAGGCAAATAATCAATGTAGAAGACCCTACTTAATGTGGGAGAAGGCTTTGTTGTGACCAAAACTAAAAGCATGTCTTCTTGATCTCCCTTGCTTTCTCTCCAACACATTTTGTCTCTTGGAGACAAAATAACTGAATCTTCCTTCTTTCCATCTATCTACAATCTGCATTGATTTACCAATCAAAGTGTCCATATTCCAACTACTTATCCACAACTTCTTTGGCAACCTCTGTTGGAATAACTTCTTTACTTGCATGCGTCCATCATGTGGATAACTCTTGCAACTTTTGAATTGTATTTAGGCGATGGTGCAATGGAACTAGCTTATGCATGTGTTTCTTGAGAACCCTTGCAAATTTTTAACTGCATTTGAGCAGCGATATAATAGCCTTTGCCAACTTCTCATTGCATTCATGTAATGTAACGCATTGCTAGTAAGGAATGCTCCAATGAATTCCAAATATTTTCTTAAGTCCATGTTATAAGATCCCATTGTTTTACACTAGTTGTCGGCTATCTAACGCAATCCTCATCATTTGCCTGAACTCAGGACTAGTTATGGCTGAGTTGGGTTTCTCATCAATGGAAAATTTTCATTTCATCATTCTGTAGCTTCGTCCTACCATTATTGTTTGTGTGAAACTTACTAGTTTGGGATCAACACCAGGAGTGTAAACAAATAGTTACTGTGTTCCTATTAATAATTCCAAAAGGTCTAGTTGAGGATAATTTGCAGGATATTTTCACCTTCCCATGGTCACATAGACTGCCCTGCAACTTGCATACGGGATGCATTCTATTTCAAAAGCAGTGTCTTTCGAACACTTAGAGTCATGCATAAGATAGTTATGTTAGTGTCTACTAATAGTAAAGTCTCACATCTCACAAACTTAGATTATAAAAGCTTCCACATTCTATGGAGGTGGAAATGAAATCACCTATGGTGGAACCACCTGTTGTTAGTTGCAAGTGGATCTTTACTGTAAAAGAAAAATTAAGACGAGTGTATATGACAAGGTACAATAGTTGGAAATTATGGTGTACACCCTCAAGATGTTAACACCACCTATACTGAGAGATTTTTTATGTGTGTATGCATAAATGATCATGATAGCAAGATTTTGTATCACTGGAGGAAGGTCAGTGTTGTGATGGACATCTTAATTTGGACATCAATCATGGTCCAAATAAGTTGTATAGCAGTTTTGGAAACTAATGGTATATTTCTGTGAGTGGAGATTGATTGACGTAACATGGGATATCTTTAGGGGGTCGTTCGGAAGATATGTAAAGGATAAGAATGTCGGGATACGTTCCGATATCATCTCCACTCAGATGCCGATTGTTAGAGATACGATCCACAAGATATAAATGCAGATACGCAATCGACCACCACCACGGAAGCATGTGAAGAAAAAGAGAACTAGATATGATGATGGTCGATCACCTCGCACGACCACTGAAGAAGAAAATAACTAAGATAGAACGAGTATAACTCTCTATGATCCACCTCTCTCTCCCCCTCTATGGGTTACATTGTTCTAGTGGTGGTGTAGACAATACTCCTATCCCATCTAAATATATCCCAGTTACAACACGATCGCCATATTCTCATTAGGACTACAAATAAAATGCAACACAACTATTATTAGGATCAAGAGTCCCATCTCATTAGGATTTCTAATCCCAAAATGACTCCAA
The DNA here is from genome assembly GCA_037367405.1 of Ottelia alismoides. Taxonomy (NCBI): domain Eukaryota; kingdom Viridiplantae; phylum Streptophyta; class Magnoliopsida; order Alismatales; family Hydrocharitaceae; genus Ottelia; species Ottelia alismoides. Next base: position 388,820 of record JAZKJV010003001.1, on the reverse strand, counting down.
TCCTATCAAAGGAGGAATATAGGATTAATTTTGTTCGGTTGGAATGAGAGGATAAGGGGGGGTAAGTGGCAGTTATTTGTTATTCTCAGTTCTATAGGATGGAGATGATAAGGAGGAAGAAAAAGATTATGTTAAATAAGATTGTCATATAATGGGTGTTATCTATATTTTTTTTACGAGAGAGGTTAATGATGGAGGGACAATGAGGCAAACATCATCCCTCATCTGGACTTAAGGATCAAGATGTTTATCATATGTGGAGGGATAAGAAATTGAAAGAATTACGATGAATATCCTTCCTTATTCCGCAAACGAACCACCCTTAAAAATTTTGAGCACAGATACTCATGATCTTGTTCATCAAGTCGTGAGATATCAAATTTTGCAATGCCACATCAATAAGGTCCTCGATGGCATATTAGAAGGTTTCACATTAAGGATGAGTCTTTAATTGTTAGTCGTATTTTTAGCCACTTCTTCCCTAGCAACAACAACAACAAAGCCTTTTCCCACAATTAAGTAGGGTCTGCTACATGGATTCTTCACCTCCATTCAGATCTATCTTGGGCCAATCCCGGACTTATATCCACAAAACTAAGATCCCTTCGTATGGTCTCTTTCCAACACTTCTTGGGCAGTCCTCACCCTCTCTTAGTCGTCTCAACATCCCAACACTCGCATCTCCTAACGGGTGCATCAGCTGATCTTCTTTGCAAATATCCAAACCATCTTAAGAGGTTTTCTCGCATCTTATCCTTGATCGGAGCTACACCAACTTTCTTTCTAATTGCATCATTCCGAATCTAATCTTCACGTGTGTGTGTCCACACATCCATCTTAGCATTTTCATTTCTGCTACATTCATTCTCTGCACATGTCTATGGTTCACAGGCTAACATTCAAATCCATAAAGCATAGCAGGTCTCACGACTGCTTTGTAAAACTTTCCTTTAATCTTTAAAGGAATTTTTTTATCACAGAGAACAGCAGAGGCTCCTCTCCACTTTAGCCAGCCTGCATTTATTCCATTAGTAACATCTCCATCAATTTCCCCATCATGTTGCAGAATAGATTGTAGATATCTAAAGGAATCTCTCTTCTGAATGTTATCGTCACCAATCTTCACCTCGATTCCTTCACCATTGCTTCCATCAAAGGTGCACTCCATATATTTCGTCTTAGCCCTACTTATATGAAATCCTTTAGTCTCCATCTCATGTCTCCAGACCTCAAGCTTCTCATTTACTCCATCTCTAGTCTAGTCAGTTAACACAATATCATCAGCAAATAACAAACACCAATATAACTCATCCTGAATATGACTGGTCAACTCGTCCACAATCAAAGTAAAAAGAAATAGACTCAAAGCAGAACCTTGATGTAAACCAATGTTGATGTCAAAATATCTAGTCTTCCCATACGGGGTCCTTACACAAGATAAAGCCCTATCATACATGTCCTTTATGAGGTTAATGTATAGGACATGTATTTGTCTCTTCTTCAACACTCTCCACAATATCTCTCGTGGGACAGAATCATAAGCCTTCTCCAAATCAATAAAGATCATATGGAGATTCTTCCTTTTAACTCTATAAATCTCCATTGTTCTCCTCAGCAAATGGATGGCTTCAGTCGTTGAGCGACCTGGCATGAATCCGAATTGGTTTTCTTTTACATTGAAAATTTTCCTCAACCTTCTTTCGATCACACGTTCCCAAATTTTCATAGTGTGACACATCAGCTTGATACTTCTATAATTTGAACAATTTTGAATGTCTCATTTATTCTTATAAAGAGGCACCATGATACTCCTCCTCCAATCTTCAGGCATTTTCTTGCTTCACCAAATAACATTGAATAGATTCGTAAGACAAGTCAAACCACGCTCACCTAAAACTCTCCATACTTCTACAGGGATGTCATCCAGTCCTACACCTTTTCCAGGTCTCATAACCTTCAAGGCCTCCTCTACTTCCTTTCTTTGTATCCGTCTATAGCATGCACGATTCAAGTAACTTTCACTACAAGTTAGATCAACCAAAGTGATCTTTCTATTTCCTTCCCCAATGAAAAGATTATGGAAGTACTGCCCCCATCTAATCTTTATATCCTTCTGAGTAACAAGCACATGAACTTCCTCGTCCTTAATGCATCTCACTTGAGAAAGGTTTTTGATTTTTCTTTCTCTTGCTTTGGCTAACCTAAATATATCCTTTTGTCCCTCTTTAGGTTCCCTAATGAATACTCAAAGTTATTAAAAATCGACCTAAAGCATTTTCCATACCCATAATCCAAATTAGGTCTAATTTTTTCTAGTAGTTAAGGGAGAGGGTAGTTAAGGGAGAGGGTGGGGTTGTATACTTTACATAGACTACTACTTCTACCACCATGTCATTAAGTGTGTGTTTAATTTGGTTTGATTTAGTAGTCCTAATTATTGAAAAAAATCCGATATCATTATTATAAAAAATTTAATAACATCGTTAAAACCTTTTTTAGTGTACAACTATTCTCTCTCTTTCTTTTTGTGGGAGATGTCAATTAGGTGTTTTTAATGGCCAGTAATCAATGATATCAGACAAAATATGCTTGGTCCCTTCTTTCTCTAGAAATTATGAAAAGGATAGCGACAAAAAGCCAATCATTCGTAGAGTGAAGATGTTCTCACCGATCTAACGATACTTATTTTTCATTAACTTTATGAATTTTAGTTTAATATTTTTTACTGGGTTCTTCTTGCCATATTTTTAATTAGCCTCTCATTCTGCTAATATCTATTTTTTTACTTTTTTACTGGGTTTTTAATTAGCCTCTTATTTTTGGGGATAAGAAAAGATGTAGCGAGAGTTGTCTCTTTATCTCCGATCTTTCTAGGCCCTGAAATTACCATTTTATTTTTTTATTTTACCATTATTCTATTTTTTTGCTTATTCGCTCTCCTTTGTTGAGCTTTCTTTTTTAATTTTTTTTCTCCATCTGAAATAATTAATTAGTATTACACAGTTCATGTCAAAAAAGGATTTTCTGCATGCAAGTGAATTTCATATCAATTAAGGATCGCCCATCAATTGATAACTCAATCCTCAAGGTTATATTTTAGAAATAGGTATTTTTTTAATAACCATCCTCAGATGCTTATCAATTTTCTTCCTTGTCACCTGCCTGGCATTCTAAAAAAAATACAAAAATAACCAAGTAAACTGATGTGTGATCGTAAATATATCCTTATCAATGCTTGAAACTTCATGGAAAGATAATGTCTCAAGTTGCACAAGAACAGGCGGAGTCAGATCTAGAATTGCTCTTCTTATACATGGAATTCATGATACTATTAATTAATTATGAGATCTAAATTCACTTCACACATACAGTCAGCACTCGGAGCCTCTCATCCTGGAGATAGAATATTAAACATATTTATTTGAGCTGCCAGTGACGAGGCAAGAACAATGTCGCATCTAAAAAGCAAAAAAAATGATAATAGGCATTCTGTCGTTGAGATTCCGATGAAGTAAAAAACATGTTTATTTTCCGTTCCTTGTCGATAAAAGAAAGCATTAAGGAGAGGAGAAGAGAAGAGAAGAGATGTGAGAGTTCTAAACACAATCAGTTGGGGATATTAAAACAGGTGCTGAGAGAAGTGAGTATTACCCGAAATATCAAAGGTAGAAGAAGGAGAAGAGGATGCATCCGCCAAATCTTCAACCCATTATGGCTAAGGTCCTGAATTGGGTCTCTGCAGATTCTGATAAGATGTGGAGTAGACCACGAATGGCCAAGTCTTCTCGGCTTGGTCAATGGTACACATGGATATATATTGGAAAAAATATTAAATGCGGAAATTACACCATAAGCTCCAAACTTTGATGATTGCTTCATTTTAACCTTTTTGCGTGACATCCTTCGGGGTGTTCATTTGGAGAATAACCTCAAGGATAAGGACATTATTCCTCTCTTCTCTCTTTTCTCTTACGATTATTATTCCCCCCTCACATCTCTCCGTGCTCTTATTCTACTTTATTTCATCCTTATTCATATCATTATTTTACCTTACCTATCCTTATTTCACCTCATTCCACCTTATTCATGTCCTTCCAAGCGAACATAAATAGCACTTTATTCTAACTTATTCCCCACCCTTATTCATGATTATTCCCTAATCGAATGCATCCTTAATATAATCCCACATCTAAACCTTGTAAAGCTTTAGGGTGCGTTCTTGTATCGGGTTAAACCACCCCAAGGGTGGTTTAACTCCCCTACCCCATATTTTCTCCCTCCACGTGGGTCCCACTTTTTATCTTTTTAAAAAAATTAAATAAATCAATTCTCCATCATCAAATCCATCAAAAAATAATATACTATACCATCATATCATATAAAAATTATAAACTACTCCACTTCTACTCACTTTTTCAAACTCCAATACAATCACATCACAATAACTTCTCACTTTTTCAAACTCCAATACAATCAAATCACCCCAAACTCACTTCTAACCCACCTCCAGTTTAACCCTCTATCCAAACACCAAAACCCAAAAATAGGTTACCTACAACCAGTTTAACCCACCTAAACCCACTATCCAAACACCCCCTTAGAGTGGGTTGTAAGAGTAATTACTACAACTGGACAACTTGATCCTAAACATTTCAAACGATCCTCGACAAATTTATTTGGATCCGAAGTCAACAAGTTGTTACAATCAGTTTTTACGGTACAGGGACTTAAGACCGAGATGTTACATTTGGATGCAGTGTTGTGGACTAATCCTTTTTGTGGGGGGTAAGCTTGAGAGTAAGTTGTTTCCCTTTTTAATGATAACAAAACAACAAGTATAAGGAGTTTTGGAAAATATTAAAGAAAATTTATTTCGAACTTAACAACTAATAACAAAGCCAGAGATTTTTCTTTGCACAACTTATCACTTTTTCTATCTCTCTCTCAAGAAAAAAAGGATAAGCATGAAAAGAGATATAAAAGGATGTTAGTACTCCTATTAAGCGGTTAAATTTTGATGATGAATATCGCATATATATTTATTTATTTTCTATGTTAACATTCGTTGCTGGCCAATTAAGAATGCAATTGTATTCTATCATAATCTTTCTTAATCTATCAATGATGCATTCAATCAAGAGTATTTTTTTGTGATAAGATTCAAAGACTATTATCTTCAAGAAGACATTGTATTGATAGTCAAATGCAAACCAAGACAGATAATTGATGATTAAAAGACTTAGATATCTTTTTTGTTTTATTATGATCCTTATAAAAAATCCAAAACTTAAAACTCATAAACTTCACCAAACTTCCTCTCCGGGTGACTAATATTCTCAACTAATCTCGTCAGCAAAAGTCAGCCTTTAGTTTATTTTGATCATTGGATATTTAGAGAGCCGATTATTATTTCAATCCAGTCAGCTACCTTGATCTCAAACAACTAGACGTGTGACTTAGTTGTTTTATACATAAACTGCCTATTCTTTCACTGATTCATTGTCTTGGACTCGCTTCAATTTCAACTTAGAGCTCTAAAATTTTTTTTCTGACTTTCTACACTCTCACTACAAAGAAAACAAGTTTTGGCTACAGAACTATGGCCACAGATATAGGGTTTGTAGCCACAGAATTGGGCTCTGGCCACGACACATCGTGGCCAGTAGCCGTAGCGATTTTTGAAAGCGCATTATTCTTGAAAGAGTATTATATATATTTTATTTGATTTAAGTTAATTGTTGTTGTGTTTTTATGCAACAAACTCATGGCCATTAAATAAAAATAAAATCAATCTAAACCATTGATTTTGTATTGCACGTGGATTGTGATCCGTAGACTTCCAAAATATTATAAAAGAAGAGGTAACCTTATATCTTATTTTTACAACAGCACATTGCAAGGTTCTCTCTATCATTCTCATCTTATTCTCTCTCCCTCTCTCTCTCTCTCTCTCAAGTGTGGTCATCCACTTCTTGACTTAGAGAGAATAACTGTCATGTCGCCGCCTCGACCACTTTCGAATCTTTGTCTTCTTCAGTGCTCATTCTATGTGAAGAAGACTTCGAATTGCATGAGACAAAATCAGGAGATTCATTGCTTCGATCTTCATCTTGGCTTGCAAGAAGCATGCGTCTCATCAACGCATTCGCAAGCATCTCCTCTATCGGGTTGGACTTGAGACATGAGTTCTCTTCCCTTAGAGACAACGATCGCAACCACGCTTGAAAAGTTATTACTATATCTTGTTTGTGGTTATGATGAAACGATTCAAGATATGGTCTCAGATCATTTGGTTTCATCTCTTTAAAATTTTTAAATTCCGCTACCCCGAGAAACTAGTTTGACTAGTCGCTCTTGATCGCATTGGATGCAATCTCCATGCTTCAGTGATGCGCTTAAGGCTTTTTCCATAGCCCTCAGCTCCTAGATGGCTCCATTAGCTCGAATCGCAGTGACTCACGGCTTTCCAAGCACATGCTAAAACCAGGTTTGTAGGTATATTAGGTCATCCTTCACGGATCAAAACGACTCTCTCCTAACAAGGTGTGTCAAGGCATCTGCAAGTCTGACATATGTTGCAGGGGACAGGGGGAGAGAGAGCAGGATATGCCTCCCTCGGTTACTTGTAGGCATGGCCAACATCCTCATCACGATGTCTTCTTTGCTCTCCTATCCTCTAATGTATCATCTCCGTGAATTGGGACATATTTGGGATGGCACGATTCCCATCTGCACTCTTCCTATGTTTGGATCCCGAGGATATATGTCCCTTGTTCACGACTGGTGGTGTGGGTACCTCATCGACATCCTCTACATCGATGCTCCCACTCATTCTGGTTGACCTGCTCATCCTCTGTCTCCTGGGTTGCCATAGTAGCATGTGATGAGCTAGCATACCTTCTCACTGCGGAGCCCCTTCCGATAATGTAGGAAACTTCTTTGAAGTAGATGAATGGGTGACTACTATACTTGCGGTATGCCTCTCCCACCTAAAATAAGTTACATCAGTAATACGCAACTTCAATAAACCAATTGAAGGTATATCAACTAAACTCCAAAGTAACACATACCTCCAACCATGTGACATCATCCAGTGTTATCGGATGGTTGGTGACATTACCCCCCCCAATCGGACATATTTATCTGGTACAAGTAGGTAACGTGATTCTTCTTGTAGATCTTCCAACGTGACTAGATTTGATCCCTTGTAAAGCAAAGACCTGATTGTTTGTTAAAATGTTGCACGATGCCATTGCACCCAACAGTAGTGAATGACTTCTCACACAAACGGTATCACGGGCCTCAAGCATACATTGCACCAGGATCCTATTATGCATGATTGTCAAGTTCAGTGCCCTTCCCCGAATTTACCATGTCACCTCCACTCTCCTCCATCATGTTCTTCCACTTACCCTAACGAGGCATCTCTATTCTAATGAAATAATGCATTCAAATTCACGAGGTTATTCTCAACTTGTGAATGGTGACAAGCAATAGTCTAACATGCAATGGTAAATTGTAAGATAACAACCCCGTGCTTGTAGGATGTCACCATTTGCTTGATAACAATTTACGTGCTAACATTCATAAAGGAAAGAAGTATAACATCATTTCTCGTGTTCATTTGTCATATGGTCATCGCATGTGCTCAGAGAAATCATCATTGCACCTTAGCATATATCATCGATTACATGGATGACATCATTACACAGCTCAATTACTTGTAAAGATAAATCAATTCAATGTACAGATGGGCAACATATGGGAATGGTGGATAACTGATCATCACCGGTGCTCAGACATGTCATCATTGCACTACAAACTGCACCATCTGTTTAATGGGATGAGATCACCCCCATGACTAAGTAACATCGCGGTATCTGCGAATGTTCCATACATCATTGCAAGTGCCCAGATAGATGCATTCTCACGTTTTGATGCAACGCTTGACTCTCATTCTCATCATCGCACCTGCTCAGTTTCCATGTACGCATATGAGTAAGAAATAATTAATCATACGACTAGCAACCATCTGACATGAAGTACGAACCGTGGTAATATAGCCAAACTAAAGTTGATATGATCTTGTAGAGCAATCCAAGTACAGCACAGTACTGACTCACATTATTAATATGAACATGGAAAAATGAACAAATGTATGTGTCCTATGAAAATTCACTGATATGTACAACATAAAAGTATATCCCTGGTAGTCGTTGTCGTCGCACCTCAGTATTCGTCAAAAAATATGATAAATTCATCACACGGCTCAGGTAATGAAATACCTTGACCATTCCAAACATAATTGCAGGTTCTAAAGGAGAGTACGCATGCCGTAGTATAGAACATGACCACAATTTATCTCATCATCATGCCCGCTCAGATTATCCATTCGACATTGGAAGTTGACATTTTATTAATCAATGTTGTAACAATAGGTCATTTAAGACATTGCAAACAAAATATGGTAAAGAAGAAAACAATGATGTGGAAAACCAGATTGAATGGCCATGTGTTGCGCATTTAGTATCCAACAGGACCGGTTTTATTCAACATCTAATCAAGCAAGTCTGCCATATAAAAGGCCATCATTTAGCATCATGAGTCATGACGATTACTTAAATGACCTAGCTTAATTAAGCACCGGAAATACACCTATAATCCGAAGTAGAACTTGAGAGCAAAAAGGAAACAAGATATATACTTCACAACCAGCCAAATAGGAACGAGCAAATGGAACAAGATACAGTCCATAACCGACGCAAAAAATTTCATGCATCGACCCAAAGCATCATGCGGGAACTTTATACATCATATGCATCCTATGTCACAATGGGAAATCATAGGTTATAGCATTCTAAAATCATACCACGACACTGTTGTATTAAAAATTGTATTTAAGTTTTAAATGGAAAACCTATGTAATTACAATTAGAATTAATTTGGTTTCAATTTGGAAACCAAATGGTTTGGAGGGAATGTTGGGAATTCCCAAATTTGAAACATGGATGAGTTTGGGTTTAAGTTTAGTACCATACCTTAGAGATCTAAACTTCTTGTGGACTTATATATGAGTCCCCACCTCAAGCTCTTGTAGCAATAGTAGAGAGGAGGAATGGAGGACCACTCACGCGCGCGCGCTCCGCTCCGGCTCCGGGCTCCGGGCTCGGGAGAGTCAATTCGGCTCTCTGATCACATTGGGAATCGGACTTGATCCAAACGGCTTGACTTAGCCGCGGTTTTGGAATCCGAAGGGACACGCTCGTTGAGGGGCGTTTTCTGAAACCGAAGGGACCGCACGCTAGGGCACACGAGCACCTCTTTTTATATCGCTTACCCGACACCGTCTTTCTTCACTCGCAAGGAAACCGTCACTTTTGTTCTCTCTCTCTCTCTCTCGCCTGCGACCATGTTTCTTCTCGGCTGCAAGTTCTCGGAGGTGCTTTCGAGGAACGGTCTTGTCGGTGTGCGCGTACGACGATCGTGAACCGTCGTATCCTGGGAGCGGATCGCCAGTACCCTTTGACCGGTATTGTGGGGGCGAAATCCTCTCTAAGGACAGTCCATTTCATGGACGCTTCGGTGATCTCTGATCTAATCTATTTTCTCATTTCCCTGCTGCTATTCGTTTATTGCTTTGCCTTTCCTGGATCGCGCCCTATGTTTTGTTCCCGATTTAATAATTGGTTCCTTTGTGCACTTCGTAATCTGGAAATGAATGGAAACGTATGATTATCATTTTGTTGATTGTTTCCGTTTCTCTGTTAATTCATTCGGATTCATATAATAAATGTTTATTATGCGCACTGATAACCCTGATTGCAACAAACACATCATCTCTCCCAAACAAGGGGAGAACATCTCAAGCAAATATGTTCAGATGCCAAATTGCAGCAAATAGAGGATAATATAGCACACATCCACCAGCATCCATGAATCAATGGAAACTCAACAGATTAGAATCACTTGCCAAAGGCCCCAATCGGAATTCTTGATATGAGACAACATCCAACAACAATGCCCCATCACCTAGCAAGTTGGACCCAACAACAACCATGCCCAAATCCACGCCTAGAAGAGTTCCAACACAAAAAAAATCCCCAGCATCCAACAAGATCAACGAGACCCACATAACCCATGCCAAAATCTATGGATGAACGAGATCAACACCAAAAATACCCCAACATCCACCAACAGCGGGCAAAAAAAATAAGCTTTTGAAAATCAAAGCCAAAATCCAATGGACAACGATATTTAACAACAACCAACCAACAACATCCGGTAAAAATCCAGAGTGCAAGAATGACACCTACCGAATCCCAAAACATATCACACAAGGAAAGGGATAGTAAATATGGGTAAGCAACAACACATCAGCCCTGATGCAGAAAAGCAAGTACCTCCCTTTTGAAACTTCATGGCCAAGAACATACCAAGCATAGGGGAATCAAACCCTATTTTCCTTCCAAAAAGAGAACAAAAATTGATGGTGGGAGGTTACCTTGGGTGGAAATCCGAAGTCGGGTCATCAATTTCTGGCCTCCAAGGACGGTCGGAGAGATTGTGCAAGAGAATATGAAGCTCAAGAACCACCTTGTATCTCTATTCGATCTCCATTCTTTGTCTCTTTCTTCTCAACACGGAAACACATGAGCACCTCGACTCGGAGGAGGAAACCATCGCAGGGGGAGATGGGGGAAGGGGAAGCATGGATCGATTCTCGTGCTCAACGAATTGATGGACAAGACAAGGCTCTGCCTTGGGTTTTGTTGGAGTATTTGGTAGTGCGCCTATTGAGTTGTAGCAGGGTAAATGGATCCTGAAGAAGATCCATTTACCCCATCCTGTGTTTAGTCCCATACCGCCCAATGGTGGGACTTGGAGGCTCTGGGAAGGCTATATAAGGAGCCCCAGACCTCATGTACTCATTGAGAAAATCAATAGAGAAACACGCCCCTTAGAGGGCTTCTCCCGTGGTTTCATCCCGCTCCTCACGGAGTAGGGTTCCACGTAAAATCATGGTGTTCCCATGTTGATGTTTGATCTTCTTTATGCTCTGTTTATCAATCGCTTCCGCATTCTTCATATTTTATAACATGGTATCAGATCGGGTTCGATTCTCGAGATTTTTCCTGTTGTTCATATGTATTTTTTTCCGAGATTCAGTTATCAAACTCAGTTCTCTATCATTCTTGTAATTTCTGTTTGTGAAAATTGTTCGAGAAGAATATTATTCTGGGTTTTTCTATCGACTTCAAGATCCGAGTGCTAGGGTTCCTATCTGGAACCCTAATATACATTCTTGTCTTGCTGCATCTCTAGTGTTTCTTCGTGAAACCCTAATCCATGTCCGTACATCTTCATTCAATTCTCCAGCCTCCACCAGCGGCGGTGCGGCTGCACCCATCTTCCTGTAGCATCCTGAGGCGGAGGCTCCAGCCGCACGACCGTGCATCTTCCAAGTCGGCACTCGAGTGAAACAGGCGGCATCCAGGCCACACAACAGGCGCGACCCTTCTTCCAACAATATTCAGATGCTTCAGATGTCAGATCTTCATATTCAGCCAGCAACTTCCAGCGTGCTGCCCATCAACCCATCAACTTCCAGGGCGCATCAGGAAGCGCCCTTCACGCTCCAGCAGGCGATGCACCCTTTCTCCATCGACACTGCGGCTAACCCGACGCCGCAAAGCCACAGGCGAGCACCCCAAGGCCGCATCGCGCGCATCCCCAACGTCGGTTCCCAATGCGCGCGCGCGCGAGGCAACGCATCCCCATCCCAGGCTTCAAGGCGGCGACGCAGCTCCCAGGCGGAGCCTCCACCCCCACCAGTCTCGTTCAATCCTCCGGGCGCATGGCAGGCGGCGCCCTTCTCTCCAGTCCTGGCGGCACCCGCGAGTCCTCCGCGCTCCAGACATGGCGGCGTTGTTTCATTGCGAGAGGGTTCCACGATGGAACCCTAAATAAGGGCACGGTTTTTTATTAAAAAAAATATTGAAGTGTTGTTGTAGTTAGGCCCAAGTGGGCCGTGAGTGATTGTAAAAAAAAGTACGGCTTACGTGGCCCATTGCAGCATATAAAAAAAAGGAAGGGAGCATTTTCCTTCAAGGGCCCAAGCGGGCAAACAGAAAAAAAAAGGGAGAGGGCCCAATATAAAATAAAAAAAGGGAGGAGAAAAGAAAGAAAAAGAGACGCGTACATATATAAAAAAATCGTACGCATTTTCCAAAAAAAATGAAAAACCGTATAAAAAAAAGGAGGAAGTTTGAACGGCTTAAAAAAATTAAAAAAAAAGGAGAGCGCATACGAAAAAAAAATTTTGAGAAAAGTCGTATGCCGAATAGCCAAAAAAAATTGTGATGGCTATTAAAAAAATGCAAAAAAAAGAGGACGCCGGAAAAAAAAAGGTGAAACGGCCAAATGTTATCATGAATTTGAAAAGCCGACGAAGTTGTGATCGGCTAAGTGTTTGTTTTTTGTCCCCATCATTGTTGTCTTCTCCCAACTTGGTCGACATCCATGTTTTCCGACAAGTATGGGAGAAAGGGGGAGTATATATGTAGAGTCACAGGTCTTGTATTCCAGATGCAGATTCAGATTTGCAGACCGATCAGATTTCAGACTCTACGGTTCAGATCCAGTTTCAGACTCGACATCAGATAGTTTCGAGTCCAGTTTCAGACATGCACGAGTGTGCGGTCTCATTGTCAGATGAGCATATGTTGCCATCATCAGTTCGAGGTCCCCATCATTCTTCTAGTTGTCAGGCCAGAGTTTTCATGTGAGCCATAGGGACTCCAGAGTAGAGGACCATTCCCTATGCCATATGTTGGTAAGGGTTTTCATGTGGTATCATAGGTACACCAGAGTAGTGCACCATTCTCTGAGCCAGATGGGAGAGACCCAGTTCTCCGACGAGGAGACTTCAGGCGCAAGTTCAGACTCGACGGTCAGATTCCGAGTCTTCAGTTGACTCACACTCCAGCCCGTTCGTCCTCCTCACCTGCACGGCATGAGAAGCAACATCCTCGACTGCAGCATGTGCGCGTTGGGTTGATATTGTTCGTAGTGTCATGTAGCGTGAGTTGAGTTTCTTTCTGTTTGTTTGTCCAAGCTGAGCATTGCATGCTCCAGCTTGAGGGGGAGTGTTGGAGTATTTGGTAGTGCGCCTAGCAGGGTAAATGGATCCTGGAGAAGATCCATTTACCCCATCCTGTGTTTAGTCCCATACCGCCCAATGGTGGGACTTGGAGGCTTTAGGAAGGCTATATAAGGAGCCCCAGACCTCCTGTACTCATTGAGAAAATCAATAGAGAAACACGCCCCTTAGAGGGCTTCTCCCGTGGTTTCATCCCGCTCCTCACGGAGTAGGGTTCCACGTAAAATCATGGTGTTCCCATGTTGATGTTTGATCTTCTTTATGCTCTGTTTATCAATCGCTTCCGCATTCTTCATATTTTATAACAGGTTTCGAGAGTGACCGCTACACAACACTGCGAGGAGGACGAGTATTGGGTGAGGGGTTTGAGTGAAAACACTCACCCAAACATAGGATTTTTCACGGGTGACTCGGTAACCCCATACCCGAACGCCTCCTAATGGATTTTACTACTTTTCTGATAATAATGAAAGTAGTAATGTATAGTGGATAACTGATTTTAATGAAAGCATAGAGGAAATCTTATAACTCGGTTCTAAGTCGTGCTTTTCATCCGATATAGGAAATCTTATAACTCGGTTCTAAGTCGTGTTTTTCATCCGATATAGGTTAGTGCAACTGCAAAGGAAATGACTACAGATACAAACTGTAAATATTCATAAAATAATGCCATTTGGATGATGTTCAGTCATAAAAATCGTTGAGTATTCTTGTATAGTGTTTCAAATTTTTACCATCGAAATGCCCCTCCTCCTTATGCCAATAAATTAATTTTATTTGGTATCAAAGATTATGCAAACCAAGAAAACATAACTGCTCGGTTGCAAAATGGCACAAAGGCAACCAACGCCTCTTCCACCACAGGTTTTTTTTCAAAGTTATTTTAATGGAAATAACTACCCTTACTAGGTGAATCACATGGAATTTTTCATACATTCCATTATTTATGGGTTATGAAACTGTACTTGCTTTTCATAAATCTAGCCATCATAAAATGCAGAAAAGATTATAATGAGATCCAAATTAGGGATATTGAAAAGAATGCAAAATCTATGAATATGCATTGTTGTATCTCTCTACTGAAGAGCACAATTGGGTATTACAATGCAAGATTGCTTATGAAGGAACCAATAAAGGGGAAGTTCACAAATATCAAAGCTCACGAGATAATACTGAAGATTTTAGGTGATTCATGGTGAAATTGTAAATGAAATGTACACAAGATTGAATAAGATGGTGAAAAATCTGAAAGCTCTTGGGAACACTTCATAAAAGGATAGCTAGAAGCACTGCTTATTTATTCTCTAACTACTGTCAAGAAGTTTTTAAGCTAATTTTGTTAATTTTTATATATTTTAAAGATAAAAAATATCCCAAAGAAGGGATTAAATAAACATCTAAAATTGAAAAAATATGTCCAAAATTCTTCAAATCAATCTTAATAGATAGATAATAATATAAATAAAATTACAGAACATAAAAAATATATTCTTTTGGATTTTTATGAATTTTTAATCTTTTTATACTAGAATTTAGATATTTTTATTTTCAAGAATTTTCTTTTTTTATTTTAGGTTTTTCAAGTCCTGGAGTTGCAAAATAAATAAATAAACACAAAAAAATATTTTTTAGAATTTTTCAAAAATACTTTATATTTTTATTATTTTTTAAGTCAAACAGGGGAGTTTTGCTCTATTTTTGAATTTTAATAAATAGAAGTATAGAATAAGATACCTTAATATGTATGTGTGTGTTAGATAATAATGTAAGATATTATTCTAATTTTCTACTAATTTTTAGAGAAAAGAAATTATTTTTAATAAAATAAAATCTACAAAAAGTAAATGCATCCTAGTGGGGGCCTATTTATAAGTATAAGAAAGTTAAAGACTCAAATAACCCTAAGCAAAAATCTTGGGGTGAATCGCATAAATTTTCCAAATAAATAACCTATATCATTCCTGGCGAGGATATAAATGTAATTATAAAAACGTGCAAGGTACAAGTTACAAAATCTCCACAAAATATTACATTAACTCTGTAAGCTACAATACTAAATCTAAATAACAAAACCCTCAAGGAGTCGCCTACATAATGCATGCACCTCATGCGTACAAGCACGTGAGGTGACGTGGCGGAGGACCTATAAGCAAATAACAATATTTCGGGGACTATCTACAATTTTAACAAAAACTAAATAACGACAGAGGAAATTTTATGCCCTAATAAATAAATTACAAAAATCATTGGGTTAAAGGTGCAAAATACCAAGCAAAGAGGCACAAGCCGACTGCTGATGTAGAGTCACTTGCATGTGTCGCAACCAGTGCGTGCGATGACATTGACCAAGCGGATGATATTAGATCCTAGAGACGGGATCAATGGTTGGCAGCGGGCATGATCCGATGGTCGCGGGCAAATCTGGAGCGGTGATGAGATCGAACGACCAAGAAAGCCTCTGGAAGAACTGGCCAAAAACTCATCGATGGTGAGTTTCGATCCGCTCGCTGAGATCTTTCGACCGTCTAGAACGCTAGGGCTAGGGACAAAATGGAGCTTGGGCTCCTCCGCATCAGATGACATCATCAGAAGGTGCGCTGGAGCTCTGATAATGTCGTACAAGCACTGGAAATGGCCGAAGCTACAAGTATTTTAAACCTCTACAAAATCGACCGCAAGCGGATCCTTTGGCCTCCAGATCCTGCAGGAGTTAGGCACAACAAAAAAAGGGTTTCGAGGGCTTGTTGGCATAGGTGAGACGTGCAGGAACACGATGGGTGGCTCACAGGAGCAGAGCTCCAACGATCTACGAATGTGGTATTTACTACTAAAACATGAGATCAAAGCTCAAAACAAATGCAAGAAACAAATCTACAGACTAAGAATATGATAAAGACAAAGAAAGAAGTTTACCTCGACTGGCCAAGACTAAGAGATCGACCTCATGGCCACTGGTGGCCGGAGGTGGGTGGAAGTTGACTTCGACCTAGCCTGGATCCACTGTGAAGGACTGGAGGAGGTATTGTCACTACCTCCGGTCCGGAGCAACAACAAGAGGTGGCCAAAGCTCAGTCAAAGTGATTACCAACCGAAAGGAAAGAGGATGGTGGCTTATGTACATGGTGATTGGAGTGAGCCAAAGATCGAGGGAGTGCAGGCGATGCATTGATCCAATCCTCGAGGTAACAAGCGGGCGTGCATGAGGGTAGATCGAGGAGAAAAAGACGTAAAGGCATCCATGTTGATTGGTGAAAGAAGTGGAGTGGAAAAAAATCGAGAAAATGGAGTCAAGCATAGGTGTGACAAACTTGCAGGTGTAGACCAGCTAGTTGACCGAGGTCAACTAGCAGAGCCTCCTGGTTAGTCCATGTGGACCAGCCATGAAAAACCTACCCGAAAAAGATTTATAAAACCTAAAATAATTACTTTATTTATTAATTCGAGTTATTATTTACAACTATATTTTTATGGTTCCATTTATAGGTATATTTATCTATATTTTGTATATTTTATTTTATTTTGACATTTTGATTTTTATTATTTTATTTTGCTATTTTATATTTTTAACTTATTTTAGGTATTTAAATATATTTTTATTATATTTTTAATGTAATATTTACACTTAAATAAATAAGGTTATAAATATATAAGTATAAGTATAAGTATTTTGTCTATTTATTTTATTTACTTATTTTATTTTAATATTGTATTTATTTTTATTCTAATTTTAATATATACATATGATATAAATAATATTAAAAGAGGATCGATCCTATGAGAGCAAAAAATTGTGAGAGCATGAGAGGAATGATTCTGGACTACATGATTATGTTTTCTCTCTCTTGGTTTTCTCTCTCCTGGGTGAATCATGTGGTCCAGAATCATCCCTCCCATGCTCTCATAACTTTTTGCTCTCAAAGGATCACTCCTCATATTTAAAAATTATAAAATTATAAAGATAATAAATAATAAATAAGATGAATATTTTATTCAATTATATTGTACAATAGGGGTCCAAAACCTAACTTTCACACCTTAGATCTTAAAAATATGAAACACCTTCACTAAATAGCTTATTAAAAGTTATATAAATTAAAGGTGATTTTGATACATTTTGATTTTTTATTTGAAAGATATGGGTCTACGAAGTTGGGATTTTGGAATCTTATTCAGAGTACAACTTTTACATTATATATTATTTTTGTATGAAATTGTTTTTACATTTTTCTATATATTATTATATACAATTTCATTTTCAAAGTTTCTTTATTTGAAGTTTAAAAAGTAGAAAATAAAATAGGTCTCAAAAATACATTAATAATGAATAAATAACTGGGATTTTTATTGGATTTATTGACTCTTATCTTCACCTACTTATTCCTTGTCGACCTAGTCATCAAGATGCCTAGGTCTCGGGGTTTCGGGTCATAAAATACCTTTGATATTTTATTCTCTTATTTTTTTATTCTATAATTTTGGCATTAAAAATTGTATTTTATACAGTATTTATACAAAAAAGAATAAATGTTAATTTGTACAAATTAGGGCTATTTGCATGCATTGCTAGGGGTTTTAAGGCAAAAATGATAGAATAAATATGATGAAATGGAGATTCATCAAATACGTATGGTCATGTCACTAATGAAGAAGAAGAAGTTAGCGACACGAGTACCCATATCGTGGTACATTTGTATCGACTACAGACGTCTAAATGCTGCAATCAAGAATGACCACTTTTCTCTATCCTTTGTTAATCAGATTTTGGAGAGATTAGTAGGGAGAGTTCTTCTATTTTCTTGATGGGTACTCTGGCTACAATCAAGTAGCAATAGCTCTTAAAGACTAGGAAACGACCACATTCACATGTCTATTCGGTACATATGCATTCAGGTGTATGCCTTTTGGGCTTTATAATGCTCTTGAGATATTCAGTGATGCGTGATTGCAGTATTTATCGAGATGGTGGGAGATTTCATGAAAGTATTTTGGGAAGATTTTTCACCCTACAGTAAATCATTTGAGGATTGTTTGATTCGTTTGGAGTGAGTACTTAAAAAGTGTATAGAGGTTAATCTGGTGCCATCATAGGAGAAAATTTATTTAATGGTTCAGGAGGGCATTGTATTAGAGAATATCATCTCCAAGAGGGTAATGAAGGTTGATCATGACAAGTGGATGTGATAAAGAAATTCGAACCTCCAACCAACATTAAGTCAGTATGTTCCTTTCTAAGGCATGTAGAATTTTACAGAAGATTCGTTAAGGAATTTTCAAAGATTGTCCAACCACTAACTTAGGTCTTAGGACACTGAGTTCATTGTAGATCACAGGTGTCTGGAGGCTTTTGAGCCCTTAAAAAGAAAGATTATTGAATCTCCAGTGTTACATGCACCAAATTGTTCTCTTCCCTTCGGGATCATGACAAACACATCAGATTTTGCTAAAGTATTAGTGTTAGGATAGAGGAGAGACGTGATTCCGTTTGTACTTCACTAAGTGAGTAAAGTATGAGATATAGCATAGAAAAAATATATAATAACTAAAAAGGAAATCTCGACCTTAGAGAAGGACATGAATGTGTGTCTTCTTAGGTGAATTTTATTACTTAAGGAGTTTGATTTATAGATTGAGGATAAATCTGGAGTTAAAAATGTCGTGGTTGTTCGTATTTTCTGACTTGAGTTGAAGGAGTCCCCTGATTCAAAACCAATTAGAAAACCTTTCCCAGATGAGTCAATTTGTCTTATTGATGCACTCTCATGGTATGACAACATGGTGAACTATCTTTTCTTCAAGTAAGTTCCCCATGGTTGGACTAGGAATAGTATTTGATCGATTGAAGTCAGAATCGAAGAAGTATCATTGGGAGGATATGTTCCTTTTCTTTGAGGGGTTGGATTGTGTCTGGAGAAGGCATATTTCTCGAGAGGAATACCAGACTGACCTCACGCATTGTTATACTTTAGAAGTAGGAGGACACCACTTCATAAAGATAACCGCTCATAAGGTTCTCCAATGTGAATTTCAGTGGATGGCCTTGTTTCAGGATGCATATGATTTTATCAGGTCATGTCCAATTAGTCATAGAGGGATGCATATGATTTCATCATCTCGTGCCCAATTTGTCAAAGAATGGGAGGGACAGTTGGATATTGCGATCATATGCACATGCAACTGGTGATTTTCCGTGATGTTTTTAATGTATGGGGTATTAATTTATGGGTCCCGTTCCTAATAGTAATGGCAATGAGCACATTTTGTTAGCGGTCGACTATTTATCTAGATAGATGGAGGCAATCCCAACCCGAATCATAGACAGCAAGACTATCCATAAATTTGTGAAAGATCACATCATTTCTAGGTTTGAGGTTCCAAAATTACATATTTAAGATGGGGGTAGCAATTTTATGAATCATGACATGAAGAATTTAACTAAAGACTATGGGATTGATCACAGGATTACTAGTCCTTAAACCTGATTGAACTGATACAGATATGAAACACAATGTATGACAACAGTGTGGTCTACAAGGACAGAGTTAAGAAATGGTATAATCAACATATCATGTGTAAGAACTTTATCCCATGATAAAAGGTATAATTGTTTCGTGCTAAGTTAAATATCTTTCAAGACAAACTTAAGCCTAAATGTGTGGATCCTTATATAGTGAAAGAAATGCACAAAAATTGAAGTATAGAGATATCTGATCTCATAGATGGTGCACAATCTTTTTTGATGAATGGACAAGTGTTGAAGCACTTCATCGAATCAAATGAACAGTTAGTCTAAATTGAGCAGATTTACTTCATCCAGAGTGATGATTCTGATGTCACTCATACGTAATCTGCATAAAGGTTGCAGCATAAGAATTAGTTCAGAACAGATTCAGTATCTAAAGATTAACACATCCATGATTTTCTAACTTTACACAACCTAATTATTTCTGTTCTCCTGTGTTTCTCGATCTCCTTTTTGTTAGATTCTTTCTTTCAACTTAGGCTATTTGAAGCCTAAGTAAAGGTGAGTTGAGCCCCTATCTGTACATTCTTTATGTTCTTCTATTCTTGTGGTACCCTATTCTTTTGTATTTCCTTCCTATAATTAGGCTATTTAAAACCTAAATATACGGGGAGAATACATTTCATTTCTCTTACATGTTCTCTTCTCTATACTTAGTACGATCTACGTTCTTCATTTCACTTTGTGCCATGAGTACATAGCACAAGCTAAGTATGGGGGTGTATATTTCATATATAATTTATCCATTTCTAGTACTTTAAATTTTTTTGATAATATATTATGGGCTAAGGATATGAGAATTTGAAAATGATTTTGTAATAAATGATTTTTAACATATTTTGAAAAATTTTATACATATAAGACATGGTTTTGTAAAAATGTCATACATATTATTTGAAAAAGGGTACAAATGATTTTTGACACATTGATTTGTATATATTTACAACTTATTTGAAAATAAAAAATAAAATAAAATAATAAATAAAATAATAATTAACTAAAAGTGGTTTTATCCTTGACATCTTCACATCATATAGGACTTGTACGGTTCAAGGTAATTTGTTCAGAGTTACACTTAGCTCTAAGTTTGACCATTCTTGTTAATTAGGATCTTGGGACTTAATTACTCAAATTCTCTAATTTGACATATATACATGCTATATTGAATGTAGAATCTCTACTCTTAAAATAATATAACCAGAACTACACATGCATGATTGCATTATCATTGTGATGAGTCGATGTTCTCTTGAGGAACTAGGATGAAATGTTTGAGTTGGGACCCAATTTTATGATGCTTGAGGATGGGATAAAACTAAGGAGTACTTCATGAAACCCAAGTGTCAGCACTTCATCTAGTATGGGAACAAGGTTCATATACTATATAAATAAAATCATAGGTGCTAGTATGTGTAAAACCACAAAAATGTTGATCAGTATGCATCGGTTTAATAAAAGCAGTAGAGCTAGTCCAAAAATGTATCAAAAGAGAAATCTCAAATAATTCATTACAAAGTGCTTACATGACCGGTGAGCACTCCCAACCTTTTCTAAGTGTACCCTTGGACCAAAGCTACTAGGACTTATGAGTATGGCGAGGACAATAAAAGAGCTCTACATTGTAAGTTATACAAGTCTTGGTGTAGAAGGTATAATAGGTATTCAAAAGATATGCACCCTAGGGTGTCCTAGGAAAACAGGTGAAAATTATGGAGAATTCTTAATGTACATACTGATCAACACCAAAAAAATACAAGTGTGTGTTAATAAGGCACTCGAGCAACCCTTGTTCCTATGAGGCAAAAATAAATGATATAAACATAAATCCTCCATACTTGGCCATTTCATCTCACATTTTCAGTCTGACAACTAAGCGGATGGTGGAATGAAATGAGACTCTATTTATTCCCTAGATTTGATGGTTGGGTCCTAAGGATGATCGCTTAGACTTGAACCTCGTGTGAAACTTAGATACTACACTTGTTCATGTAATCTACACTAATGTCATACTTTTTGTATATAAATGTATACAGAGATTCTAATAATTAGAGAAGTTGAGTTCTTTTTTAGTAATACTTGGTCTAACTTAAAGAATAAAAGTCACACGAAACTTGTATCTTGAATTTTAAGTCTTGTATTTCGCATGCAGAGTTAAGGATTCAACTTACTTATTCATTATGTATTTGTTCAAGGACGAGCAAAGTATAAGTATAGGGAGGTGATGAATCTCATATTCATCAATTTTATTCTTATTATTAACTGCTTATTTTAAACTAATAAATTAACTTATTAATTAATTATAATTAACTTCTAACATTTTGTAATTAATTAAGTCTAATTATTGTATATTAATAAAGCACATAATTACTATATATATGTGTCTAATGTTTCCCTTATTTTATGTTTTCCTTATTACTCAAAATCCTATAAACATTAGTTTAATATAGTTTATAATATATTATATATAATTCATTATTTAAAATACAAAAAGATAATAACAAAAATAAAAGAATTATTTTATTCCTTAAAAATACTTACAAAAATATTAAGTATGTATGTATGATATATTTTTGTTTTATTTTCTACATGAAAGTTGTAGATCATTAAAAATACACAATTCATGTAGAACACTTTTTATTTTGACTTCAATTACTCTTTTATTTCTAATTATCTTTATTTTACAATTCTTTAATCTTTGATTGGGCTACATGGCCCAATCTTGAGCCTCCACGTGACGACCCTTCAATCAGCCTTGCTCCTCATTTGGAACTAATTCACTCTTCACTGCCCACATCATAGCCTCATGATCCTTTGATCAAACAACTAAATACATCCCCATTGCATCCAAATTAGGGCCCCTGGATCTCAAGATCCAACGGCCCTCGTCCATCATCTTCCTTAGGAGGTTGGCTCTCATAAGAGTCATGCATGTTCGTTGGACCAACTTCTCCCGAATACACCTACTGCTCCATGTCTTATCTCTACATAATTTCGGTGTCCTCTTGTTATCTGCTCATACCTTCTTTATGCTGGAACCTCCAACTTTGTTTTCCACTCTAAACCAACTCCCTGGCAACTATTAAAACTAACCCCTTCAATTACTCCTCCTCCAAACATAATGTCCATTCAAACCTTCGTTCATGATCATCCTATCTTGTGTAAGATGAAAGATAAGGAACCCTCAAGCGCATCACGGAAGCGTGAGGATCGCATCTTATGCGATCGGAGCGACTAGTCGTACTAGTCGCTTGGGCAGCGGAATTTAAAGAATTTTAAATCATAAGATGAAACCACATGATCCCAAGAACGTTTCTTGGATCATTTCATCTAACCACAAAGTATTAGAAATACCTCTTGAAGCGTGGTTGCGATCACTTGATCTCTAAAGTAAGAGGTCCTCCTGACTCAAGTCCAATCCACAAAGATGGCACTTGCGGGCGCGATGATGAGACGCGTGCTTCTCGCAATCCTCGATGAAGATCCAAGCCTTGATTCTCCTGATTTCGTCCAATGAAATCCAGCCTCTCCTTCTAGTGCAAGAAGCTCCAAAGAAGACGGAGACCCACGAGCAATCGAGGCGACAGCACGACGGCATAGCTACGATTGCAGTTCTCTCAAGATCTCAAGGTGGACGGCCACCCTTAGGCCCTGTTCGTTTGGGGTATAAGGAGGAATGGAATAAGGGGAATAAGCTCCCAACACGCTTCCCCGTAGTACGACTATTCCCCATTATTTCATCTTATTTCACTCTTATTCCTATCTTTATCCCACCTTACCTACCTTTATTTCATCTTATTCTCCTTATTCTTATCCTCCAGCCGAACGGAGAATAGACCCTTATTCTCCTTATTCCCCATCCTTATTCCTGCTTATTCTCCTACCGAACGGACCCTTAGAGAGAGATGGCATGAGAATGAGAGTAGAGATAGAGAGTAGACATGTATCCAACAACGGGATACGGTTGCTCTTCTTATATATTAGTTTTGGAGTCCATGGATCACAATCCATGGGATACACAAAATCAATGGTTAGATTGATATGTGTTTTTAATCAATGGCCATGATCATTGTTGTTTAAAACAACAAATTATTAATTTATATTAAATTAAATATGTGTTGCATTATCATCAAAATAATTTAATTCAATAAAATCAATTATCACAATATAATAATAAAAAGGATAATAATCCTCTCTTAAAAAAGGGGGCGTCACCCATGACCAATTCATGGGTGACACCACCTCTTTTTGGTGGATTTTATCTTATTTTTTATATTATCTCATTATCTCTTAATTATTTACAACAATATTATTGCAAATATATTCACTAAATTGATTCAAAATTAATTAGTGAATATTTTAATCATGCCATTGAAAAATTGTGAATCATATTTACAACCCAAACAAAATTGTAAATTACATTTCCAATTAATTGCTTAATGTGAATCCAATTCACATTAACAATCAATTAATAAATGTTATTTACAAAGATGCTCTCTCTAATATATCATAAATCATATTTGTAATATACAATGATATTATGGATAGCATGGATAGTACTATCCACAATCTGCATTTCCTTGATAATTAAATCTCATTTAATTATCTTGGATAATCATTCTCATAATATGAATCTTATTCATATTATTTTGATAATTAAATCTCATTTAATTATCAACATCTTGTTGCTTGGATACATATTCATCAAAGGAATTATTCTTGAACCCTTTCAAGAATAGTGTGCTTTCTCCGCAGATACTTGGAGATAAGGACAGGTAGTGTGTACATGTTAGATGAATTCAAAGGATACCTTATGGAGATATGAATATCATTTCTATCTCAATCCTCCTAACATACCTTAACTCAATACAGTTATAGGGAGATACAATTGGATCATGTGTGACATGATTTGATCAATGATGAATTTTAGCGTAATTTCCTCTTAGTAAGCTGGAATTGAGCACTAGAGAGTGCTACTTCATTAGGAAAATAAAGGATGGTATTGGATACCTACTTTATGATCTTGAGATTCTTAAAAGATCTCATCTCTAAGAATATGATTCTTAAAGGATGAGACTATTGAGAATCAAGATGAAAATGAAGTGTAGGAACTCATTTAATCTTGAGAAGATAATGAGGCTCCTAAAATTGGAAACTAAAAGGACAATTAAAGATGAAACACTAATACCTCTTCAAATGAGTTTGAGGATTGATTCCATGTGTCAGAGAAATCTGACATTGATCGAACTTCATGTGATGAAGCTTCTAAAGATCATAACATGGATAGATGGATGTTAGCAATAAAAGTCTAATGTAGACTTCATATACAAGTGTTGTATATGGACCCTCGAGGATCCACCTATATGGGTAAGACCTGTAAAGGTGTAAATGGATCTTAAAGAGAAAGGGAACCTGATGAGAAGGTAGAGACCTTCAAAGCACGATTCATAGCCATGAGCTACACACCGGAAGAGAAGACATTTCATGCAATGAAACTTGATCTTCGGTGACCATGCTTAAAACCATCAGAATATTGCTAACCTTAGCTACACAACTTGACTATTGCACCTTCAAGATGTAAGTCAATATTGCATTCCTCTATGAATACCTCTCTGAGGATATTCACATGAAGTAGCCCCAGGGCTTCATGGTTAAGGAAAGCAAGGTTTGCAAGCTAGGGAATCCATCTATGGACTCAAATAAGCTTCTTGAAGTTGGACCATAAGATTTGATGAAATTATAAATGTTATGATTTCAGATGGAATCTTGATGAGCCATGCGAATCTTAGTGGGAGTGCCTTTGTGTTCATCGTGCTAAATGTAGATAATATCCTAATCATTTAAAATGATATAAGGATAATAACAAGTATTTTCTAATCTGGCTGTTCCATAACTTGAGATATGATCTCAAGGATACCTCTTGGATCTTAGTTCTAAAGGTGTTCAGAAGCATAGAGAAGAGGGTATTGGGACTGTCACATTAATGGTATACCTTGGACATATTCCATTTTCTGGAAAAATCCAAGAAAGGCTTCCATCCCTTAAGACATAGTATTGACCTATCTAAAGGGATAGCACCTCAAAGAGTTGAGGAAGTGAATGCTAGACCTACTTGCACTTGTGCATCAGTTACGAGAAGCTAAGTGTATGCTAGATGTGTACAAAAGCCAGATATCTGCCTTGCAGTGGGAGTAGTAAAGTGTTGCTAATCCTACTATGGAGAGAAAACACTTGATTGCAGTAACAACAATATCTTTGGAGATGACAAAACTTTAGAGATAGTGATCTCTGAGTCTTATCTTCGAGTAATTAAGACTTTATAGATGGAGATCTGAAAGATCTTAACTACGAATACCTTACGAGATAGAGATCTCCAGGAATAAGGGTATTCTGATAAGGATAATTGAACTTTCATACTGGTTATGATAATTGTTATGTTGTAGTGTCAAGGACACTGTAATTAATAAGATTGAGTATTGGTTGCATAAGATGCAATATTCGCATTGGATGCGAGCATTGTTACTGGGGATATGCATGCCGTAAAAGGACTTGGCGTAGTCTCGCGGGAACAGGGTGACTGATCAGCTTACCTACCTACTTTCTTAATAGCATATGATCATCACATGAATGCGGGGTTAAATGATTAGCCCATTAATGGTTCTTTGGGTTAGTGGGAGATTGTTGGACATGCGAGCCCACGGCGAGCCATTATGCAATAAATGTTATTGCAAATATCATTTTCTGATTTGAAATGAAGAATAAATAATTTGCATAATAGGTCCCTCGGTACAATTAGGGTTATGTACCATGGCCATCTTAATAATCATACAGCTATTGATTCAACTATTGAATCATAGAGGCTGGTGCTTGAATGAATATCTAAAGGGTTAGATTGAGGACTCATCAAGCACCGTCAAATTATTGTTAAGAGATGATCTCCGGCCTGAGTAGGAGATGGCAATCCTTTTTCATTTAGGTTGATATCTGATTGACCTCTTGATGCAGGTCCTCTGCATAGGAATAGAGATTCGGAGGTGTCAGATTAGTTAGGTCAAAGAGTTGACTTAGCGCGATCGAGATAACCAAAGTCCTATATCGTATGCTTTCACGATACAGGCATGCATCCTCTGACCGGAGACATATGTGTTACTATATGTTTGAGTATGTACATTTGGCAGACCGATAGGTTGATGACCTAACTAAGGTCTATACACCGGCGTGCTGGTGTGCATATAAGGGCATATGAGTAATACGATCTCTCAAAGGGATCATACAGGTTCATTTATTGAACCGGAAGGCATGAGCTCACTCATGAGATATTGGGAAGAATCAAATTCCGTACGCACAGTCGTCTCGCTTTGGAAGTTTGACTGAATTTGTAGGTTTGATATATACTTTTGGAAAGTATATGATCAAGACCTAGGTATGATATATGCTTTTGGAAAGTATATGATCGATACCGACTCCCAATGATCGAATAAGAAACTTACTGATAAAACCATGAAGTAGACAGTATAAAGTTGATCCAATACTTCAGATTTATTCTGAGTCTTCCAGTGTGCAGGATGTACAGGTATTGGGAATACCTGAGGGTGATGTGATGATAAACGATTGTATAACCATGATGCTTCCATTCCTAGGGAGTGATGAAACGGGTCTGGATTTTAGTGACTCCTCTCAGTAGAGAAGTAATCTGATCTTGGTCCAAATGTTGGACATTGATCTGAATATGATTCAGATGCAATGAGAAGATTAGATTTGCGGTCTTGAATTAATCAAGCATCTATGGGAGGCACGCGATCTGGATTTGAGATATGATCTCAATATCCAAGTCACTATACGTGGAACAATATAACTGTCCTGCCCTTATCTTCAAGTATTCGCGGAGAAAGCGCATTATCCTTGAAATGATTCAGGATAATTTCATTGTTGATATTATGTATCCGAGCATTGAGAAAATATGATTAAATGTGATTTAATTATCATGAGCAATATGAATTTGATTCATATTATACAGAGATTTATCTAAGATAATTAAATGTGATTTAATTATCAAAGATGTAAATAATGTGAATGTGATTCATATTATTTGGGCACAAGATAATAGAGATCCAAGATGATTAAATGTGATTTAATTATCATGGATATGAATAATGTGGATAGCAATATCCATATTAGTCATATATATTATAAATGTGATTTATAATATATAAGAGAGAGCTATTTGTAATTTACATTTGTTATTTAAATGTTAATGTGAATTGGATTCACATTGGACATTAATTTGAAAATGTAATTTATGTTTTATTTTAGGTTGTGAATGTGATCTACAAATTTCCAATGACATGATTGCAATGTTCACATAATAAATTGGATTTATTTTTGTGAAATAAATTGCAACAAAAGTTGTTGCAAATATTGGAGAGAATCGTGAGATAATGCAATCTCATGTAATATAGGAAGGAGGCTCCCTTCCTAATAAGGAGAGGGGACGGCCACCAAGTCCTTATAGGACTCATGGCCGTCCTCCCCCTTTATGGAAGGAGGCTTGTCTCCTTCCTATTTCTCCAATGGAGATTGATTTGATATAAATAAAATTATATTTATTGTATATTTGATTTTATTTATTAAATTAATTGTTGTTGGTTTTTACAAACAAAATCTTACCCATTGAAAGAAACACAAATCAATGAGAGCCATTGGATTTGTGTTGTCCCATGGATTGAGATCCATGGATCCCAAATTGTTATAAAAGGAGAGGCACCCCTTTGCTCTTCTTTACCCATAAGAGAACATAAGTCTCTCTCTCTCTCTTTCTCTCTACACGTCATCCCTCTCTCTTTCTCTCATGACCGTCCACCATGGATGCCCTAGAGAGGTTCTTCATCGCCGCAGCGTCGTCGTTATGCTGCCCGGTTGTTTGCTCGTGGATCTCCATCTCCTTCAGTGCGCCTCTCTTGTGAAGAAGACGTCGGATCTCGTGTGTCGAGATCAGGAGATCCACCGCTTGGATCATCAACATGGATTGCGAGAAGCACGCGATTCATCCCCACGCTCGCAAGCGTCTCCTCCGTCGGATTGGACTTGAGACAGGAGTTCTCTTCGTTTAGAGACTCGATCGCAATCACGCTTCAAGAGGTAATCCTATTACTTGTTTGTGATTTAGATGAAACGATCCGAGAAGTGTTCTTGGATCATGTGGTTTCGTCGTATGAAAAATTTTTAATTTCCGTTGCATAAAACAACTTGTACGACTAGTCGTTCTTCGTCGTATTTGATACGATGCTCACGCTTCCGTGAATCGCTTGAGGATCTACCCATTTCCTTCAGGGATATATTGATGAAAATCCACGGAAGAAAATTTCAAAAAAATAAAAAAAACCGGGTGTAATGGGGCGGGGGAGCCAAGTTAGCTCCCCCCATGGGGGCGGCCCCATTTTACCCTTATAATATACACTGATATTATGGATAGCATGGATAGTACTATCCACAATCTGCATTTCCTTGATGATTAAATCTCATTTAATTTTCTTGGATAATCATTCTCATAATATGAATCTTATTTATATTATTCTTGGTAATTAAATCTCATTTAGTTATCAATATCTTGTTGCTTGGATACATAATTCATCAAAGGAATTATTCTTGAACTCCTTCAAGAATAGTGTGCTTTCTCCGTAGATACTTGGAGATAAGGACAAGGCCATTGTATTATTCCACGTATAGTGACTTGGATGTTGAGATCTCATCTCAAATCCAGATCTTGCGGACCTCTCATAGATGCTTGATTACATCAAAACCGCAAATCTGATCTTCTCATTGCATCTGAATCTCATTCAGATCAATGTCCAACACTTGGACCAAGATCAGATTACTTCTCTACTGAGAGGAGCCACTAAAATCCAAACCTGTTTCATCACTCCTTCGTAATGGAAGCGTCATGGTTATACAATTATTTATGATCACATCACCCTCAGGTATTCCCAATACATGTACATCCTGTATACTGGAAGACCTATGACCAACTCGAAGATATAGATCAATTTCACACTATCATCTTTAGGGTTTGATCACCAAGTTTCTCAATCTTGGTCATTGGGAATCGGTATCGATCATATGCTTTCCCAAAGCATATATCATACCTTAAAATTCTTGTTATGCTTCCAAAGCACGACGACCATGCATGGAATTTGATCGGTTCCAATACTTCATGAGTGAGCTCATGTCCTCCGATTCACAAGTGAACATGTATGATCTCTTTGAGAGATTGTATTACTCATATGCCCTTACATGTACACCAGCTCGCCGGTGTATAGACCTTGGTTAGGTCATCAACCTATTGGTCCGCCAAATGTACACACTTAGACATATAGTAACACATTTGTCTCTGGTCAGAGGATGTGTGCCTATTCTATGACAATCTTTAACATAGGACTTAGGTTATCTCGATCTCATTAAGTCAACCCTTTGACCTAACTAATCTGACACCTCTGAATCACTATTCCCATGCAGAGGACCCGCATCGAGAGGTCGGTCAGATATCAACCTTTATGAGAAAGGATTACCATCTCCTACTCAGGCCAGAGATCATCTCTTAATAATCATTTGACGATGCTTGATGAGTCCTCTAGCTAACTCTTTAGATATTCATCCAAACACTAGCCTCTATGATTCAATTAATGAATCAATAGCTATATAATCATCAAGACGGCCATTGTACATAACCCTAATTGTACAGAGGGACCTTATAGTGCATTCATTCATTTAATTTCAGAAAGAGTGAAACAATCAATAACTTTTATTGATAAAACGTATATATATTACAATAACATTTATTGTAAGAATGGTTCACCTCGGGCTCACTTGGCTAACATAAGAATCCTACAAGCTTCATCCTCCTTCTAGTGATAGTGAGAGAGAGAGAGAGAGAGAAGTTACTTTTACTGATGAGATCCACGACCGTCTCAGTCGTACCACAGTCCACCTTCCACATGTTGCTCAAGCTTCATGTCTTGCCACCGTGTCAAGCGAGGATCTAGGAGCGACTGAAGCTCCAAGCCCATTTCATTATTCTGCCTCGAATTCTTTCTCCATTTTCCAAGTATTCTTAGTTCCATCTTTTCCCTATTTTCTCTAATTGTATTTGTCAAACACATCCATCTTCTTGATTATCTAATTAGCTCTACACCTATACCACGTACCAGTGATCTTTACTAGCCATCCAGATCTTTACCTCCTCATCTCAAAATCCTCTTCCATCCCAATCCAACTGACCACCTTGCAAAGGATGTTAATCCATTTAAGGGCACCATCTGCAGTCACCTTCAACGGCCCTTCCATTCACCTCATTTCACCCCCCCCCCCCCAAAGTGTTCCATTACGCTTTGGCTATTAGCTAACATTTGCAAGTTTCCAAAAAGCTTTAATGACAGGAGTTTCTAAGTAGCTCTGTTTATCTGCTCTGCCCCTGATGACCAACCATCAACCAACCAACTCAATCCATCTCGTACCTCCTATAATCTTCAAGAATCCTCGTTAGGAATAATGAAGCTTCCTCAACCTTCATGTGAGTCAAAGGAGCAAGGAGGATGAGCACAAGCCTCATCAGAGCTCCGTCCAGGAGCCACCTTCGTGGAGGAGGAGTGTACAGTTTTTATTGGATCAGTTTAAACCTACAGTCCACAGCCAGATCTGCACCACCCTCCAAGCCTTCAGTATCAGGTGGACACGTACATGCCTCGAAGTACGAGAAACACACACGTGGCTTGAATCTCCAACTTGTACCAAGCCCTAGGATCACATGATTCCTTCATGTGTTGTGCCTGGAGTTTTGCAGAAACACCCTGTCGACTTCTTATATTTAGAAAATTACCCACGTGCATGGGATATTTACAAGATAAGACTATCGGATTTTGTATATTTCATTTAAGTCCCTTTTCGACTGCTTTGTAATTCTTTATTTGTTTTTAATTTATGTTTTCTTGCAAATAGGCTCATAGATT
This sequence comes from Ottelia alismoides, assembly GCA_037367405.1. NCBI lineage: Eukaryota > Viridiplantae > Streptophyta > Magnoliopsida > Alismatales > Hydrocharitaceae > Ottelia > Ottelia alismoides. Next base: position 357,142 of record JAZKJV010003001.1, on the reverse strand, counting down.
GTTGTTTGAATATCTTAAAAATTTTAAATCCAAATTAATTGAAATTGATCACATTTGAAAGCTCTGATCATTATCTTCTCATGTCCTAGTTTTTCACAGATATACCTTGTAAAGCTTAATTAATTATTTATATAAACATACTCTTGTTTGATTTAAATTTAATTATTTTGTGCTCTCCTCATCTTTATTTATGATCTGATTTGGATCCTGATTTGCTTAATGTATCAAGGAATTGCTTAGGTAACTAATTACACCCCGATTAAGTGCTTAAAATAATTAAGTGAAGTGGGAACTATTTTATTTATGTGAACTGCTTAATAAGGTGAAATTGGAGCTTAAAATTGATTATGAATTTGTATTAACTCATGCTTAAACAAATATAATATTTGAGCTTTCAATTAAAGGGTATTTTAATGTGTTTTCTTGTGTCGCATTGTGTTTATTACAATATAATTTGTAGCACTAAATTAACATGCATATAAAAATAAAAATCATAAAAAATTATGCATGCATATGTCTTATCATTGACCTTGATACACTACTTAAATATTTCAACTAGATATTTAAAACCAAATTAAATAGATCTATTTGTTCATGACCTTGTACTTGACCATGGACTTATCCAAATATAAATTTAAGCCAAGCCCTCTTTGCAGAGATATTCAACTTGGTTATGTTGATATGTTAATCGGCTCATACTACACTTCAACTTAATTAACTTAGTTGATTAGCACTTCATCAAGGGGGCTGGAGTATGGGCTAGAAGGGGCAGCAGAGGGAGTTGGAGGAGGGTCCTGGAGGAGAGGTTGGAAGGGGCGATGTAGGCTACGCCATAGGGTGTTGGGATAGGGGGTGACGAAAGAGGGGGGTGGCGGAAAGGAGGTCGAGGGGTAGCACCGGAGTGTTGATGATGCTACTACGAAAGGAGAGGAGGAGAATTGGAAGATGGGAAGAAGGACGGCTTGCTCTTGATTAAAAAATAAAAAATTTAAAAAGAATTTGTAAATGGTAACCTTTGGATTAATTCACAAAAGTAGATGAGTTATTGGACCAACTTAATGGAGGATTATGGATGTGAGACGGAGTAACTATTTGGGATTTTTCGTGTAATTATGAAATATCGAGGGTTATGCATGTAAATATGAAAGTATATAGGGTTGTGTTTGTAAATATCTCAATTTCCTATTTGTTAGCTAGATCTATTATAAAGGTTTTAGTGTGATATTTTCTTGAAGTTTTTTTTAAATTCATAATGTCTCTTGATGTGTTTGAACGTCTAATACTTGATAAAATCATATTATATCTTTGTCGCACAAAATATTAGATCATCTTCACCAAAAATACTTTAACAAACTAGTTTAGAAAGACTTATTGCACTACCTTCCATAGCCTTTGAAACATAAATTCATTGTGATGTTTGTGCTTTGCGAAAAGTTTCATAAATACACATTTTAAATACAAAAGTGTAATATCCACAATCAGAAAAATAAATCTTTTTGGACAAAACAGAATGAGAAGTCCAAGTGACTGTAAGTTTGACATATTAAATGACTTTTATAGATTCACTTATCTAGTCTTTCTCAAAAATAATAAGTATTAAAGTTTTGATGATTTTATTAAGCTCTATGAGCTCGTAGTGAAGGAGAAATGTGCTAATATTACTAAAATTCGCAAATATTACAGAAATAAAATTAAAAAACAAAGCTTTTTCTGACTTCTGTGAGAAACGTGGTCTGCAATATGATCGTTTCATAGATCACGATAATAAAATGATGTAGTTGAAATGAAAAAGTGTACTATGAGCTCGGATCTTTTTTTTAATAGTAGGCCTAGTAATTTTGGGAGTCCGGAGCATCCCGTTAGCATTCAAACCCGGATCCTTTAAAGTGAAGGCACATTGCTCTACCACCAGACCACTCCTTGGGTTCATGAGCCAAGACCTTGCTTATTAAGTCTAGACTGCCTGAATACTTTTGAGTTGAAGAAACCTAAATCATTGGTAATGTTAAAATAGGGTTTTAATAAGATAATAAAACTACTTATGAACTCTTTCACGAAAGAAAACTAAAATAAATTATCTTCGAGTTTTTGAAAGTAAATGTTTTATCCTTAATATAAAAAAATACTTACATGAATTTGAAGTTAAAGTACAGGAATGCATTTTCATTGGATATTCAAATCATAGTAAAATTGACAAATTTTCGATAAAGAAACTTTGAAAGACAAAATGCTCTTATATTAAACGTAGACAAGATTCCAACGAGTTAATAAATAAGAAGAAATAATAAAAGAGGAAGATGAAGAAATCTCTTTTATTGATGTATGAAGAAATCTCTTTTATTGATGTACGGACTAGCACAGATGACATGATTACACAAAATTTTCCTAAGGAATGGTTCTATAATAAAAAGGTTATTCTAAGGAGTAAATAATTGATAATGTGTTAAATAAAATATAGTTCAACATCAAGATTAAATATTAACTTCAAAATAAAGGCTTCTGTATCTCAAGTAGAATATTTTAGAATTAAAGAAGCAAATAAAAGATGAATTTTTGAGGGATGAAACTAAGAAGAATTGAAAAGAGGGATACGAAGAAATCTCTTTTATTGATGTATCCAACATAGAGGACGTGATTGCACACAATTTGCCTAAGGAATGTTTCTCTAATAAAAAAAACTATCCTGAGGAATAAATAATTGATAATGTATTAAAAACATATTTTTCAACATCAAGAGTAAATATTAACTTCATACAAAATGCTTTTGTATCTCAAGTTACATGTAGAATCTTTGAAAACTAAAGAAGCAAATAAAATATGAATTTTAGAGGGATGAAAAGTAAGAATAATTAAATAAATTTACAAGAAATGAGGAATGATATCTAGTACCACAAGGACATAATCATACAATAATTGAATAATTAGGTTTTTAAATAATAAATCTAATGAAGAATAAAAAGAAATAAGAAACAAACCTAAACCAATAGCAAAACGCTACAACCAATAAAAAGGAAAAGACTATGATGAAACATATTGTTACATGTCTGAATCCATAAGGTTATTGTTATAATATGCATCATTTAAAGATACAAAATTATATCAAATGAATATAAAATATACTTTTCTAAGTTGCTTTAGAAAAGAAGTCTTTTTAAACAAGGATTTTTATCAATTGTGGTCCTCTGAGATATTGCAATTTCAGTCATGCCTCTCTCTTTTTTGGAATATCAGTTATGCCCCTAGTTTCTTGCAAAATTCATAGTTCTGCCCTTCTATTAAGGTAAAGTAAGCGCATAACTGATATTACAAAAGGGTAGAAATGTGAATTTTGCAAAAAGGTAGGGGCACAACTGATATTTTAAAAAATGGAGGGACATAACTGATATTGCAATATCTCAGAAGGGCACAACTGATAAAAACCTTTAAATAACTATCAGGTTGTATAGATAGAGGAAATCCTTAAAATATCCATAAACTTAAGAAGGCTCTAAATGGATTGAAGCAAGCTCCAAATCATGGTGTCAAAGACTTAGAGACTACACTATTAACTATGCAAAAATTAATTCAAGATGAGTCTCACAGGTGAATTAAAATTCTTTTTGGGATTACAGATAAACTATTGAGGAATGGTATCTTATTTCCTACATCAAATACACTCAAGATATTATGAAAAAAATTAGGATGAATAAAACCAAGGGGGAAAAACCACGCTTATGGACCCTCGAAATAGTATAATACCAATCAATAAGGGATGCTAGATGATCAAACACTATATAGCGGAATGATAGGATATTTTTTGTGCTTAGTTATAGATAGACCTCATATTGTATTTACATCTTTCTTGTGTGCTAGATTTTAGGTAGCATCAAAGGAATCAACCACATCTCTCTATAAGGACTACAAGAAAAAAATACAAAACATAGGTTTATATGATCGGCTAGCATACAAGTTGACTATGCTAGAAGTAAGATTGATAAGAAGAACACTGGTTGAACTTGCTAATTCCTTAGAAAGGTTGGACATGCGAGCCCAAGGCGAGCCATTATACAATAAATGTAATTGCAAATATCATTCCTTGATCTGAAATGGAGAATAACTAATTTGCATAATAGGTCCTATAGTACAATTAGGGTTAGGTACCATGGTCATCTTAAATGATCATATATTTGTTGATTCATTTGTTGTATCATAGAGGTTGGTGCTTAGATGAACATCTAAAGAGTTAGATTGAGGACTCATCAAGCACCGTCAATTATTAAGAGATGATCTCCAGCCCAAGAAGGAGATGGCAATCCTTTCTCTAAAGGCTAATATCTAACCGACCTCTTGATGTATGTCCTCTGTATAGGAATAGAGATTCAGAGGTGTTAAATAAGTTAGGTCAACGAGTTGACTTGACGAGATCTAGATAACCAAAGACCTATGTCGTATGTTGTCACGATATAGACATGCATCCTCTAACCGAAGACAGATGTGTTACTATATGTCTGAGTATGTACATTTGACAGACCAATAGATTGATGACCTAACCAACGTCTATACACAGGCGCGCTGGTGTACATGCAAGGGCATATGAGTAATACGATCGCTCAAAGGGAACATACAAGTTCATTTATTGAACTGGAAAACATGAGCTCACTCATGAGATATTGGGAAGAATCAAATTCCGTGCATGGTCGTCTAGCTTTAGAAGCTTGACTGAATTTGTAGGTTTGATATATATACTTTTGGAAAGTATATGATCAACACATAGGTATGATATATGCTTTTGGAAAGTATATGATCGATACTGAGTCCCAATGATCAAATGAGAAACTTAATGATAAAACCCTGAAGTAGATAGTGTAAAATAGATCTAAAACTCAAGGTTTGTTCTTGGTCTTCTAGTATGCAAAATGTACAGGTATTACGAATACCTGAGGGTGATGTGATCATAAACGATCGTATAACCATGACGCTTTCTTTCCTAGGGAGTGATAAAATGAGTCTGGATTTTAGTGACTCCTCTCAGTAGAGAAGTAATCTGATCTTAGTCCAAATGTTGGATATTGATCTGAATCTGATTCAGATGCAACGAGAAAATTAGATTTGCGATCTTGATTTAATCAAGCATCTATGAGAGGTCCACAAGATCTGGATTTGAGATGCGATCTCAATATCCAAGTCACTATACGTGGAATAATACAATCATCATGTCCTTATCTCCAAGTATCCGCGGAGAAAGCATATTATCCTTAAACGAGTTCATGGATAATTTCATTGCTAATATTATATATCCAAGCATTGAGAAAATTGATTATTAAATGTGATTTAATTATCATGAATGATATGAATTTGGTTCATATTTTAAGGAGAGATATCTGAGATAATTAAATGAGATTTAATTATCAAAGATGTGAATAATGTGGATATAATTCATATTATTTGAGCACTTGAGAATGAAGATCCAACATGATTAAATGTGATTTGATTATCATGGATATGAGTAATGTGGATAGCACTATTGAATTATTCATATATATTATAAATATGATTTATGATATATAAAGAGAGACTAACTGTGATTTATATTTGTTGATTAATTATTGATGTGAATTGGATTCGCATTGGATGATTAATTGAAAATATGATTGCATTTTGTTTTGGGTTGTGAATGTGATTGACATAATTCCAATGGCATTATTGCAATCTTCACAAGATAATTGTGAATTATCCTTGTGAGATAATCTTAGAATTATATGAGATAATGTAATCTCATAAATTGGTGTGAGATTGATTCATCCCAACTCAAGAGAGTGCATGACCGCATTCTCCTATGTGGACTTGGTGGCCGTCCCCTCCTTTTAAGGGTTAAGTCAATCTCTTCCATCATTATCTATAAGATTAAATGATTTAATTTTGAAATTAACTATATTGATATTAATTTAAATTAAATCAATTGTTGCTTTGTTTTTCAACAACATAAATCATGGTCATTGGATTCAACACAAATCAATCTCATCCATTGATTTTGTGTTGTCCATTGATTGAGATCCATGGATCCCAAAAACTATATAAGAAGAGGCACCTCTTTATCTTCAAGTGACATCATCGACAATTTCTCTCTCTCTCTCATTCTTTACACATCAAGTCTCTCTATATCCCTCTCATTGTGGTCATCCACCATAGAGCCCTTGAGAGAGTCGCCATTGTCGCAGCATCATCGTTATGATGCCAGATTGCTTGCTTGTGGATCTCTGTCTCCTTAGGTTGCCTCACTCGTGAAGAAGACGTCAGATCTCGTGTGACGAGATCATGAGATTCGTTACTTGGATCATCAACATGGATTGCGAGGAGCACGTCTTATTAATGGGTTTGCAAGCGTCTCTCCATTAGTTCGGCTTGAGACAGGAGGTCTCTTCAATAGAGAATCGATCGCAACCACGCTTCAAGAGGTAACCCTAATGCTTGTTTGTGTTTTAGATGAAACGGTCCTAGAAGTGTTCTTGGATCATGTAATTTCATCACATTAGAGATTTTAAATTATGTTCCCATAGCAACTAGTGCGACTAGTCGCTCCCGATCACAATTGATGTGATCACCATGCTTCTATGATGCTCTTAAGGATTTTCCCATATCCTTCAAGTGGTATCAGATCCTTAGGTTAGAGTTTTTGGACACAATCCATAAACCTAAAAAGACTTGGGCTCATTAGGGCTTGTGAAAATTTTATCGCATTTCATTCTCGCAGACTTATTTTTTTATTATTTTCGACCTTGTTTAAAATGTTAAAAATGAAATTATCGCTTGGATAATTTTCCCCATTAATTAAGGAAATTGTGGGGTTTGATTTTGTACGATTTGAAACCCGATAACTCAAGTTATGATCATTTTAATGTACATATATCCACTGTTTCGGGGATGGTGAATCTTAATGTGATAAAGAGTTAATTACAGTTTTGAAACACCTGGAAATGCATGCTAATCACTTAAGATATATTATAAATCAAATTAACAAACTTTAGAAACTTACTTTACATGATTTGGATTTAAATTGATTGAGATATGATAATTTTAGTGAGTGAGGATCATTGTTAGAAATTACATTCCTAATCAAGAACCTTGTGATTTTCATTTATGAAATTAGTGAAATTAATGGCTAATTTCTTGGAATAATTATGGATAAATATTTGAGAAATATTTGATGATAATTATTTCCTTAAATAATATTGCCTTAACCAATAACTGATTAGATATGATATGGATCACAAACTGGTTACTCAACCTAATTTGTTTAGCGAATTTCCTTATAATCAAAATGATTATGATTATTATTATTATATGGTATAAATACAGTTGAAAAATCGATTATCATCTCGAGTAAAAATTGATCAATTTGGTATTATCCTTTCTCAAGGCGAATATGATGTCTAACCGGGGAGCGTTGGGGTAGCAGGTTGCACCATATGCGGTCTGTCCCACTCTTGTCGGTACTGGCCAAGACAGTGGGTATGGAAGGGATAATGCTAGAGATATCATGATATATTTTTCTAATTATTAAAACTCGAATAATGCATATTTGAGATAATATCATATTTCAAGTAACAATGAAGAATGTTTGTTGGATATTAATTGGATCATTGATTTAATACGATTAGACTAATTGGAATCCAATTAAAATTAAAATACTCTATTATGAATAGAGTTCTATTTCCCTTGAAATAATTAATCGTAATGAATATGATTCATAATGATTAATCGAATTTAAACATGATATAGAGGATTACATAAGTAATATCCATGGTCTCCTATCAAGGCAAAGGATTTCGTCGCCAGGGATTGTATGTAGGAGAGGCTTGTCCGAAGTAACAGATCATGCATACAAGCGCATTTGGATCGGGCTCTTTACTTCTCGAAAGAGTAAGGTTGTATGCGTAGTGACCCCAATATCAGGTCCTCGTATTATTAGAGCGATATTGGATTGCGCATAGTGAGCACTAGTCATGTCAATGGTTGGTTCAATTAATGCGGGTCAACATCACCTTAGGGATGGTGGGCCCATGTGTTAAAAGACCGAATTGAGAATGCAAGTTGGACTTGCAAGGCAAAATGCGTTCCCGGTTCTTTTTATCTGAGTTACAAGTTCTCATATTATTGGGATGTGATAAAGATGGAAGGAGATTCCAGATCTTGCCCCGATATAGAATGGTAAGTATATCTCTTACATTGAAAGTGATTAAGAGAATGAATTTTCAGTATTGACAAGGAAAGACAACTTTGATATAAAAATTCCTAAATCAAAATAAAATATATATATATATATATGCAAATTTCGTATTTCAGATAATTCACATTGAATCCACTTAATACCATACTCAATAATAACCAATAAAATATCATGAATTGGATCCATGATCAAGATATAGTACTTGCAATTGGACACATAAGGTATGTGGTTGCAACGTTTAAGTTTCCTCATAACAATGAGGAATGACTATTAAATAGACAATAGGACTACAACCCTAGGATTTATGTGTCTGTATAGTCTTAATCTCTCATCGAATGTACTTTGGAAGTGACATGTCGATGATAATCATAATTGTCAAATAATCCTTATAAAATCTAAGAATATGTTCTGACATACACATGTGCTCTTGACATTTAATCATGAAAGGCATGTTTCAGTACGTCATGCAGAATGGTGGCTCGATAAGAGATGGTGTACTCTAAATGTTCGAGTGCCTACCTGAACCAATATTTTAGAGTTTAGATGGATGTAGAAACAGTGAGAGTCATCATTCTACTATTTAATACTCAAGTCATTCATGAAGCTTTATAATATTCATATTGTATGAGTTGAATGAAGCATATGTAAATGTTTAAATATTATTATATTGGAACCTTTTGAGTTCAACATAAGAGATCATTAGTCTTAAGCAATGATTGTTTATAGATGAAAGGAGCACAGTGGAAGCATGGGTCTGACCAATGTGAGAAGAAAAGTCAAAGAGATGACTATACTTCTATGACTTCCATGTGGCATCCAAAGAGTTGGATGAATGTCAATACTGCAACAGGCTTATGTGTTGATAATATGACTATCTAGACTATCTAAGCTCCTTAGATAAATACTCAGATAGTGCATCGGAATAATCTATATCTACATATAATCATTGAAATAGGCTTGTTTATTAGATAAGATCGAATTCTAATAATTGTATCTCATTCTTCTGATGACATTTGCAATTGGATTGCATATGTTTTAGAAGATTAGAAATTTGAATATAGGATTTAATAGTCATCCATGGATATTGATGCAGTAATTGCAACAATCTTTATTGGATAGATAGACTTGAGAATTTCTCTATGACCCAGATATTAGAATACACTCATTGCTTATTTTCTAAATGTTGAAAATAAACATGAATTATGCAATAGACCTATAATAAAGAGTTATCATGGATATATTTGAGATAGTAACTCTGCTAAATTAGAATATTAATGAATGGTTCATTAGCTTTTCTAATATTGAAAATTTAAAAACCTTCAAAGATCAATAGGAGAGTGATGATCATTTAACAATGATATGGCATCAAGCCTCGGACATATGTTTGTTGATGAGATCAATAGACTAGTAAGAAATGAAGTTTTAGAATGTCTGGAATTTCAAATCTTACATACTTGTGAATATTGCATTCAAAGTAGAAATGTCCAATGCACCCTTCTCTGAGAATGGTGTAAGATGTCAAGGTATTCAAGAGCTCATACATATTGATGTATGTGGATCATTTATATCATGATAAACATTGATGATATGTGATATCATTCGATGATTATTTGTGATATGAGATTTCTTCCCTTCACCTTAGAACCTTTGAAATGTTCAAAGATTTCACAATTTTGATTTAGAACCAAAGTTTGAAGGAAGATGAAATGAATTTGATCTAACATAGGTATCTTGTACCTATTAGATGAATTCAAGGAATACCTTATGGAAAAAGGAATATCATTCATATCTCACTCCTCCTAATACACCTAAACTTAATAGAGTTGTAGGGAGATACAATTGAGTATGTGTGACATGATTTGATCAATGACGAATATTTGCGTAATTACCTCTTAGTTTCCAGGTGTGTGTGTATATATATATATTAAAGACTACAATATATATCCTTAATAAGATTCCAATGCAAATCTAAACCCAAAAATCCTCATAAGCTATGGTTTGAACGTAGCCTGGTGTTGCACACTTGAGGATTTAGAGTTGCTTGGTCCATAATTTTGTCATGGATGCAAGTAAGCTGGAATCTAGCACTAGAGAGTGCTACTTCATTATGAAAATAAAGGATGGTATTGGATACCTACTTTATGACCTTCATATTCTTTAAAAGATTTCATATCTGAGAATGTGATTCTTAGAGGATGACTTTCTTGAGAATCAAGAAGAAAATGAAGTGAAGGAACTCATTTAATCTTGAAAAGATAATGAGACCCCAGAAATCAGAAACTAAAAGGAAAATTAAAGATGAAACATTCATACCTCTTCAAATGAGTTTGAGGATGGATTCCATGTATCAGGTAAATCTGATAATGATCTGACTTCATATGATGAAGCGTCTGAAGATCATGACATGGAAAGATGGATGTTAACAATAAAGTCTAAAGTAGACTTCATATACAAGTGTTGTATATGGACCCAAGAGGATCCACCTATACGGGTAAGACCTGTTAAGGTGTAAATGGATCTTCAAGAGAGAGAGGGAACCTGATGAGAAGGTAGAGACCTTCAAAGCACAGCTCGTAACTATGAGCTACACACCGAAGAGAAGACGTCGCTTGCAATGAGACTTGTGACAATGCTTAAACCCATCAAAATATTGCTAACTATAGCCGTACAACTTGACTTTGACATCTTCAAGATGGAAGTCAAGATTGCATTCCTCTATGAATACCTCTTTGAGGATATTCATATGAGGTAGCCCCAGGGCTTCATAGTTGAGGAAAGCAAGGTGTGAAAGCTGAGAAATTCCATCTATGGACTCAAATAAGCTTATTGTAGTTGGAGCATAAGATTTGATGAAATTATAAAGATTATGATTTCAAATAGAATCTTGATGTACCATGTGAAGCTTAGTGGGAGTGCCATTGTGTTCATCGTGCTAAATGTAGATGATATCCTGATCATTTGGAATGATATAAGGATAATAATAAGTGTTTTATAATCCGACTATTCCATACATTGAGATATGATTTCAAGGATGCCTCTTGGATCTTAGTTCTCAAGGTGTTCAGAAGAGAAGAAAAGAGAGTAGTGAGATCGTCACATTAGTGGTACACCTTGGACATTTCTATTTTTTGGAAAATTCCAAGAAAGTCTTCTTTTCCTTAAGCTATGGTACCAACAAGTATAAAGGGATAGCACCTCAAAGAGTTAAAGAAGTTGATGCTAAAACTTCTTACCCTTGTGTATCAGTTATGAGAAGGCAGGTGTTTGCAAGATGTGTACAGAAGTCAGATGTCTGCCATGCAGTGGGAGTAGTAAATTGTTACTAATCCTACTATGGAAATAAAAGACTTGATTGTAATAATAACAAAATCTTCAAAGATGACAATACTTTAGATAGTGATCTCAAAGTCTTATCTTCAAAAACTTAAGACTTTATAGATAGTGATCTAAAAAATCTTAACTGCAAATACCTTAGGAGACAGAGATCTCCATGAATAACGATATTCTGATAAGGATTATGGAAATACGAGTTATAATAACTATTGAGCAGTAGTGTCAAGGACACTATAACTGCTTTAACAAGATTAAGTATTGGTTGCACGAGACAAAACATTCGCATTGAATGCGAGCACTGTTACTTGAAGATATGCAAGTGTCGTAAAAGAACTTGGCATAGTCTCTTGGGAACAGAGTGACTGATCAGCTTACCTAGTTATTTTTCTAAATAACCTATGATTGTCACATGATTGTGGGTTTAAAGATTAGCCCATTAATAGTTCTTTGGGCTAGTGTGAGATTGTTGGACATGTGAGCACATGGTGAGTCATTATGCAAGAATAACTGAAATGAAGAATAACTAATTTGCATAATAGGTCTCTTAGTACAATTAGGGTTATGTACCATGGCCATCTTAAATGATCATACAATTGTTGATTCAATTATTGAATCATAGAGGCAAGTGCTTGCATGAACATTTAAAGAGTTTTATTGAGGACTCATCAAGCACGTCAAATGATTATTAAGAGATGATCTCCAATCGGAGAAGGAGATGGCAATCCTTTCTCTAAATGATGATATCTGACTGAACTCTTAATGCAGGTCCTCTACATAGGAATAGAGATTCGGAGGTGTTCGATAAGTTAGGTCAAAGAGTTGACTTAACGAGATCGAGATAACCAAAGACCCATGTCGTATGCTGTCACGACATAAGCATGCATTCTCTGACTGGAGACATATGTGTTACTATATGTCTGAGTATGTACATTTGGCAGACCAATAGGTTGATGATCTAACCAAGGTCTATACACCAGCACGTTGGTGTGCATGCAAGGGCATGTGAGTAGTACGATCGCTCAAAGGGATCATACAGGTTCATTTACTGAACTGGAAGACATGAGCTCACTCACGAGTTATTGGGAAAAATCAAATTTCGTGCATGGTCGTCTCGCGTTGGAAGCTTGTCTGAATTTGTAAGTATGATATATACTTTTGGAAAGTATATGATCAATACCTGGATATGATATATGCTTTTGGAAAGTATATGATTGATACTGACTCCCAATGATCAAATGGGAAACTTAATGATAAAACCCTGAAGTAGAGAGTGTAAAATAGATCTAAAACTTCGGGTTTGTTCTTGGTCTTCTAGTATGCAGGATGTACAGATATTACGAATACCTGAGGGTGATGTGTTCATAAACGATCGTATAACCATGATGCTTCCCTTCCTAGGGAGTGATGAAACGAGTCTGGATTTTAGTGACTCCTCTCAGTAGAGAAGTAATCTGATCTTAGTCCAAAGGTAGGACATTGATCTGAATCTAATTCAGATGCAACGAGAAGATTAGATTTGCGATCTTGATTTAATCAAGCATCTATGAGAGGTCCACAAGATCTGGATTTGAGATGTGATCTCAATATCCAAGTCACTATACGTGGAACAATACGATCGTCATATCCTTATCTCCAAGTATCCGTGAAGAAAGCACATTATCCTTGAAAGAGTTCATGGATAATTTCATTTTTTTATATTATATATCCGAGCATTGAGAAAATTGATAATTAAATGTGATTAATTATCAAGAATGATATGAATTTGGTTCATATTATAAGGATAGTTATCTGAGATAATTAAATATGATTTAAATATCAAAGATGTGAATAATATGAATATGACTCATATTATTTGAGCAAATGAGAATGGAGATCCAAGATGATTAAATGTGATTTAATTATCATTGATATGAGTAACGTGGATAGTACTATCCAATTATTCATATATTATAAATGTGATTTATGATATATAAAGAGAGGCTAATTGTGATTTATATTTGTTGATTAATTATTGGTGTGAATTGGATTCGCATTGGATGATTAATTGAAAATATGATTACATTTTATTTTGGGTTATGAATGTGATTCACATAACTCTAATGGCATGATTGCAATCTTCAAAAGATAATTGTGAATTATCCTTGTGAGATATTCTTGTAAATTACATGAGATAATGTAATCTCGTGACTTGGAATGAGATTGACTCATCTCAAGTCAAGAGAGTGGACGGGTGCATTGTCCCATGTGGACTTGGTAACCGTCCCCTCCTTTTAAGGGATAAGCCAATCTCTTCCATCATTATCTCCAAGATTAAATGATTTAATTTTGAAATTAATTATATCAAGATTAATTAAAATTAAATCAATTGTTGTTATATTTTTTAACAGCACAAATCAATCTCATCCATTGATTTTTTTGTTGTCCATGGATTGAGATCCATGGATCCCAAAATACTATATAAGAAACGGCACCCCTTGCTTTTCAAGTGACATCATTGACAATTGTTCTCTCTCTCTTTCAATCTCTACACGCCAAGTCTCCCTCTATCCCTCTCATTGTGATCGTCCACCATGGAGCCCTTGAGAGAGTCGGCATCATCACAGCATCGTCGTTATGTTGCCGGACTGTTTGCTCGTGGATCTCTGTCTCCTTTGGTGCGTCTCGCTCGTAAAGAAGACATCGTATCTCATGTGACGAGATCGGGAGATTCGTTGCTTGGATGATCAACATGGATTGCGAAGAGCACATGTCTCATCAACACACTAGCAAGCGTCTCCTCTGTTGGATCGGACTTGAGACAGGAGGTCTCTTCGTTTAGAGACTCGGTCGCAACCACGCTTCAAGAGGTTACCCTAGTTCTTATTTGTAGTTTAGATGAAACAATCTGAGAAGTAATCTTGGATCATGTGGTTTCATCAAATTAAAAATTTTAAAATTTGTTACCCTGAGCTACGAGTGCAACTAGTCGCTCCCGGTCGCATTCGATGTGATCCTCACGCTTTCGTGATACACTTAAAGATTTTACCCTATCTTCAAGAAATTAACTAGTCTACTAATTTTCAAAGAAGTAGAATTATGTTGCACTATCAGCTATTGAAGCAAAATGCATATCAGCTTCGTTGGCATTATGGATGATAATTGAATTGCATCTTTTAAATCCAATTATGATTTGTTCAATAAAAATTCAAAAGAAGTTTGATTCGATATAAAACAAATCGAATATGAATCTGACGTATGGATTCAATTAATTTTCAAATGACTCGAATCTAAATTAACATGAATTTGTTTGATAACAACTCAATTTTATTTGTTGTTTATATACATATATACATATACATGTGTATATACATTTGTGTGCATGTGTTTACCCAATATATGTACATTATGTATGCATGTATATAATCTTATCAACTAAAAACTAAATGTACGTTGTATAGAACAAGATCTATGAAAATCTTTAAAACTACATAATGAAATCTTTAAAAAAACTATAATATATGTTGTATAAAATAACTTTATAAGCTTTAAAACATGAATTAACATTTCAAATTAAAAAAATGAATCGAATTGAAAATTAAAAACCTAAGATGATTTGAATCCAAATTTGAGTTAGCAAATTCATTTAAAATCCTATTCGATTTTGTATTTGATACTTTATAATGAATTGAGTCTAAATCCATATGGATTTGAAGGTATTAGGTTCGGTGAGCACCCTAACCTATGCTCACAAGTTATTTAGATGAAGCAAAGTCTATCAAACTAAAGCTAGAGAAAGTTAGAACTCTTTGCGATAACACAAGTGTTATCAAGCTGTCCAAGAATATGGTACATCATTCACAAACAAACCAAATTGATACATGTCACCATTTTCTTGGAGAAAATGCACTCAAAGGAGACATCTAGTAGGACTTTGTAGGGCATAATGACTAAGTGGTGGATACATTCATAAAAACCCTCAGCAGGTATGTGTTCAACCCGATTAAGAGATAACTCGAACTTCATTGCTTATTAATATAGTTTAGTTACTTGTTTTTTAGTATTTTGTTTGAAAAATGTGTCAAACAATTGCTTCTTTTCTTGTACATATTCATATGTACCTTCAGTTGCCTAAGGTTTTCCTCTAGTTGACTAATTATGATTATCGAGAGCCTCCTTAGGGGTTGTTCGGCTAGAGGGATACCCCCTTACCCCATATTTTCTCCCTCTATGTGGGTCCCACTTTTATCTTTTTAAAAAAATTAAATAAATCAATTTTCAGTCATCAATTCCATCAAAAAATAATATACTATATCAATATATCATATAAAAATTATAAACTACTCCACTTTTACTCACTTTTTCAAACTCCAATACAATCACATCACAATAACTACTTACTTTTTCAAACTCCAATACAATCACTTCACAATAAACACACTTCTAGTCCACCCACAGTTTAACCTTCTATCCAAACACCAAAACCCAAAAATAAGTTACATGCGACCAGTTTAATCCACCTAAACCTACTATCCAAACATACCCTTAGCAAACTCTCTCTTTACTTGAGTTGACTCATCGGGGTCCAACCGACTGAGATAGATATTCACTCGACTATTTTTTTACTGGCTAATCTTCCAACCTTGCTCTTTTTGACCATCAACATAGGTTCCAACCACTTGTACCTTTTAGGCAGCTAACTAAAAACCTCACGGGAAGTTTTCATCTGAAGTCACCAATCTTCTTTAACTCTTTAGATATTAATTATTTATATAAGCCGTTGAACTCTTTTTTTTTTATTTCTTACTTAAAATTCTCAATTCTACTCCTCTCTTACATACCCTCACTCTACTCATCATGAGCTATAGATAAATGTGTGAGCCCAAGCTCCCCTAACGTTACCAAATCATCTCACAACATCATGGAAGTCTATCTTCTAAACGAGCAAGCCCAAGAATGATGGGAGAAGTTTACGCATGCCAAAGGTGGAAGTAAGAAATCAATAGTATGGGATGAATTCAATGGATTAAAAGCTCTGCCCCCTACTACAACAAAGTGGAGTTTCTCTTCTCTTCAACAAAATTTTCTTCCCTCCTTTAAGTGTTTCTAGAATTTTTCCAACTTGATCGACTTAAGAATGACTTTCTACAATTTTTAATTTTGTGAAACTGTCGATTGTAGCGTGATAAAACGTGAAAAAACATGTAATTCAAAACCACACAAGAGAAATATATCAATTATATTAATGTGGAAACTAATTCTTTTTACTTGGGCAAGGCTAAAGTCAACACTGATGCACTCAAAGGTTTAGAAATCAATTTCAAATAATAAAATACCAAATTTTCAAGAAAGAATATTTTTGTGACAATCTAAATTCACATAAAATAGTGTGTAAGCATTCCTAATGAGAGTAATTTTTGCGTTCAAAAACCATTCTAATATGTTGTTCTGGATGATGTAAATGCATGCTTAATCCCAATCTTACTACAGAGCTCAACGTCACATTCCCAAACTCTCCGCCATGATTACTTCTCAATTTGTTGTTGTGGATTCACTTTCATTCCGATTATGTTTAGCTAGTTTGTAAATCCTGAAAAAGCTAGGTCTTTACTTGTAAAAAAGAAAATCCAAGTAAATCAACAATTGACCAAAGAGTAGCCTATAATGCAACTATGGAAGATTATACCTAACCAAAATGCAGGACAAGTCAGCCCATTAGCCATGCCAATTGAACCAATGTTATAGAGCCTCTATCCAAAGCAACTCATAGGCAGCTCCATGAATCTAAATTATTTTTTTTCCATTTTTAATGTTAATTAATAAGTATAACTACTTTTATTACCATCATATATACTTTATATAACTAATATATATAATTTACGTGTTACTTGACAATGTAAACTATTAAATTTAATGTAAAACTAGTGACACATAAGAAAAACTTGAAGTATAATGTAGTAATATGTCTTATATGTCTTTTATATAGAAAGAGAGTGGACTTATCCAATAGAACAGTGCACATGAGAGATGAGATGAACTCCTAATCTCAACCATTAGATCTTAATCTGACGATCAATAACTTCAATAATTTTCGTATTGTCATCAATAATTGAACACTTCAGTAACTTTCGTATTGCCATCAATAACACTTTATATATATAATATTTAGCACATCTATAACCTTTGTATTGCTATAAATAACATTTTATATCAGTAATACTAAACACGTCAATAACTTTTATATTGCCACAAGTAAAAGAAGTAATTTAATTAGTAACTTTAATTCATACTTGTAACTTTATATAAGTTACTAGAGTTATGATATTACTTATTGAAGCTTCAATATTACTGACACTTGATTATATATTACTTATGAAGATGAAGCAAGCTCATCTCTAACGGACACAGGGCCCATTGGATAAAAAAACCTATATATATCATAATAGACCGGCTAGTACCTCAATTCTCCTAATCCAAACCCGATCAGTGAGCAGGTTAGGCATGCAGGCCCCAACCCATCGACCAAGTCCATGGAAGATTGAAGATATAGAAGGCTATAGCACAAATCCCCTTGTTGAAGTGCAAACAGATGTGAGGTACAACAATAAAGGATGACACGAGCTATGAACGCACACCCTTCAATTATGAATGATATAGTTGTAATATATACGAACAGAAAGGAAAAGTGCAAAATACACCTGATTGAAACATGTATAAGTCTAACTAATGTACGATGTAAATCCTCATCATTTTGGACTGATTGAAATGGAACCTCTCTAATTGTTTGATGATAGAAGCAATGACTCTCACTTTGAAGGATCAATGTACGAATCCTCCTACTAGTATAAAAAAGTTTTAAAAAATAAAAAAAAAACATCTGATTGAAACATCATTAGCTTTCCCTTCATTCAGCAATTCCAAAGCTCATTCTGCTTTCACAGATGTCACTGCAGCACCAACAGGGCCAGGACTTGCACTATCACTCGCATACATCAACATGAACTTTAGAAACCGTGTACCTCGCAAGCCTATAAATTATGCAAGATCATTAAATGCAATCGACCACCAGGTCAATCCATACAACAAAGGATCAGAAGACACTTTGCTTTAACCTGGAACCAATAAAACCAGACAAAACACATTTAAGAATAAAAATACAACAAAAAAGACAATCCACCTCAAAATTATCCTTGGGCATGTTTGGTTGCAGGGTTGGGAAGGGTTGGGTTGGCCCATCCCTTCCCAACCCTCCAACCAAACAGCCCAATCCTCCTCACATTTTACTATTCACAGGGGTACCCCTGCCCAACCCAACCCTGCCCAACCCTGCAACCAAACATCTAGCATTATGCAAAAGTGTGTTCCACAAAACCACAGCATTTGTCCAATACAGAAACAAAAAACAAGAGGCGTGCAAAAACACGAAGTTCAATGACAAACACTCGATAATAAAACTAAGGAGAAGACAGCGCAAGCCAACAACTGGATAGCAAGGTTGGAGGCAGATTTCACGCTGCCACAACCTAAGGTATCAAATGTTGAAGTTGAGAAGTCTCCTCGGATTACAAACCAGCCTACTTTGATCTCTGCCTCATCTTTCGGCGCTTCCTCTTTAATCTCCTCATTCTCTTCTTCTTCCACTGAGTTATATAAAAAAAAGCAAAGATGGTTAATGTTAATAAATAGAGAAGAACATTCAATTCCGCTTGAGGTGGATATATACCAATTAAGATGTTACTTGTCAACAAGACCTGAAAATGCCTGCTATTAAAACAATAACTGATATCTACAAAATATCATATCATGATAAAATCCATCTGTAGCAAGTAATTGCAAGCAACTTCAACACTTAATTGTTATATGAGCAAAATCGATGATGTCAAAAAAAATCACATTAAGAAATTGTGATGCCATAAATCGATAGTTGTGAAGCAACTAATATTAAATTATATCTAGCAAAACATAAATTATAAAGGGGGGCTTCAATAATGAAGTATCTTGAGTATCCAAACCAATGCACTGCTATCACATACTTCCATTTTATTCGGAAACAATACAACTTTTAAGGTTGTATCGCATGCTGAGATTGCTAGCTCGACAAAATATGATTGGGTGATGGGACTTCATTGAAATCAAAAGTGTTCATAAGAAAACAATCATTTTATGTCAAAAGAGGTTATATTTGTTTCTTTTGAGCATTTGGATTGCAATATAAATTTTATAAAGTCATCGTGTTTTAAATTTCAATAACACGGATTTGTAAAAAATATTTACTACTGTAACTGTTGGTAACAAATATGGCTCTAGAGAAATACATAAACAATACAGGTTTGGCAATGACATTCATCTCCCGTGATCTCTGGATGATCACAGGAGATCAAACAAAACAATAAAGATGTTTTTACATTATCACATTCTAATAGATAATGCCCTCTATATTTCCTCAGATAGCGGTGTAACCAAATCCTTAACACAAAATATAACACGTCACAAACTCTACCGACGATACACACGGTGCACTCGACGCCTCTGTGTGGAGCATGAGGTTGTCAACATAGTACTTCTCTCGCTTGAACGCTACCATGCCCCTCTTGCTACAACTGGCCAACAGTATCTCCAAATGGTTGGCTTACCATAACATCTTCTAATCACTGCTCAGCAATCGGAAAGAGTGTCCAAATAGCACATTTTCCTCCCTCCATTAATGTGTGTATTATCTAAGTATTATTTGTGGACTTTATATATTATATTTAGGTTATTTAAGTTGTATGTGCAAAAATAATGCTTTTTTGGTTCACATGAATATAAAAGCAACAAATTCGTGGACTTTCTGTACAATATTTAGGTTACTTAAAATTGCTTATGCAAAAATAAATTTTTTTAAGTTCACATAAATAAAAATACAACAAAGAAAGAGTTTTAGATATTAGTGGATGACGGTGGAACAATTTCTTCCAAATTTTAAGATTTTGAGCTCTCTTTGGGATCGTATTGATAGGATCTCTCAACACTTAATACTATGGCAAATCTAAGAAGTTCAGGAAAATCAAACGCTGATAACATATCATCTTAGCAACAATAGGACAAAATTGAGAGCCAAGAAGAAAATATGAAAAAATGTCCGAGACTCTTAGCACCTTGGCACTTAATTATATTGCAAGTCCTATAAATGTTATAACAATCAGACAGTTATAAATTAGCAAACTTAAAAATGACAATAAATAAGGATATGGGGGCAGGGGTGGGCTGGGTGATCTGAGAATGAGAAGCATCCTTTCAATACATATGGCACTAGCTGGATACTTCAAAAGCACTGATAAACCCCAATTCATTTCATTAGTTAGCTAAGACTTTAAAGCAAGTTAGGACCACAAATATTTTGATAAGGTGAAAACTTGTGAGTTAACAAAATAAACTGATGTTTGAGTAAAAAATTTTATTACAATAAATATACATATAGATACATCAGTTTTGATGTACCTCTACATGAAGTGCTTTGAGGATAAGCGCATAACCCAAATTTTCCCTAAATTAATCTATCTAATAATTGGGATTGAGAATTAGGTTTGAACCTTTTAGATGTTTATATGTGTGTATTTAAGGACTTTAAATGTATGAATATACATATAGATTTCAGTATTGGAGTTGATTAAAGAAGTTCATTCTTTTTATGAACAAAAATTAGAAATTAAAACTTGTAACTTGCTAAGTTATGTGATCAGTTTGTCTAGTAATTTAATCCAGCGCTAGAAAAACTACACTAAATATACTTTAACAGCTTTGTATGTATAGAGATTTATGTTATTTTCTCACTTTTGATACATTAGTTTTGAGTAAATTGCACATTTTTGCAAGAACAGTGACACTACCTCAGCAGCCTCAAGACTACAAGTCTCCTCAATTCCAGGGAGATCGCAACCTTTCATTTTTAAAAAATCTAAGATCCAACAACCTTTCTACGTTATTTCAATGCATCTTTTTCTTTTGAAATTTTGTAATTTATGAATGATATACTCCCTGATTTATATGTTTTCGTACTTGCTTATTTGTTTGATTTCCAATATCACTCCAGCTAAAATGTATGAATTATAGGAAACTAATGTACCATTAATGCATTAAAAACACACCAATCATTCCTATAAGAAGGTACTTGTATGTTTCTTATAAAGCTGATGCCTAAAATGATATTAAATTGCAAGAAAATAGCTTTTTGAGTTCTTTTTTGGTTTCCAACAACATTTGCGATACTCCCCTAGTACAGTCCTTTCCAAATCTATCAATATCTTAAAACCTGTAACAAGCATGGCAAGACGTATAATCTGAATATTGCTTTATTATATAAGAAAGTTAATTTAATCAGGTCACTAGATGACATTAACAAAACATCTATAGGTTACCTAAAATCGGAAATAACCAAGCCCCATTAAGACAAGCTAATTAACTCCCATCAACATTGATTCCATATCCCTTAAACATAGAACAAAGGACTTTAAAATTGAAATTTTTTCCGTGACTATTTACCATTGCCTTCCTATATTCTAACTTTTTCAAGGCCGTGTGGACATAACTTCTAAGTAGCTATCTTTTTCCAATACTATATTGGTCATAATTTTAAGCCAACTTTTCTTGGTTGAAGGCCATGCTGGCCACATTCTAGATGTAAAGAACATGTGCCTATCTCCGGGCTTTCATGTACACAACTTTTTTTGTCAATGATAATAATTTCCCAAGCCATACAATATGTATATATATATATATATTATTAGTGGAAAATGGGGATGACTTTGAAACTACAGGACCAGAAGTTGCACATCCATCCCTTAAATAAACAGATTCTATACATGTTATTCAAACGATCTTCCAGAAGTAAAACTGTCCAAACAAAATTTCCAGGAATCAGCTACTGATAACTAGCGTAAACCCTGCACTCAGAAAATAGTCGAACATAATCAAATTTTCATACATAGGCCCGCGGTGGGGAAATTCAAGAAAACGTACTGGGCAATATAAAGAGAGAATACAGAGATTTTTACAAGCAAACTTTACCTTATTATATTGTGGTAAAGTCTAGTTTTTGTTTTATTACTTGAATTCAGCAGCTGTGCATGGCATTAAATACCTCAATTAGGGCCAGATAAAGGCACTAGGAATTCCTGAGATCCGATATGTAATGCTAGAGTGGATGGGATTCAGTAGCTTCGTTGGTGATGTACAACATTCTCAACTACTGTAAATTGAGGCAGTCGAGGAATGAATTGCACAAACACGTTATGCATTATAAATCAGGTTTTGTACGAAATCTTATCCAACCTAATTTATTGAGGATCCTATGTCAGAATAAGTGTAGTCCTTCTCTCAATAGTACGCAAAAAACCTCACTCCGGACATCTCCTGCACTAAAGAAAATGAGGGATTCGTCTATAGGTAAGAAAAGACCGAGGGATTCGTCTATAGGTAAGAAAAGACCGCAACTCAAACCAAACAGCAATGAAACAAAGAATGATAGAAACTTTCTTGCTCCAGTTATTAAAATAGCCTAAAATCAACAGCAGGCGAACAAAAGATTCCAACTTTAACGATCTTCATGCAAGAAGAAATGGAAAATAGAGGTAAAACCTTTGCCCTCATGGCTCCAGGCGAGGCTTCGCTGCTTCGATCTCGCTGCCCTCCTTTCTCTCTCGGCGGCGACTAAAGCGGCGACGTTGAGATGAGAGAAAGGGTTAAGTCTGCAGCTATTTAGATGAACGGGAGAGAACGAAACCCTAGTCCGAGGGCATTTTGGTCCTCTTCGAGGGATCCGGGTTCTTTAATCCAATGGCGGGTATTTGATGGAGATGGAGTAGTTTCCTTTTTGGGATTTTATCACTTGTGCCCCTCTTAGATATCGCAATATCAGTTATGCCCCTATCTTTTTGGTAATATCAGTTGTGCCCATCACTCTTGCTATTTTATCAATTGTGCCCCTCGGGTTAGTGATCGTCCATCCACAGTGCAAACGGACGTTAACTTTGAGGACATAAGCGGAATTAATTTTAAAAAAAGGTTATGTGGTCATTTTGTACCCTCTTCCTCATGCTCTTCTTCTTCCTCCTCTTCCCCATTCTCTTCCTCCTCCTCCAACCTCCTCCTCCTCCCTCTCCACCCCCGCCCCTGCCTCGTGCTGCCCAGCTCCGCCCCGAGCTCCCCTCCCCGGCGCCGCCCCTCCGCCCCAGCCTCCAGGCCGCCCCGACCTCCCCCCATGCCCTGCGGCCCCTCCACCCTCGCCTCCCCTCCCCTCCCGCACCTTCTCCTCCCCCGTGCCTCCTCATGCCCCCGCCACCCCCCGCGCCCAGGCCGCATCTCCCCCATCCCGCACCTCCCCCCTCCCCCCCGCGCCCCCGCCCGAGCACCTCTCCCTCCGCCCCGAGTCTTCCCCTCTGCCCCCCACGCTTCTCCCCTGCCGCGAGGTCCTCCGCCCGCCCCCACACCTCCACCCAGCCTGGGTGCCTCCCCCTCCACCCCGAGGTCTTCCCCTCTGACCGTGCACGCCTCTCATGTGCCGCGAGGACCTCTGCCTGCCCCCACACCTCCACCCAGCCTGGGCGGCGCCCCTGCACGCCCCGCCCCGAGTTTCTCCCCCTCCGCCGACGGTGCCCCTCCGTCGCACCGCCCTCCAAAGCCCGCAGGCTCCAGACTGCAGCTGTCGCACCCCCGCGACTCCAGCGCACCGCCGGCCCAGGTCGTTCTCCGCCCGCATCAAACGCAGCCTACGCTGCACGTCCTCCGCGCGGGCGCACGATCCACCTCCATGACGCCAGCTCCGTCGGTGGCCCTCCTCCCGCGCCTCCGCGTGCGGAAGCCCCACCTGCAACCGAATCGCTTCGCCCTCCGTGCCAATGGCGCCGCCAACCTCCTCAGATCCTCTGATTTTGTTTTGACCATAATGCCCTTCTTAACCACACCATGGTTTAAATAAACCATGGTTATTTTAATTTTTTGACGGTCAATCTGACGGAAGGGTACAACTGATGACGGAGCAAGAAGTGAGGGGCACAACTGATATTACCAAAAAGATAGGGGCATACAACATGTTTGACTCATCACCCCTCCTCTTGTGCCAATACAGCAAGTTCTACCTCCCATTGCAATCTAGCAATAATAATCATGCGACTCTTAATATCACCCCCACTATCACCGCTCATTGTTGTTTTCAATACCCTATGTAGCGACGAAACTAGTATATATGATGGCGGATCATGGCTCTTCTTTGATTATTATATTAAAACTTATGTAATGTTTTAAATTTTTAACATGACCCCTTCTAAAGTGTCAAATAAATAACGTTGTAAGAGAGAAGTTATAAATTTATTTGTTGGCCAAGTTGTGCAGTAGTGAGGTAATTATTTTGGACACCTATGTTCGAATTTGACCTCCTTACAAATTTTGTTTTTTTAATAATTTTATACAATTACTTTAACTATAAGTATAATATGATATAAAATTATATTCTATCTCATTTATCTATCACATTATTTCTAGCACTCCATGTGAATGAAATAAATTTTGTTGTATCTTTTTAACAATGAATTTTTGTTTCAAAAATTTGCCTAATAATTTAACCTTTTGGGGATGAATTTAAAGAGGGTTAAATTATTAGATTTATCAAAATTTAAAAATCGATATTGAAATAATAATCTATTTGAAAATCTAAGTTTAATAACATATTTTAATCGTAAGTTTATCAACATTGAAAAAAAACTCATTTTAATAATATTAACTCTATTTCAATATATGATTCAAAATAAAATCATTTTTTTAGCATACATGATAATTGCATACCTTGTCCTTGTTAAAATTTCAGGTTCCACCCTTGACTCTAGGCACTTTATTCTTGACATTTCCTATGCTTCTTCTACTCATGTAATCATCTTCTTTAGCCTCCATCACTCTCGTGTGACATGAACTCATGATCCCTCTTGTCCTATAAATTTTGATCTACATTTAAATTTTAGTCTTTTTGTTTAAAATTACTAGTTTTGCATATCATTTGTTTATATAGTTACTAGTGCATACCCGTGCGTTGCACGGAGGGAACAAATTGACGTTGTAATGTTGAATTGACCTCCTATACAGGAATGTTGTAGCATAAATATAGCATATATGCGTATAATTTCATAATAAATGGTAACTTCGTCTAAAGTTGTAATCTATAAAAAAGCTGTCTATAATATAAACAGATTATTTGTTATTTAGAGTATATATACTTCAATTATGCTCATAAAATATTCAGTAGTTATTTGCATTACATAAAAATTAGAAAAAATAATTCTCTGAAAGCCATCAGAAATTTGGTAGACGATTTTTTAATATCACGATTACAAGGTTGATCTTCAATGTCCCCAACAATCAACATAGCGAGTTCACCAGCAAAAGCTGGAATATGTTGTCTACTCCTAGAATCCAAGATCTTTGTTCTTACTTGGCATTGTTTATCTTCTTCAACACACTTGATGTCTTCTTTAAAAATTGCTGCATATGGATTGCAATCATGAATCATTAGTTGCAAATCTTCAATCAGTGTTTCATTTGCAGAAGTGTTCGATGAACTTGAAGAAAATACCTGACAGTAATTTTCTTTCTCGTGAAGTGTATCAAAGACATATAATTGTGCAAAAGATGGATTGATTGATTGATTGTGACGACACTAATGATTCAATTTTATGTTATACTTTCCCATGAATCCTATAATAATATGGACCACGACCATCTTTTACAGCAGAGTCAACAGAGGTCCCAACTGATGTGAAACTGAAGCAATTATTATAATGACGGATGCACTTTCGAAAATGTGTTATCTCCACCTAATAGGGAATCTAGTGGTTGTGGGGCTCGTTGCAGAGGGGGAGGCTTACATTTCCATCCGAGCAGCACAAGTTAAAGCTTGGTCTTGCTATGCTTGATCGTTTTTTTCTTTTTAAGCGACATGATTGAACCACATTCAGTGTAATTACAATTTGGCCAACCAAAATCCCGACCATCTTTCAGTAAAAGTCCCTAGAAATGATTTGAACAATGAAATGAGAAGGTCCTTCAGACATGTGATTGGATAAGACGAGGCAACAGTATCCTCAGACGTACTCTTGTTTTGGGATGTGGATGGTTCATCTGCAGTAGAAGGTTGCACCAGAATAGCTACAAATCCCAAGTGAAAATTAACTCCAATTGTGAACACAACCGAAAGGTCTAGGCAAATGTGCAAAAGTAATGACCAATAGATATGTGGTTATGGTGGTTGCTTCAGTTGCTAAACTGAATGTAAAGCCTTAAAAAGTTTAAAGTGTTATTGGTAAGCACAGACATAAAATGTAAATGAATGTACAAACCTAATGGTCTACCAGTTCCAGCCATAGGTGTGATAAGTTGATGAGACATCATAAAGTTAAGGCTTACAAAATCTTATGCGATTTTTTTATTCGAGCAAATCTCTCCCATTAAATATATATTAATGGAATAGATGGATTAAAAATAGGCTTGTAATATATAAGCAATAGTATGATCATAATAAGCATAAATGCTTATATAAGAGAAGCTTAAATAGTACTACATGAGCTATGATTATGTTAGTACATGTGGAGGACGTGGATCCGTCGTTATTATTTATGACATATTTTCTTGGGATTTTTACCCGGCAGACCCTGAAATCTTTTGCAATTACCGCTACGACCTTTGAAACATCGTAATTCCTCCCTCGACCCTGTAAACTTGCTAACTTTTACCGTGCAGACCCTGCGGTCAAGGGCCGTTAATTGACCCGTTAAAAGTAACCAGATTCTGTTATATTCATTTATATTATACCCATTTTGTTCATTAAATTTACATGGAGTGCCACTCCGTCATGGAACCCCCCATGGTCGCTCTACCCCCCTCTTCGGCGATGCTGCTCCCCCACCCCCACCCCACCCCCCGTCGACCTGCCCAGGCCTCCTCCTCCCTCCTCGGCCAGATTCATGGACTGCCGACAGAGGTGGATGTGCGGAGGCGAAACAGACTTCGACATGGCAAATGAGCTCCTCCCCTCGGCTCACTGGTTAGTGAATAGTTGATGCACAACGGAGTTCAGTCGGGATGGAGGCGCCGGATGCCTCGACTTGCCTAATGGGATGAGCGACCTGTGATTGAAATGCGGAGGCAGAGTGTGCCTCAAGGCTCTGGCGCAGAGATGACGGGTTGCTCCAAGTGGTGTGGGGCCAAGGCAGAGGAGTATGTAGATGGAGGTGCAGAGGGCGAGGCTGGGCGGAGTTCTGGCAGGATGAGGGCGAAGTGCGTGCTCGGGCAGAGCGCGCGGTGAAGGCCAGCAGAAGAGTCAAGCAACTGGAGTCAGAGCGTTGAAGGTGGCGATAATGTTGTTGTGCATGAGGGAGGCGATGCTCTTGTGTGTTTGAATGATGGGAGCGCGGCGGTGGATTGTGGAGGAATCGAAGGTGATGATTGGTGGTTTGTGGGAAAAATACGGAGGTGGAGAAGATTGTGGTTGGACAAAAATCGAGCAAAAGAAGTGGAAGAAGGTGGCATATTCATGGACTGTCGGAAGGGCGGCTGCGACAGGGCCGAGGCAGTGATGGAGCTCTTCATGGAGTCGGAATTCTGCCTTCAGCCGGCGGGAGACAGCCCGACGGGAGACAGCCCACAGGTTCACCGACGCCTTCGGGATCGCCATGCAGAGTGTGATGAATGCCCTCACCAATTCTGAACGATCCGATTCTAAGTTGCAGATGGGTTCTTCGTGAGAAGATCCAAGTTTTAGATGTGTAGATGTGGGAGGTCGGTTGTTGAACACGAAGGGCGGAGGAGATGGCAACCAGAGAGAGGGGGAGAGAGAATGAGGAGAGAGGGAACATGGGGGTGGAATATCCACCGTTGGATGTCCATTGGTTAGATTAACTCAAGACTAACTCAAGCAGTTGACTCAAATAAAGTTAAAATTAACGGCAGGGTCTGTGAGGTAAGACGGAGCAAGTTTACAGGGTCGAGGGAGGAATTACGATGTTTCAAAGGTCGTAGCGGTAATTGCAAAAGATTTCAGGGTCTGCCGGGTAAAAATCCCTATTTTCTTCTTGCTAAAAGAAGAGGTAACATTGGTAAGAACAACTAAGTGATAGTAGTCAGCAAACATGCAGATGGTTTTTTATTGGAGAAAAATCTTTTCTCAAGCGCGACCTCATTCTTTCAACATGCCGATGACCTATAAGTGGAGGGAAGATTATTGTATATACAACAGTGAATAAGATGTTATTTGAAGCATCGAAATAATGTTTGAAATAGAATTATAAGTTGCAAAATTATTAAGATGTTAACATACAAAATAGGTAGCGGGAGTTGAAATTCACCGTGTTTAAAAATCAGGGCTTTAAATTTTGGATAGAAGAACCTATTATTTTGGAAATGTATGTAGTCCACTATGAATGATAAACTATTTATTTGGAAGAGAATCTTCTCTTACATTCCGATCTATTTTTGAATGTGTATATATTCTTACTAAACATGCCAACAATGACCGAATAAATTAATGATTTGAAACTACGAGGAAATCTATATTATCATCATTTAGATTTGTTTCAAGTAGTAATTTTGACATTTGCCAAAATAAGGAAGAATGAAAGTTCAGTGACGGTAAAGTTCTGACGTACCATCACACTGCGCGCGCACACACACGGCGCACGCACGCGCGCACACACACACACACACACATATATGGGTAAAATGGGGCTGCCCCATGGGGGGAGCTAAGTTAGCTCCCCCGCCCCATTTCTCCCGGGTTTTTTGTTTTTTTTAATTTCTTCTGTGGATTTTCATCAATATATCCCTATATTATGTCATTAAAATTTCGTGATAAACAAAGACTCCTACCGCCTCCATATCAAGTCATATCATACATTAATTTATACACTCGTCAAAGTAATGAAGTTATAGTCATCAAATTTAGCCCTCTACCACATCATATCATACATTAATTTATACACTTGTAATATCTTACAATACAGTGTATAAAATTCGGTTCAATATGCTTAAGCGTATATTACATATATGTTTTTGCATGTAGATGCAACAAAAAAACCTTTATCTATCAATATGCTTAAGCGTGCATTACATATCAATAGATAAAACGAAGAAGTGACGGTATCTGTTTTGCTTGCAGATCCAACAGCCAAAAAATTTATCTATCAATATGCTTAAGCATACATTACATATTAATAGATAAATGTAAGGCACATGAAAGAGCGACTAAGGAGAAAAAATCTTCAAAGAGTAATAGAAGGAGGAAATCCACAAACCAATAACCATCCGGAAGGAACCATTACCAATGAAATGTTGGATATTTGTAGCAGAGTACCTTCGGAGGCATCGGACTCGGGATAACAATCTTTTTTTTGGTAAGTAAGTAATTGTATATATTTCAATCAAAAATGGTATACAAGTTTGGGCGATGGCCACATTAAAGTCAAAACATCAAAAACCCAAAAATTGACAACTCCAGATACCCAGAATTTCCAAGGGCAACAACCCGAATGGGGGGGCAGCGACGGCGTCAATGCACGCAGGAGAATTACTCCAGGATGATTCTAAAAGTCTGGATGACGTAGTGAATGGTGGAGGAGGTCGGGGAAGGGTGCTTCCCAGTCCACCTCCTGTTTCTTTCAAACCAAATGCGCCATAGGACAGTTGCGAGCAGGGGACCGAGCCTCAAGCGGGTAAGCTTGTCAGGATGGCGAGCAATCCAATCAAGAGCAGCAGGGAGAGAAGTCATTGAGGGCAAAGGAAGGTCCAGCTGAGCACAGGATGAAGACATGACAGAGGTCACATACTCACAGGAGAAGAACAAATGGCTATGTGATTCCAAGCCCGAGCCGCAGAGGTAACAGAGACCATGGGGGCAAACACCCCAAGAAGATAGACGATCCAGAGTCGGTAAGCGCTCAAGAATCCCCCTGTACAACGCAAAGGAGAAGCTAGGAGGGGAGGCCTTCGACCAGACAATCGGCGCCCAAGAGAGAAGATCAGCCCGTGGGCGCAAGAACTCCATGGCAGCTGCAAATGAGAAGCGATTAGGCTGGGGAATCCAGCCATACGGAGGAGCAGAACCCGAGATGGCAGAGCGAAGCCGGGGTCTTAAGAGGAGGATAGCCTTCCAAATCCGAGAAGCCGATGCAGAAGAAGAGGCACTCCAGAAGGACCGGTTGAGCAAGTACTTGGCGCGCATGAATGTAGCCCAGATGGAGGAGTCGGAGGAAAGAATTCTCCAAGTCCAGCTAGCCACCATGGCATTACGCAGAAGGATAGCCGATAGGAGACCAACACCACCCTCCTCTTTTGGTAGGCACAGGGTGTTCCAGGCAATAGCATGACGATGGCGACCCCAAAAGAAATTAGCACACATCTGGTCAAGCTTGCGAGCAGTGGAAGCCGGCAGGAAGATGCCAGCAGCCCAGTAAAGGACAATACCCTTGATCACAGACAAAAGAAGCTGAGCACGACCGGAGTACGAGAGGGCCTTTGCTTTCCAGCCATCAAGCAAGGCCCGCACCCGGTCAAGGAGCTCTCTATAAGCAGAGCAACGCCCGTTTACAGCAGAAAGAGGCAGGCCCAAGTAAACAGTAGGCAAGGACTTCCGAAGAATGCCCAACCTCAAAGTGTCTGCAAAGCTGTCATTGTAGGAAGAAGGACGGATGATCCGGCTCTTCCTTGCATTGAGAGCCAAACCAGAGAAAGCATGGAAAGAGCGAAGGACATCCGTGATAGTCAGAAGAGAGCTAATGGATCCCTTAGAGAAGAAGAGAAGGTCATCAGCATAGATGAGGTGCGATGGGGCAACCGCACGACCCCTCCCAATATGCTTTAACTTGCCAGAAGAGGAGGCCGCATCCGCTAAGCAAGTTAAGTACTCCATGGCAATCGTGAACAGGAGGGGGCTAAGAGGATCGCCTTGACGTAGCCCGCGAGTCCCACGAAAAAGACCCCAAGGGGAACCATTGACAAGGACCGAAAAAGAGGCCGAAGAGATGCAGTTTTCAATCCATTTGATCCAAGTTTCGCAGAAGCCCATCTTGCTAAGGGCCGTCAGAATAAAAGGATGCTCAATGGAGTCGAAGGCTTTGGAAATATCCACTTTGAAGCAGGCCTTGTTGGAGTTCGAGCGACGGTTGAAGCCAAGCAGAACTTCTTGTGCCAACTTGAAGTTGTCACTGATTGATCTCCCTTTTATGAAAGCTGACTGGTTCGGGGAAATAAGGTGTGGGAGGATCTCCGCAAGTCTGGAAGCTAGGAGGCGAGCAAAAATCTTATATGAAACATTGCAGCATGAGATAGGACGAAAATCCCCCAAGGAGGAAGGAGATTGCGTCTTCGGCACCAAGGTGAGGAACGTATGGTTCATTTGCCGAAGCATAGCACCACCTTTATGAAGGAAGTTGATGGCCGAGAAGATATCATCTTTAATCGTAGACCAATGACGCTTATAGAACGCAGCATTGAATCCATCAGGACCAGGGGCACTAGTCGAGGGAATGGAACAGACGGCCTTCCAAATCTCTTCATAATCAAACGGACGCACAAGCCAATCCCTAGTCTGATCTGAGAGGATGCGCGAGGGCTGAGGAGGATCCGCTAGAACAGGTGCCGACCTAGAAGGTGCAAGAAGTGACTGGAAATGCTCAAGGGCCTTGCGGCCCAGCGCACCCGGAGAATCGACCAAGTGACCATGAGAATCCAGTAAAGAGGAGATGTGGTTACTAGCCACTCTCGCATTGGCTGAAAGGTGGAAGAAGGAGGTGTTACGATCACCCAACTTTAACCATTTGATTCTGCTCTTTTGTTTCCAAGCCCACTCGTTGTCAACTTCCAAGATGTCAAGGTGATCCCTGACATCCATGTCAAGCTTCGCAAGGAAGGGGTCGAGCGGATCAAGCGCCAAGGCATTGGTGACGGAGGAGAGAAAAGCTTCCGCCAACTTTCGGTCAGCGCGGACATCGCCCTCCTGGGCAGCCCATCTTTTGAGGGAGCTCTTGACAGCCTTGAGCTTGGAGACAAGCCGAAAGAGAGGGTTACCCGGTGTAGGGGTGGCCCATGACGAATCAACAAGAGAGTGGTAACCAGGACGAGAAGACCAGTAATCAAATATTCTGAATGGCTTTGGGCGGGAGCAGCCATGCGCAAGAGCAATATGAAGCAAGTGGTGATCGCTGCCAGTGAGAGGAATGTAATCAAGCTTCGACGAAGGATAGACGGAGAGCCAAGAGCTGTTACCCAAAGCACGGTCAAGCCTGGCCACAATACGGGTCGGACCTACAGAAGAATTACTCCAAGACCAAGAATTGCCAGTGGAGTGGAGGTCCATGACACCCAAGTCATCGATGCAAGAGTTGAAGTCGTTCATTGGCTGGGAGGGGGGTGAGCGTCCCCCCCCCTCTTTTCCGAAGCAAAGCGAATGACGTTAAAATCCCCGATGATCAGCCATGGGGAAGTAGTGTGGCTGCCGGGCAACCTGAGGAAGTCCCACAACTCCTTACGACGGTAGTGGCAGTTTTCCCCGTAGACGACCGTAATGCAAAAGGAGAACCCACCATGGTTGTTGCAGGCAACCGTGATGGCTTGCGGGTGAAACGCGAGGGGGCTGCAAGACCAGCAGTCGTTCTTCCATAGCAAGTAGATACGCCCAATGGCGTATTGTTATGGGAGTGAGACCATCCAGGAGGGACACGCTTGGCGAAAGAATCCCTAGAATCCGGTCGAATCTTCGTTTCCACGAGGCCAATGATCTCGGCATTCATTGAAAAGGCTGCCCTGAGGATAGCTTTCATCTTGCGGGGCTTGTTTAGCCCACGAGTGTTGCAAACAACAACCGACATTAAAGAGATGGGTTGTTGGGGGTTTGGCCAGAATGGCTGTTACTGGTTGGGGGGCCCTTTGCTGGTCTTTTCTTCTTGTGGCTCACAGTTGTCCATAGGGGACTCCCACGTTCTGTGACTCGGGATAACAATCGAAGAGCTCTTTCATACGGCTGCTTCCAGACATTGTGGACACACCGGAAGGAAGCACAATGCAGAATAGCACGTGCGATGAAGGAGGAAAAAGGATGATGGAGAATCCAAGTGGGGACGAAAGCGAGAAGTCGAAAGAAGTATAAAAATACATGGAGAATCCTTCTTGAGGAGTACCGCATGGCAACACGTGGTCCATAGCAGGTCTTGCCCAGAATCAAGATCCATAAAACACGTGGATGTTGCATACCGATAATAGTGAGAAAACGACAAAGGTCAAAGGCACAAAATGAGAAATTTGACGACAGCAGATGGGGAAAGATATATTACATTTGGTGTAATGGGAAGCCAAAGAGAGGGTAAACTGGGAATTTTCTGCCCAAAACTAATAGGTGGAGGGGCAAACCCCCTCTTTAATGGATGATAATGGAAGAGGGATATTCTTTTTTATTCCTTCAATTTCTTATCCCTCTATAGACGGTCCACATTTTGATCTTTGAGTCAAGAGGAGGGATAATGTTTACCTCATTATTACTCCATCAACGACATCTCTCGCAAAAAAATACAAGTAAATACTACTTATCTATCTTATCTAGCATAACCCCATTATCCCTCTTTATACTATCCTTCATATCAGAGAATAGAAATAATTACCAATTATCCCTCTTTATTCCCTTTCTCCAACCAAACATAAACAATGTCTTATTTTTTCTTAACCCTTTCCCCTTATTCCTCTACCGAGTGTCCCCTTATCAACTTTCAAAAGAAATTATAACATGAGAGAGATTCGATTGTTTTCTAGACTTTTGATAGGAGAAAAAACTAATGTCTCATGCAAGAATTATACCTTTAGAATTTTAAATCATCTTATCACGTTAAATTCAAGCCCATGCCTATGTATCAGATATGATATTTACCTATTTGATCTTATATAGTAGTATGTGCCCAACTCAGCCTTTCACAAAGATTTATATTTGTTCAAACGAAATTTACTCAAAATTGCGATGAGAACTCGAATGGAAAGGTGTTGTAACACTCCAACCCTCAAAGATAGTTCCACATCAGAAATTTACGAAGTGTGTCTCGATAATAGATCGTGACCTAAGTCCGAGACATTACACACTGAAATCCGATAATAACAAAGGAAGGCAGTTGACTAATTCTTTTAACGAAAGGGGAAGATAATACTCATCCCTCTACGTAAAGAGTAAATGAAAAAGGGTCCATCAAAACAATGCTTCTAATGGAGTCAAAATCTTTCCTTTGCTCATATAACAATAATTATTATTTGTCTTTTTCTTTAAAAATTATATTAATGGTTGCTAATTTGGTAATGAATATAATAATCGTTATTATATGACTAAAGGGCAGCATGACAATGAATAAAATATTTGTTGCAGGTTTAAAAAAATCAAACAATGAATAATACTCATTGTTGTAACATAAAATTATTTATCGTCATAAGCTCAATTTGTAGCAATGATATGATATGAAATATTCTGAAAATTCATCTCATCTGAAATCTTTTATTATGTTACGTGATAAATGTATAAATTTATATTATGAAGTGGTATTCTTACCCTTTTTTGTGACACTAACGATATAATTACTGTATACATTTGAACTTAATCACATTAAACTTTTGGCATGATAATTTAGATAAAAAATGTAGCTATCTTATTCATTGACTCTATCGTTACCAGTAAACATTCCCAGCAATTAACATCGACATAACTTACCAGAATGTGAGATAAATGGATGAAAGATATTTAATTGAAATATATTGAAAGTCCTACTAAGAGGATTGTTTTCACTAGAGATGACAGATGAGGGCTGAGATGGAAATTCTAGGGAGAGTATACTCATTGGTACAGTAATTAGAGATAGGGAAGTTTGTAATTCAAATAGTGTTTGAAATCAATAGTCTCATGATCACCAACGATACACTTATCTTTTAGATGAATAGAGGTAGGGATGAGTATCGAGTTGGGCCCTTATGGCTCATGCATGGTTCAAGCACGAACCCATTTAACATACTAAGCTTTGGGTTGGATCGAGGTTCAAAAAATCTATTAAAGTAAAGCTCAACATCGACCCAAAACTAATAGGTCATTTAGGTTAGACTTGGGTAGATACAAACAAACGATTGGTAGGGAAATTGTTGCGAATAGAGAAGCAAACACACACAAACATGATAAATCAAGAAAACATGTAAATAATGGATATACAAAATTCACCAGCAACTGAGCTACATCCTTAAGCAGCAGCTATCAGTTTCAATATCTGTGAAAGAAGAAAATACTACAATACACAATGCCGGTAGAATATGGTGTGATGTGAGGCGCATAAGATGTTTTTTCAAATGGATTCATCAGATCATATAACTAGGATTCAAAGAATATCAACAGAAATGCTTTTCCATAAAATAGAGAACTTCCTAATAGAGTGTCCAAAACCAAGGAAGAAGTTGAAGCATATCAAACAAACATGTGTGGGCACGAACAACACCATCAAGGATGCAAAAAACATTTTCGATGTAGAATAGCATGATTGGATCAGACACGTTTTTATTAATAAAAAAAGGAGTGAAACTATCCAAATAAGAGAGAGAGAGAGAGAGAGAGAGAGAGAGAGACCTTGCAGAAGCCCTTTGGAGATAGGGAGAAAAATGAATGTTGTGCCTATCAATTTGAATAGTATACCTATCGTACGTGAAATAGCTAAAGATTAGGGAGGTAACCCTAAGGGCTTGTTTGGTTGCAGGGTTGGGCAGGGTTGGCTTGGTCCAACCCGGATTGGCCCTGCAACTAAACAGGGTTCTCCTCCTCACAGTTTACTATTCATAGGGGTACCCCTGCCCAGTCCAACCCTGTCCAACCCTGCAACCAAACGGACCCTAAGATCGAAACCAAAAGCTTGCATAGTTCCCAAAGAAAGGACCAACAAAACATGATCGAAAGGTTCTTCATATCAAACGGAAGGGCGATGTTGGACATGTTAGTTCCATGCACGAATATTTCATGCTATGGTATTATTGTTTTGACAATACCAAAATTTATAAGTAGAGATAGTACTGCAGATTTCATGACAACATCACTCTAAGTATGGAGCACAAAAGAGCTAATTTATGGAGAATGATGAACAAAAGAAAAACTATTTAGCTCCTCAGTCACTTATTTTATAAGGATGGCAAAGCCAAATTCAATGAACAAGCTAAAAGCTATAGGCAATGCTAATAAGAAGAGAAAAGGCTTTTTTAATAGGCATATCTAACAAGTCTTAATGACTATGCATGTGTAATATATAGGCATCTTAGGACCTTAGTCTAAAATTACCTTATTTCAAGTTGAAGTCAATTTGATTAATCAAGTTTACTGATTTGGTCTATCAAGAGTACCTTGTTCACCCTATCAATCATTTTTACTTACTATATCAATCCGATCCATCACCCTCCTAAAAATCATGATTGTTGTTACTATCTAAAAATGATCGATTAACATTTTAAAACTGATTTCTCAACTGAGCTGATCAGAAGATTTTGATCATTCATGTTTTGAATTCAACCTCAAAGTGTTAATCGAATGATCAATCAAGTCCACTTTACTAATAGACCACATTGTCAGTTGATGATCATACTGACTTCGTTGATTGATCATCCAATAATCAAATTGAGTTAATATGGATTTTTTAACCGTTAAAATACTTCATAAGTATTACACAAAATTCCTCTTGAAAAACTAGACAATATACTTTCAATGTTCGATTTTATAGCAGCCAAGATTTCTTAAAGAGCCATCTTCTATGATGAATCTTATGACTCATTTATATGTACACAAGGTTAGGCTAATACACAACTTATATACATTCTATAGAGAAAATCCCTTTAGCCTCTCTCAAAACTCCATTTAAAGTAGTCTCTCTTGCTCTCTACTTCAAGCTTACATTTTGAGAGACTTTTCAACGTGCTTGGATTGCAATCCTACTGTTTATTATGGTTTGTAATTCTTAGTCTCACTATTTACTGCATATATATATACACACACACACACACACGAGGTTTTAAAATTGTTTTTTAAATTCCTGCTTTAAAATTGTTGTAAAATTTATTTTACACTATTGTTGTAAGTGACATTGTGTGTAATCCAAAGTATGTAAGGGACTTGGTGTGAACCTAAGTTATGAAAAATCCAATGGGCATGTTTTACTAAGTACCTACAAGTGGTTGAGTTATATGTTGAGAGTAATAACTCGAATAGCGATTAGTTGATTGATTCATCAATAGGAAATCCTAAGTCAGAGGACTTGGGCTGTGATTCTAACCCAATGGAATTTCTATGCTAAAGTATGTGTCTCTTGTGGTTGTTTCCGTTCTCTATGTAATTTTTGTTACATATGGTGATTATTATTTGTGAATAGTTGTTCATTGGCTATAACATTATATTTTTAGCAATCCAGAAAGTAACTTACATTAGTTACTAGAGTGAAAGGTATCGACATTTGGCATCAGAGTATGGTTTGTGTAGAGGACATGACTGAAATCTGCCTATATGGTCGCTATCATCAACTCCACTAAGGGACAATCTGCAGTGAGACCTCCATTACTTGATGGTATTATTTTTCTTATTGGATTTTTTGAGTGCAGATTCATTAGAAAGCAAGTACCAAAAGTAAAAAAAGATCGAAGGATTTGCCCTCACTTACAATAAAAGGAAAATGCAACAGACAACTCAGAGGCGAAGAATGTTTTATGCTACCGATTGTACATAGAATAATTCAACAAAGTCTTCACTTGTAGACTAGCCTATGAAATTTATTACACAATAATAGTGACAAATGAAGTTACATCAACAATAAAAGAAAGTAGAATTAGTTTTTTTGAAGCAAAAATACAAACTTTTCTGGATGACCAAAGCGAAAAGTATCAAGGAGATTTATAAGTGTCCCATAAAATTTTTAAAATTGCTTCAAAATTTGGATGTGAAAACAAATGAAGTCCTACTTGTTAAAAAGCTCATTAGACTGAGTGGAGGGCCATAACCATGATTATCAGGAAATAATTCTACGTATACACTACCTTTAAATGAGTTTATTAGATATCTTCTTACTTACAAAGTTGAAAAAAAATAAGAAATGAAAGCCAACGCAGATGCCCATGTACACATCAAGAATTCTTATCTAGAGAGTTGCATTCCAAGTGACCACAACCATTTATGACTACAATGATAGACATGAAAAAAAATAAAATTTATCAATCATGAAATACGGAATTATTTAAAAAGGCATTGTCAATCAAAGAAAATAAAACATGAGAAGCAGAAACAATTGTTTGTTACAATTGCTAAGAAAAAAAGACACTTCAAATGGGTAAGGCAACAAAATATAAGGATGTTATAAGGATGTTCATGTAAAGGAAAAAGTTTCAACAAAGTTATCATGCATTATTAAAGAATCTAAGAACAAATATCTCATAACATTATGGGATGACTCTGAAACAAGCAAACAAGAAGAAAAAACACATGGCATGTTCACAACTATTATCAATCACAACTAAAGTAACTAGTGCATACCCGTGCGATGCAAGGGTGCTAGTCTGGACCCAAAATGGTGGAAATATCTTTTAAAGGTGTGTTTGGATAGTGGGTTTAGGTGGATTAACCTGGTAGCAGGTAACCCATTTTTTGGTTTTGGTGTTTGGATAGAGGGTTAAACTTGGGGTGGGTTAGAAGTGGGTTTATTGTGATATGATTGTATTGAAGTTTGAAAAAGTGAGTAGTTATTGTGATGTGATTGTATTAGAGTTTGAAAAAGTGAGTAAAAGTGGAGTAGTTTATAAATTTTATATGATATGATGGTATAATATATTATTTTTTGGTGGAATTGATGATGGAGAAATTATTTATTTATTTTTTTTAAAAAGGTAAAAAGTGGGGCCCACGTAAGAGTGAGAAGATATGGGGTAAAGAAGGTAAAGCCCTCAAAGAGGGGTTTAGCCCGAATGACACCTCAAAGGGATTGGCCCACATGGAGCAACTGGAGAGCCTCAATAACTCTAGATCAAATGGCTATGGAGAAGAGTGGCTTTGATGTCTAGCAATAGAATCATGCTTACATATGAGAAGAATCACAGTCAACAATTTAGTAGAATGAAGAGCTCACACAAAATAATAATCGAGATGGATTTGCACAGATTGTGATGTTGATAATCACTGCATAATCAGCTCCTCGAAGACCATCTTTATTAGAAACTACAATAGTTGTGGCAAGAAAAAATCAACTTGGTGTTGACGAGTCAAGATTTA
Organism: Ottelia alismoides; assembly: GCA_037367405.1. Classification (NCBI taxonomy): domain Eukaryota; kingdom Viridiplantae; phylum Streptophyta; class Magnoliopsida; order Alismatales; family Hydrocharitaceae; genus Ottelia; species Ottelia alismoides. The sequence continues at coordinate 317,315 of JAZKJV010003001.1, read as the reverse complement.
CAGCCCTTAAAAATGACATTTTGTCTTTGATGTCTGTGGAATAATTGTTATAGAGTAAAGGATGCACGATAATAAATTCGACAACAAAAAGTTGACTGAATGATTAATTCTGGAGCAAACAAATTCACCAGAATAGTCAAGGTTTGACTAGTTACTGGACAATAGGAACCATTGACATTTGAATACAAATCTTATTGGTACTAAGGTCATTGTCAGGGAAAAAATGGACAACACAGAGGTGTTCCATATATCGGCACAATGACACAAGGAACATAATCAAGTCATCACAAAGCACGACTGAGATTACAGTGTGTGTAAAGACACACGGTTGTTGTGAAGTGAAGGGCTCTTTGATCATCTTCTGATCAAGTGTGGATCTTAGGCCAAGGAAGGTTGGCAAGCTCCGGTTCCTGATACTCTGACATGAATGTTGTTGTCCATTTTACACTTTTGTCTACACCGTCATCGTCTTCCTGGCTTGTGCGCTTCAACTTCCTTAGCTGCCTTCGACATCTACACATGCACTTACACAATTCATATGTCTGTTGTTGTGTTCATAACTGTATCCATATATTATATAGCGTCATTCGTCATCACTCGTCAGCAAACTTTATCAATAAACTTGAACCTGTTATCATTAGCCCCTTCTTACTTCTCGACGTCCTCTGTGTTGTATGATGGGGACAATACTGCGGCCTACTCATGAACCAAACTATAATAAATTTACAAGGGTAAATTACATAAAAGGGCTTGGTCTTTTCATGGATTCCCAACTCAGGGATCGGTTTTTGGTTTGTAACAAACAGGGGACTTGTCTTTGACTTAACGGTGAAGTCCCCAACGACGTGAATGGGTTACCCAAATTTTGGTGAAGTTGTACGAGTATGCCCCTACGTCAAATAGATATTTCATTTTGGGGCCTTCGTCCTCACTCGACACAGAAGGGCGGCTCTCCTCTTCCACCCTCCATCCCTGGCAATTCCGCAAGAGGCCGCATCTGAGGATACACCGCACGTCCCTTCGACGACAAGTTAAGGAGTTCAGCAGCCGTCAAGGCCGCACCTAAGAACCGCCTCCTCTCCGACTCCCTCGACCACTCCGTCAAGGCCCTTGACCTTTGCAACGCCGTCCGCGACGGCCTCGATCACCTCCGCCACCTCCTCCAACCCACGCCCAATCTAGATGCCTTATTCCGAAAGTCAAGATATCTTCGAATCCTCTCCGCCAGCTCGCAAACGAAGTCCTGCACCACCCTCCCTGCGCCGTCGAGCCCCTCCGGCTCTTCCAGCCTCCACCTGCCCACCAGGAACTCCACGATGTCGGTGTAGTCGTAGGAGGTGTACACGCCCAGTTTTTGCGTCACGATGGAGAGTGGTCGAACAGCCGGGGATCCTGCTCGTCGTGCATCAGGGGATCCAGGCTTACTAAAGAGAAGACATGGAAAAATCATTTTGATAGTGAATGATTATTTGGTCATTTTGGGATCTGGAGGTGCTTTTTGTTATAAAATCCTTGATTAGGAATCTTTGGGAGAATCTCTTCCCTGCCTTATGTTCCTTACATTGATGAGATTTGAAGTGGACTGAAGTCGGTGATTCTGTGGCCCCATCTGAAGATAAATTTCAAGCAGTTCTGGTATACCAGGTTCCAAGGAAGCTACATCTTTTCTAAGAGCATAGACTTTGCCGAACTATGGAGATTCCAACTTAGCTTTCTATGGATATATTCTCTCTTTTGCTCTTGTAAAGCTGATTCTCTTTTTGGCCGCATGTGGCATTTTTTCTCCCCTTGAAGGGCTCCCCCTATATTCTTTTACTTGATGAAATAAAGGCAACTACCTGGGTTGCGAAAACCAGGCTTACTAAAAAAAAGAGCATTGCCCCATTGGGATCGATCTCCAGGAGCTTCTCGACGATGGTCTCGTAGCCCGCCTCATGGCGCTTCTTGTCGGTCGCGATCGTGCCGCAGATGCGTGCGAGGACCGCGTCGCCCTTTTCCTTCTCTAGACGGACGGTGTTGCCCTTTTACGTAATTTACCGTAATATAAACTTAGATGTCGTCATGCGAACACATGTTTCATGCATCTTCATGTGTCTTGATTTGAATGGAATTATTATCCTGCATTAATTTGACTTCGTTTTAATGAGATGGGTCCCCGCCGGCAACACCTCCTCCGGGATCATATCCCCCACCAGCGCCACGAAGTACTTGTCCGCGAGCTCCTCCGTGCGCACCCGCAGCGCGCGTACCTCGTTGATGAACTCGTCCACAGACATCGACGAGTCAGGCAGGAAGTCCTGCGGCTGCCAGCACTTCTCCACTGTCTTCAGAAGCGGCAGGACCTGTTGTTTTCAAGATTGTATTTAGACTTTAATTGGAAAGTCTATGTAATTACAATTGGAAATAATTTGGTTTCAATTGGGAAACCAAATGGTTTGGAGGGAAAATTGGGAATTCCCAAATTTGAAATATGGAAGTTTGGGTGGAAGTTTAGCCCCACACCGGGGAGAACTAAACTTTTTGGTGGACTTATATATGAGTTCACACCCCAAGCTCTTGTAGCAATAGTAGAGAGGAGGAATGGAGGACCGCACACGCGCCCGCGCGCTCCGCTCCGTCTCCGGCTCCGGCTCCGGCTCGGGCTCGGGCTCGGGCTCGGGAGAGTCAATTCGGATCTCGATACTTTTGCTGTGGGTTTCATTTGGTAAGTCGATTAAATTAATCACACGATTAATTTGGTAAGTCGACTTAAATGGGAATTCAACTCGCATTATGGGCGCGTTTTTTGGGATCCGAAAGGATGCGTTTTCGGGAGCATTTTTGGAAACCAAAGGTCACGTTTTTAGGACGCGAGCCCCTCTATTTATATCCCTCACTCGACTCGGTTTTTTCTTCACTCGCAAGAAAAACCTCTCTCACGCCGTTTCTCTCTGGTTCTTCCTCTCACGGACGAACGTTTTCTTCTTCCTCTCTCGGCTGCAGTTCTCTGAGGTACAATCGAGGACGATCCCGTTGGTGTGCGCCGACGACGATCGTGAACCGTCGTATCCTGGGAGCGGATCGCCAGTACCCTACGCACCGGTATTGTGGGGGCGATATCTTCTCTAAGGACAGTCCATTTTCATGGACGCTTCGGTGACTTCTAAACTGATCTCTGTTTTATTTTTCTTGCCGCAATACGGTTATTGCTTTACCCTTTCTGGATCATACCCGTGTGTTTGTTTCTGTTCTTTTAATCGGTTCCTGTTTGCATTGACTAATCGGATAATGATTGGGAAACATATGATTAATATGATTTTAATCTGGATCGTTTCTCTGTTAATTCATTTGGATCCGATATTATACTGTTTAATGTATGAACTGGTAATCTTATTTTCAACAATCTTAGAGAAGATATCCCGAACCGATTCTAGAATGTCGGAAACAATGTTTAAATCGAGGGTAGATATGACGGGTATGCCTGAAAAATTCGGTGGACAGAATTTTAAGCGTTGGCAACAACGCATGAAGATCTGGTTAACCACCATAGGGTTAATCTCGATGCTTGAAACCGACTGTCCTACGGTGGAGGCGGAAAACCCCTCACCCGATAGCCATAAGGCGCAATCTGCGTGGAAGGAACGCGACCGTATATGTCATGGTTGCATCTTGTTGGCTCTGTCCAACACGTTGTTTGACGTATATTGTTCATCCACGCAGACTGCGAAGGGGCTATGGGAAGACTTGGATCGGAAGTATAACACCGAAGATCTCGGTATTGAGAAATACTCCGTAGCCAAATTTTTGAAGTTTTCCATGGCCGAAGGGAAGTCTGTTTCTGAACAGGAACACGAGTTTTTACTCCTGCTCCATGGTCTAGAGGATGCCGAAATGAAACTTCCAGAGAAGTTTCAGGTCATGTGCATCATAGAAAAATTCCCAAAGTCGTGGGAAGACTTCGGTATGACCCTGAAACACAGAAAGGGGAAGATTTCTATGGATGACTTGATGGTGGCTATTGCCATAGAGGAGGAACACAGGAAACAAAAACCTGTGCTTCTTGTTGATATTCAGGCTAAGGTCAATCTTATGACCTCGAAGGGCAAGGATAAGAAGGGAAAGGGTCCCAATAACAATAAAATGAAACCAAAGGGTAAGATCCAGAAAAAGGCAAAGAATAAACCCTGCTGGCACTGTAATCATGTTGGCCATTGGAAGAAGGACTGTCCGTCCTTGAAGGCTCAACCTAAGGCTACAGACGGGAGTCCACAAGTGAACATGATCACTATGGGACTCGGGGCTAGCGAGGGGTATGTCTCTGTAAAACCTGAACTATACCATATCCATGATCCAAATGAGTGGCTCGTGGATACGGGAGCCAATGTAAATATATGTTCTGATAGAACGTTGTTTTCTTCTTATCAGACCTGCAGCGGTGGGACTGTGAAGATGGGGAATGACTCTGCGGCCAGGGTGCTAGGGTCGGGACAAGTTAACTTGAGGTTCTCCTCTGGACGTGTCTGGACATTGCACAGGGTGCTGCATGTTCCTGACATCAAGAAGAATGTGTTATCTGGCTCTATCTTAGTTAGAAATGGTTTTGAATTAAACTTTAAATGTAATAAAGTTGTTATTCTGAGACATGGTGTCTTTTATGGTAAAGGCTATTTGGCTGACTTTGATTTGTTATTTAGAATTAGATGTGATTCAGTAAACATTAATGAATTGAATGTTTTGAATGCTGAATGTTCTAGTTCTGTGTCTCAAGTTGTGAATAATCTTGAATCTTGTGATCTGTGGCATGATAGATTGGGTCATGTAAATCTAAATTCGATTAAAAGGATGATGAATTTAGAATTGATCCCTAAACACACAATTGATAAAACTCAAAAATGTGAGATATGTGTGCAAGCAAAGACACCTAGGAAGTCTTTTCAGTCTGTCTCTAGAGATAGTGAGATCTTGGATCTAGTGCACACGGATATCTGTGAGTTTAATGGTGTGTTGACCCGAGACAATAAGAAATATTTTATCACCTTTATAGATGATGGCAGTAGATACTGCTATGTATATCTAATGAAAACCAAGGATGAAGCCTTAGAGAAATTTCTTATCTTTAAGAATGAGGCTGAGACACAAACAGGAAAAGTGCTTAAACGTCTTAGGTCAGATAGAGGAGGTGAATATACCTCTAACTTATTTGATGAACAATGCAAATCTTTTGGCATAGTTCATGAAGTTACGGCCCCATATTCACCGCAATCAAATGGGATAGCAGAACGGAAAAATAGAACCTTAACTGACATGATCAATGCTCTCCTATAGAGTTCTGGACTTCCAACCTATATGTGGGGAGAAGCCTTGAATACGGCCTGCCATATTCTGAATAGGGTGCCTCCAAGACATATGGAAAAGTGTCCCTTTGAACTTTGGAGAAATAGGAAACCGAGTTTAAGATATCTCAAAGTGCGGGGCTGTCTCGCTAAGGTTTTAGTCCCAGAACACAAGAGAAAGAAACTTGGTCCTAAAACTGTTGATGCGGTCTTCTTAGGTTACCTAGAAAATAGCTATGCATATAGGTTCTTGGTAATTCGGTCCGAGATACCGGGCATAGATGTCAACACTATTGTTGAACTCCGTGATGCTACCTTCTTTGAGGATGTCTTTCCATTAAAGACTGGGATTCGTCAGAATCTGACCATTGAGGGCGCCTCCACATCAGGATCTATTCCAGATCAAGTGGAAAGGATATCGAATGTGGGGGTTGAGACTCAACCTGAACCCAATGATCTTTCTGAAGAGCCAAGGAGGAGTAAAAGACCTCGGATAGCCAAGGATCTGGGTAGCGACTTCGTTGTCTACCAGATCGAGGGTGATCCACCAAGTTACAAGGAAGCCATGGCTTCATTTGAAGCAAAACAATGGAAGGAAGCCATCAAATCTGAGATGGATTCCATTATGGCTAATGGAACTTGGGAGTTGGTTGATTTACCCAAAGGGTGCTCTACCATTGGGTGCAAGTGGGTGTTTAAGAGAAAGCTTAGACCTGACGGATCAATTGAAAAATATAAAGCCAGATTAGTTGCCAAGGGCTTTAGGCAAAAGGAAGGTATCGATTATTTTGATACCTATTCCCCTGTGACTAGGATGACCACAATCCGGATGCTCATAGCATTGGCATCTGTATATGATCTCTCTATCCACCAAATGGATGTGAAGACCGCCTTCTTGCATGGCGATCTTGAGGAAGAGATCTATATGGATCAACCTGATGGGCTTGTGACTCCTGGGAATGAGGGAAAGGTTTGCAAGCTTGTCAAATCCCTTTACGGATTGAAACAAGCACCAAAGCAGTGGCATGAAAAATTTGACAAGACCATTTTGTCATGTGGCTTTAAGGTTCATGAATCCGATAAATGTGTTTATTCCAAGGTGAAAGGTGATGAGTGTATTGTCTTGTGCCTATATGCTGATGACATATTGTTGTTTGGATCACATATGAGGATTATTAATGAGACTAAGGCTTTCTTGAGTAGCAAGTTTGAGATGAAAGACATGGGTGTTGCTGATGTGATCTTGGGTCTCAAACTGACAAAGTCAGTTGATGGGATTGTAGTTTCTCAATCTCACTATGTTGAGAAGGTACTTGAGAAATTTGGATATCAAGATTGCAAAGCTGTAAGCACTCTTTTTGATTCATCCAAAATGCTATTTAAGAATAAAAGTGGAGTACCTGTAGCCCAGCTAAGGTATTCACAAGTGATAGGAAGTTTAATGTATCTTGCAAATTGCACGAGACCTGATATTTCATTCTCGGTTGCAAAGCTGAGTAGATACACTAGCTGTCCTGACCGTACTCACTGGGAGGCTCTGGATCGAGTACTGAAGTACTTGAAGGGAACTATTTCTCTTAGTTTGCATTATGGTAGACATCCATCTGTACTAGAAGGATACAGTGATGCAAGCTGGATAGGGAAAATAGAGGAGTCTGGGAGTAATGGTGTTACAGGGTATGTATTTACCCTTGGAGGCGGTGCAGTAACCTGGAGGTCTGTGAAGCAGACCATTCTAACTCGATCTACTTTTGAGGCCGAGCTGTGTGCTTTGTACACCACTGGAATTGAGGCTGAATGGCTAAGGGAACTTCTGACTGAAATTCCCATGGTAGGTCAGCCTGTTCCTGCGATCTCGGTACATTGTGATAATATGACCACAATTGCCAAGATCAAGAGTTCAAAGTTCAACCAGAAAACAAGGAGACATATACAAATCAGACTTAAGACGTTAAGGGATTTGGTGTCTCGAGGAGTGTTGGTTGTGGATTTTGTTGGATCCAAAGACAACACGGCAGATCCGTTGACTAAGGGACTTGATAGATCTTTAGTCCTAAAGTCTAGGCTTGGGATGGGACTGAGACCCATTGGGAGTTCCTCTACAGTAGCAACCCAACCTATCTGAGTGGAGATCCCACAAAGTAGGTTCAATGTGGTAATAACAAGCTGGTTGGAGAACTGGTTGGCACTCTAATTTTAATGCGTAAGCATGAGTGTCTTATCCCTGGAAGCCTAAGTGCCATTTAAGCTGCAAGTTTAGGAAGAGCGTAGGCTCTGAATGGGTTCAAGCCTTTGGGCAGGATGTTAGCAGTGCATCCTTGGAGAACGCCTCCTATGTGAGTGTTACTGTGGGCCACAGTTAAAGGAAGAGGGTCTTTCCTGAACACACTCATGAAACAGGATAAGGGTGCATGGCCTTTAAGAGCACCAACCCTGAAGATTGTACCAAGAACAACGCTTTGTTGTTTCTACCGTATACTTTAACACTAAGGTCTGAAGTTCAAGACGTAGTTCACTTCGTTCCTGTTAAAGTGAAAGTAGTAAACTCAGGTAGAGGTTCAAACCGGAAGGTACCTTTACTGAAAGCAAAGTGTGGGCAGCCGAAAGACGTCTCTTGAATCCTTTTGAATCTCTTTTTCAAATTAGTGAATTCGTGGGGGATTGTTGTTTTCAAGATTGTATTTAGACTTTAATTGGAAAGTCTATGTAATTACAATTGGAAATAATTTGGTTTCAATTGGGAAACCAAATGGTTTGGAGGGAAAGTTGGGAATTCCCAAATTTGAAATATGGAAGTTTGGGTGGAAGTTTAGTCCCACACCGGGGAGAACTAAACTTTTTGGTGGACTTATATATGAGTTCACACCCCAAGCTCTTGTAGCAATAGTAGAGAGGAGGAATGGAGGACCACACACGCGCGCGCGCGCTTCGCTCCGTCTCCGTCTCCGGCTCGGGCTCGGGTTCGGGAGAGTCAATTCGGATCTCGATACTTTTGCTGTGGGTTTCATTTGGTAAGTCGATTAAATTAATCACACGATTAATTTGGTAAGTCGACTTAAATGGGAATTCAACTCGCCATTATGGTCGCGTTTTTTGGGATCCGAAAGGATGCGTTTTCTGGGAGCATAGACTTTGCCGAACTATGGAGATTCCAACTTAGCTTTCTATGGATATATTCTCTCTTTTGCTCTTGTAAAGTTGATTCTCTTTTTGGCCGCATGTGGCATTTTTTCTCCCCTTGAAGGGCTCCCCCTATATTCTTTTACTTGATGAAATAAAGGCATCTACCTGGGTTGCGAAAACCAGGCTTACTAAAAAAAAGAGCATTGCCCCATTGGGATCGATCTCCAGGAGCTTCTCGACGATGGTCTCGTAGCCCGCCTCATGGCGCTTCTTGTCAGCCGCGATCGTGCCGCAGATGCGTGCGAGGACCGCGTCGCCCTTTTCCTTCTCTAGACGGACGGTGTTGCCCTTTTACGTAATTTACCGTAATATAAACTTAGATGTCGTCATGCGAACACATGTTTCATGCATCTTCATGTGTCTTGATTTGAATGGAATTATTATCCTGCATTAATTTGACTTCGTTTTAATGAGATGGGTCCCCGCCGGCAACACCTCCTCCGGGATCATATCCCCCACCAGCGCCACGAAGTACTTGTCCGCGAGCTCCTCCGTGCGCACCCGCAGCGCACGTACCTCGTTGATGAACTTGTCCACAGACATCGACGAGTCAGGCAGGAAGTCCTGCGGCTGCCAGCACTTCTCCACCGTCTTCAGAAGCGGCAAGACCTGTTGTTTTCAAGATTGTATTTAGACTTTAATTGGAAAGTCTATGTAATTACAATTGGAAATAATTTGGTTTCAATTGGGAAACCAAATGGTTTGGAGGGAAAGTTGGGAATTCCCAAATTTAAAATATGGAAGTTTGGGTGGAAGTTTAGTCCCACACCGGGGAGAACTAAACTTTTTGGTGGACTTATATATGAGTTCACACCCCAAGCTCTTGTAGCAATAGTAGAGAGGAGGAATGGAGGACCACACACGCGCGCGCGTGCGCTCCGCTCCGTCTCCGGCTCGGGCTCGGGCTCAGGAGAGTCAATTCGGATCTCGATACTTTTGCTGTGGGTTTCATTTGGTAAGTCGATTAAATTAATCACACGATTAATTTGGTAAGTCGACTTAAATGGGAATTCAACTCGCATTATGGGCGCGTTTTTTGGGATCCGAAAGGATGCGTTTTCGGGACGCATTTTTGGAAACCAAAGGTCGTGTTTTTAGGACGCGAGCCCCTCTATTTATATCCCTCACTCGACTCGGTTTTTTCTTCACTCGCAAGAAAAACCTCTCTCACGCCGTTTCTCTCTGGTTCTTCCTCTCACGGACGAACGTTTTCTTCTTCCTCTCTCGGCTGCAGTTCTCTGAGGTACAATCGAGGACGATCCCGTTGGTGTGCGCCGACGACGATCGTGAACCGTCGTATCCTGGGAGCGGATCGCCAGTACCCTACGCACCGGTATTGTGGGGGCGATATCTTCTCTAAGGACAGTCCATTTTCATGTACGCTTCGGTGACTTCTAAACTGATCTCTGTTTTATTTTGCTTGCGCAATACGGTTATTGCTTTACCCTTTCTGGATCATGCCCGTGTGTTTGTTTCTGTTCTTTTAATCGGTTCCTGTTTGCATTGACTAATCGGATAATGATTGGGAAACATATGATTAATATGATTTTAATCTGGATCGTTTCTCTGTTAATTCATTTGGATCCGATATTATACTGTTCAATGTATGAACTGGTAATCTTATTTTCAACAGGACCGTCTCGGTGATCCAGCCCTCCAGCGACCGGAATATCTCCACCTTCTCCGGCGTCATCGAGTGCTTCACCACCTGCTGGCAGGGCTTGGGCAGCGCCACCGCGACCATGACCATTGCCACGCCATGTCTCCACCGGATGCCGGAGGCCGCTGAGGGATTGCAGAGGGAGAGGGCTTTCATCTTGGCGGAGGTGTAAGGTGTCGGTGGCGGAATGTGGGGAGGAGTTGTGAAGAGGGGTTTGCAAAGGGAGAGGGTAAGGGTATATTCGTCCATATACATCACAAATCGAGTAACTCGTTAACGTCGTTGGAGACTTCACCGTTAAGTCAAAGACAAGTCCCCTGTTTGTTACAAACCAGAAACCGATCCCCGAGTTGGGAATCCATGAAAAGACCAGACCCTTTTATGTAATTTACCCAATTTACAATTTTGCATCCAGACTGTAAATTTATTATAATTCGATATAATAAACATTATTTTACCAGTGTTACGACGTGAAAAGCAGATGAGCTTACTCAGGGCCTAATGCCCTATCAGGTGTAACTCCATGTTACCATGGATGGCCTATACACTGAAAATGAACACCCCATATATGATATAGGCAGGAAGATATGTATCATGAAAATACTGTTGATATTTCAATTCTTCTGTAATGTAAGAAAGTGGTGATCAGATTTGTAGAACTGATTTAAAAATAACTTTCAGAAAAAAGAGTTATAAATTATTTTCCAAATAGATCCATGTTGAACGGAAAATAACAAAAAACACATAGAGATGTTCTATGCCACTAATAAAAGTAGACAACAATACTCGATTTTCCTCATTCTATGGTGAATATAAATCTGAAACTTAATTGTAAAAAGAGTACATATAGTGAATGCATATATCCATTACTTACATAATAGTTTATGAGCAATTAAGCGGTCAGAAGGTCAAGAACAAAGGGGAAGGCACCATGCCCGTGCTTGCATTGCTTAGGGATAGATCGAACTGTGTTGCCTTCTCACTAATACATAACATGAGATGTAAGGAGGAAGCAATTGGCTTGTAGTTGATTGCACAAAGAAAAATGGTGAACGTCCATATTTGTGGAACTTTCATGTTCATTAATCTTGAGTTGAACTTTTGCAATTTCTATTGTGACAGAAAACAACGAAACACATTTATTTCTCAAATTATATCAGGATGATATCCATAACCTTGAACCATCTCGACTGGGCGTGGAACATGAATGTTGTCGTGCAGTATACAATAGTATTGTGTCACCATTCATGGTTTTCCACGATCCAATAGTTGCATTAGCAAGAAGTTTATAGAACTATGAATCAAATTGTTGACTGATATGAAGAAGTTAGTTCAAGGGAACCATACATTGACATCCTCTGTGCTTGAAGCAAGTTAGATGCAGCTCCTGCTCATGTTGTTATCGTTAGATCCAATTGATGATCTTCCTGACTACAACAAAATCAAATCGAGCTCGTACATATAGAACAATCAAATATTCAAGGGATCAAATTTCTTGGTCGTAATGCACAGTTTCCGTGGTTATATTTTGAGTGGAGGTCCTAATCGTCTAATGGAGGATTTTGAGACATCCAGATGATTATTTTTTATAACTGCTAGAATAAATTTCTTGATTTTATTTGGACGGTTTGTAATCTACCTTCACAATTGAAGCAAACCACAAAGGAAACCCATCACCGATGCAAGTTGGTTTTATTAATGGGGAGAAAATGTTACATGGAAAAAATATCCACATGACTGAGAGATTGAGCTATGCAGAAACAAATATTCAAAATGTTTGTGAATATGTCAATATAAATGCTAGAAATTGATTTGAAATCTTTTGTTTGAGTAGGTCAAGAAATTGAAACTTGCATTAAGTGCCAATTACTCGATTCTTTATTGTGCGTTTACATAATTATGTTTATTTCCTCTGTGCTACGAAAGGGCAAAGATGCCTTCATTGATTACATGTGAATTTATTTCATCATTGTAGAGACTTATGATCTTCAAGATCCAAACGGAAATATAACCATAAAGTGGGAAGTACACAGTGGGCTCCTAGTGGTTATGTCAGTTTGTGTGAATCTACATTGATTAGAGTTGTTTCTCGCTTCTACCATCATGGTCTTAAGAAATACACAAATTTCTTATATTTAAAATTTTTCTTTCAAACTGTGGATTGTTAATATAGACACATGATTATTCTTTTTTTTCCGTCAAGACCGGCTCTGATTTTTTCCAGGTTTATTGATTACCTGAAAACCGAATTGCAACATCGGTAAACATATGCATATTTCGGTTAAACTGGCTCTCAGCTATTGGGTAATATAAATATTTTGTATCTGTCGAGAAAACAACGAATGCACAAAAAATATCGACTCCAACTCCAGCAGCAACATTTTCTCTTTACAATCCAACTTCCAGTGCTTGGGTGAAGTTCTTCCTTGAGCCTAAAGGATAACAACCACATATGCATGTTTCAAGCACTCATGCACTGTGTATGATAATCGATAATTGGTATCATATCCAAAAAATAGAAAATGCACAAACGAATATCGACTTCTCGATATCCTTCATACCTGTGGAATCGGCATAGGTGGCTTGCTACCGAAGGGTACATGGTTCACCCTTCGCATTTAGATGTTGGTGTATGCCCAAAGGGAAGATGGTGGAGGTGCCAAGGGCATAGAACATTGTGGAGGGAGGGCCGAGAGGCGGCAACGCAAGGGCTAGGGTTTCGAACGGTACCTGGAGGGTGATATCAACGACGACGAAGGCTGAGGGGCGAAGGGATGGGGTGACTTGGAGGGCAAAAGTGGAACGACGGTCGGTCTGGCAGTATATTGTCAAGGGCAAAATTGGAATTGGGATGCAAAAAATTAATAGCAGGGCCAAGACCCCCTGCTTAATATATAGTAAATGGATGGATTGGTTTTAGATTACACATGACATATGTATATTATTTGTTGTATTTGAATGGAGGTTTTCATTATGATGGTCCTTAAACGAGATGTTTCGGCTTGAGATCAGGTGCGACATTCGATAAATATCAGTGAATTTTATATTTCATGAGTTCAACTTGGACATTAATAAGAATCTCATTAAGATTATTTGTGATGGCTTACGAACAACTAGTGATAAACATAAATTGGTGTGAATTCATGATGATGATGACTTACAGAGTATTTTCATCTATGATGATGATGACGACTTACAGAGTATTTTCATCTATGACTGATTAATTAGGAATTTATCTTTGACGAAGTTGATAACCAACACTGATCGTTATAATGTCTAAATCACGATGAAGTCCATATTCTTCTATTTGTTGAGATACATGGACCATCGATTATTGAAGCCCGTGATCAGTTTATTATTGATATTGAGTACTTAATTTCGAAGAAAAATCCTATTATAATCACATGTTATTAGTGAAAATAAATTAATAGAAATGAATCTAGTGTTAGATGACTATTATGTGTATGAAGAAGAGTCTGAAGATGGCATACCGATGATGAGATGAAAGATACGAGTATGAAGAAGAGTCTGATAACAACGTTTCAAATGAACTTTTCTTTGTTGGTGGTTCGAAATGAGCAATGTCGTTACGAGAAAATCGAGTTAACAGTTTTATAGTCGATTTCCTTTTCGTAGTATAACTTTTGGTGACTATTTTGCAATATTAAAATATGATTTTCAAAATCATATTAGAAATTATCGCACTGGCAATAGATCGTAGAAAGGGATGACCTTTAAGAATATGGATGACGTAATTCATGTTATCAAATGCTAACTATATATATTCTCATCGTAATGTTATTATTAAAGAATCTACAATATTATTAAAGTTCATGCACAAAGAAGTTAAAAGGTCATCAATGGATGTTATATGTATATTTTTAAAAGTTTTAAAGATGTATAATCAATTTTAAGTGATGTTTACACCCATAACTCTAAGTAGTTTCATATTTACGTACACACCTTTGATAATCACGGATTACACCCAGAACCTTGAACAATGCTTAATCCTTACATGACATAACCCTGTGTCGAGATCCATCCATTTATGTCGTTGACTTCAACATAATCTTTTTACCCCCTTGAACAAATGTACATTTCCAAAAGACGCCTTCCCCCTTTTTTTCCTTGACTTAGACAACTATAGCATTGCATTCTTGTCGTCATCCTATTCTGATCTCATGCATGACAGAGCTTTCCAAGGATATGCGAAGATAATAGTGGTTAGTGGAGGGGGCTGGAGGGGCGGAGGACGAGGATGAAGGAGGCATATGATGGACTTGGAGAAGGGGTTGTTTAACCCAAGAATAACTGAGGAACTGTCTTGTGGTCCACACAAGGCGGGACCACTAAGTCATTGTGATGACAACTCTCGAAGATCAATGGACTAAGCAACAATCAACCTAAACAATAGAGAAATAAAGCAGTCAAGAATATGTGTGAATCAAAATACAGCATACCCTGCAAACAAGTGTATAATGGACAAGCAAGTAGGGGTCAAACACATAAAGCGCAATTGGTAGCAAGGTATATTATTTATAAAGGTAAGGCTTCATAAGTTATTGTACTTCAATATACTTAGGATGTGGTTGACTCCATTCAGGTAAGGCTTCAGAAGTTGTCCGTTGATGATGAAAGGTTTGTGTCAGCTGACAATCCAGATATGGCTGTGCTTCCATTATCACGCACATGCTTCACTACAAAAAACCATGTCCACTTGCCTTTTAACTTCCCTTGGAAAAGCTTTAACTTTGCATCAAACAATTAGACTTTTTGATTTATCTCGAAGGTCTTGCAGTGGATGTGCTTGTCATGCCACTTCTTGAACTTCTCCTTATACATAAGACTATTGTCGTATGCATAGTTATGAAATTAGAAAAGTCTATTCAGATTTAGCTTTATGTTCTTGGCTGCTTTCTTTGGATCCAAATTGCAGATATTGATTGCTCATAATGATTTATGAATCAACTCAACGGGCAAATGGTATGGCATATAGTATACCAGTCGGTACAGAGACATTCCTAGATGAGACTTGTACGCAGTCCGATAGGCCTAGAGAACCGAGTCAAGCGATTGAGACCAGTTCTTTATGTCTGAACTTACAAGTTTCTGGAGGATCATCTTGATTTCCCTATTTAAACATTATACCAAGCCATTAAACTGTGAGTGGTAGGGAGAGGCTACTCGATGTTCAATGCAATATTCCTGAGTCAGCTTCTTAACTTCTCTATTAATGAAATGTCTACCCCTGTATGATATGAGGATTTCAGTACTCCCAAACCATGCAATTATGTTTTCTTTCAGAAACCGGCAGACGGTGCGACTGTCAACGGTTCGGGTAGGGATAGACTCCACCCAACGATTGACGTAATCAACAACAAGCATAATATATTCATAGCCCTGACTGTTAGAAAATGTGCCAATGAAATCAATGCCCCATGCATCGAACACATCTGAAATATGAATAAATTGTAGGGGCATCGTGTCTCTCATTCCAATAGTTCCACCTATTTTTCTGACAGTCTGTGCAATGCTTTATAAAATCCTCTGCATCTTTGAATAATGTTTGCCACCATGTCACATTGAAGTACCTTTGTTGTCGCGTGTCTGCCAGAGTGGTGTCCTCCTGATTCTCGGGCATGATAATGCTCGAGGACACTATGAATTTCCTTCTGAGGAATGCACCTTCTCCATATGCAATATGTCCCCTCATGAAAGAGATATGGGTCCTCTCATTGATAAAAATGAATATCCAACAAAAAATTATCCATCTTCAGCTTGGGACAATCTTGTGGAGTTCTCTTGAACACAAGATAATGCATAATATTGGTGAACCAGTGGAGAGAGGTGGCTCACAGAATTGTCTCATCTAGAAAGGATTCATTCATCGGTATTAGGCTCTACTCAAGAGTATCTAGCTTTTGCAATCGAGACAAATGATCTACTGATGAGACAATTAAATCAGATAAATCCCCTAGCTTGGACTAAGTGCCAATAAAATCAGATAAATCCATGTTTATATCAAAGTCATGGAATAAATTAAAAATACAAAAAAATAACAAAATTAAAATCGTAGTGTTTTTGGTCCCTTAAAAACACTCACAAAAATATTTCTCTCAATGTTTCACCTCTTTTCCTACTTTGTCGACATGAAACTTGTAGATCTCATCGAGATCTACAACTTTCATGTTTTGAGTTTTTCCAAATTCGTTCTTCTTCACCCTCATAATTCACTTTCTTTCTTTGATTAACCTGATTGGGCCATGTGGCGCCTTTTGGTTACGCCACATGGGCCGTCTCTTCATGCGACATGTGCCCACCACTTCCGGTCGTTCGATCACTTTCCTTACCTTCCACCACAACCTCTTCTTCCCGCTTCAAACCGCATCCATTCGATCAATCGCATGATCATATCTTCTCCGTTCGTTGGTGCCTCTCTCACCTCTTGCCACATGTCTTCTCTCCATCCATTCGATCTTCTCTGAACGCTTCCTTCTCAACCATCACCTCCTGCCTTCGATACCCACCATTCAATTAATTTCCAGAATTAATCTCTCTCATCCTCCAGTACTGCTTCCTTCTTGCGCCACATGGAATTATCCTAGCACTTGATATTGCCATCCCCGCTCTAATCTCAACCGATCGTGATCTCCCCTTTCCCAGCCGTTGGATCGTGAGATCCAACGACCGAGACATCTTCTTACACCTCTAGATTGCCCTCGCCGACACCGCCCATAATCACAACCACCCACACCCTTTCTATTTTCCCGGCCACATCCGCCATATTCTCCACTCTCCAATCAGCCCACAATGGAGCCCGATCCTCCACCATCCTTGCGCAAGCCCACGTTCCGATAGCATCCCCCCTCTTGCTCCATATTCCTCGTCCAACTCACGTCGTCAACCACCGGGACCCTTGAACTCCACCTTCAAATACCGCGCCTCCGTCTCATTCCACCTTTGTCTACCTTTATGTGGGGAGCCACCCAACAAGCCTCCGCTCCTTGGTGATAGCGAGGAAGTGCTATGGAGCGCGAAGATGACGTGCTCCTCCGGTGTTGACCCCTGGCCCATCACGGATAGGTTCGTGGTGGCTCTGCCCCGCCTAGATGCCACCAGTAGCTGAGGTGGTCCAGTGATGACCAGAGCATCTCCCAGACGCTCGAGCCCAAGCTTTCGCTCTGCCCAACCTTAGGTAAGTCCCCTCAATCCCTCTTCATATTTTCTTTCAATTTATATGAATTAATTAGGCCAACCTCATCGCTATCACCCTTCATTAAACATCCTCCGTGCTTCATCACTCCTCCTCCATTCACGCGCTACCTTCCACGCTACTCCCCCCTACTCCATAACCTCATACCACTCCGACCCCCACCCCTCCTCCGAGATCATCAGAGAAAATGATCGGTCGCCGCATTCTCTGCCCCCTTACATCCCTCCACCCATTCCACCTCGCACACACAATGCACTTTTCTCGCTTCGGCTATATCCTAACTTGCAGGTACTTAGACCATCAGTGGCTGGAGCCTTCACCAGAGCACCCTTGGTGAGCTCCAACTCCAGCGTACAGGAGCATCAACTTAACTCCAGATACTCTAGATGCTCCGTTGAGCCACCACGATGCTATCTAGCCCTTTAAGAGAGGCCATGGATCTTCACCGCGCTCGATAAGAGGTGGCAAAGCTTGGAGCCCATCGCTGGAGGTCTGAATTCGCCACCATTCGTAGAAGAGGCAGACGGTACAGTTATCGTTGGATGCCACCCTCCCTGGTGGTCATCCAACGGTCTATAGAAGCCACGTCAACATAGACACGCACTATAAAGCCGCCGTCCAATCGGCTCGATTAGATGGCCCACAGGTGTCCACGACAGCAACCTCGAGCCTCTTCCCCACGCCTTAGGCTCGGGTTGTCCGAGATTCTCCCGAGCCTCACGAGCTTGCCTTTGACATCGAGCCCAGCAGCCGAAGCACCAGAGCAATCCCGAGCCAGCTCCGAGCCTGCAAACCACCCGAACCTCGCTATCACGTGCTCGTCACGTGATTGGTGGGTATTTTACAAGGAGCCACCCATAAATTTTCATAATTGCACATGGGTCCTCAGAGAACGTGCCACCCACGCGTGCACAGGTATTTTGCACCTGACCCCCTCTAGGCTTTAATAATTGCAAATATGCCCCCGCGTATGTGGGTAAATTACGGGAAGGTCTCGTAACTTTTGTTATTTACATTTTAGTCCTTCCAAGGATCTGTTTGCTACATTTTTCCTATTTATTTCGTGTTTTTCTTGCATTTATGCCCCTGGTTTGTTTATTGCATATATTGAGCATCCGAGCTCCGTTTGAGTTGATTTTGGTCTTGTTTTGAAGCTATTTTAATTCTCTTTATAATGGCATATATTAATTCTATTTCGGCACCTTTTATTTTATTGAATAAATCCAATTATCTAGTGTCACTTATTCAATGATCTTCATGCCATTGGGTAGCTTGTAAATGAAAATAACTTCATGACCCCTTTCTGAAATTGACTACCGTTTTATTTCTCATTGATTTTGTATAAATTGGGTATAATTCTAGTGTTCTAATTTTGCATTTCTTTGCATGATGAAAAGAAAATAAAAAATGCATATCTTCATGTTTTTTATGCATCTTGTTTGTCTTCATGCATTTTTTGACCTATAGATCTTTAATTCGACACTTAGTTCAAATAACAAGAGTCTAAATATGTGCTTAAGTGGCTCGTGTCCCTGAGTTTGACCTTGGACTTGTCCAAGTAAAATACAAATTGATTGCTTGCTTTTGATGCATTATTCAAGTGGTTTTTGATTAACTTGATTTTATCTGAGTACAACGAAAGTGGTTAATTCTGCATTATTAAGAGGGTAAAATTAGGGGTTTTCATCCACCACCACATTGTTAAACTCCAAGTTTATCACAGATTTCGAGGTACAATTCCTGGAGCAGAAGGATCCATCTGATCAGTCGTGGTTTGGCATCCTTATTAGCTTGCAAGTACTGGATGATAGAGTGATCTGTGCAAATAATGACCTTGGATCCGAGAAGATGAGATCTGAACTTCTCTAGGGTGAAGACAAAATCCAGCAGTTCTTTCTCAGTAGCTATATAATTCTTCTGTGCTTCATCAAGTGTTCTGTTGTCGTAGCAAATTGTAAATGGAAGATTGTTTCTCCTCTATCCCAGAACCACACCAATGGCATAGTCTGATGCATCTGTCATAATTTCAAAAGGTAGAGAACAATATGGTGATTGCATAACTTGGGCATGAGTGATCAGATCTTTTAATTTATTAAAGGCTTGGAGGACTCTGGAATCAATAATAACAAAATCGACCTCCTTTCCTAGAAGCTCAGTCAACAGTCGAGCGGTTTTACTGAAATCCTTTATGAATCAGTGATAAAAGCAACATGCCCACAGAATGACCAGATGATGAATACCCATTCATCACACTTTATTCTTTTATTTTAGCTAGTTATTTTGGCAAAAACACCATTATATATTTGTAAATATAATAAATTATCAAAAGACACGTATTTGTTAATATTGAATAATTAGCATGTTTTTGTGCATAAATAAAAGAATAAAGAGACAAAGAAAAAGAGGGAAATATTTAGAATAAATATTGAGCGACCTAATCTCAAGGGAGGGCCAAGCATTGTCCTGACCGCAAAAGAAACCAAGTAGAGGGAGATAGGGTCAATAATGCTTGTACATACACCTATATATAAATAATTTTATTTCCCTTAAAATAAAAATAAAAATGTGTTTTTGATTAATGTGTATATATTTATAAAAATAAAATAAAATAGGAAAAATAAAAATAAAACAAAAACAACGTCTCTCTCTTTCCCTTGTATATACCACGTATATATGTACCTACATAAATTTATTTCCCCTTGTAAATACATAATAAAAATCAAATAAAAATTATCTTATATCTCAAATTTTATGTTGTAAATAAATAAAGTATAAAATCAGGATAGTTGTACAAAAATAAACAATTAAAAATGAAAAATACATATATACATATACCTGTATATAATAATAATATAATGTAAATACATAATTTATTTTTCAAAAAAATAAATAAAAATCACAAAAAAAACTTTGAAAATAAAGAAACATTTTTTATTTTGTAAATATTTTCAAATAAAGTCATTTTCTATTTTATTTTGATTTTCCAATGCTTTTTTTCCCATTGGTCCACGGGGGATTGTTGACCCCCGGTCAACTCCCCCCGGACCACTTCGCCCGGATCCGCGTTCGAGTGCCCAATTTCTCCTATTTTTCTAGATGTGATCCGACCGCCATCCACCCAAACCTCGGGCCCCGATTATTCACGACATATCCATGATCCACGCCCGCTATACCTCCTAGGGATCCGTGCACCCAGAATCGCTCCCGACTCCCATCTTATCGGACCCTTCTCCAGTATATATCTCAGCTCTGCCATACATTTCACGCCATCTTTGGCCTTCCCCCTCTCCTCCAATGATCTCCTCTTCATCACCTGAGTGACAACTGCGTGCGGGAGAGTCGAAGAGAGGGACGAGCAGCCGAGAACCATTGATCCGGCGGTCTTTACCGCCGTGCTCTGCCACCAAGAGAGCCTGAGCCTCTGGTCCTGTCGAACCATCGAGGCGACGACCCCGGAGGTCCCCGACCTCCAGCCTAGACGATCTCAGCCACCCACTTGGTTAGATTCCTTCTAGTTTCGTTTAATTTTCGCTTTTTCAGATTCTTAGCTCCGCCGTTCATCAGCCTGCCCAGTCCACTCCGTTCACCCACTTCACCTATCTACCATCCCATCACCTTTGCCAGGCCTCTCTCCACCTTCTCCACCCTTTCATTCCCCCTGGCTCGCCTCGGAGCAGGGTAGCGACTCCCCTCCGCCTCCACCTTGCCGGAGAGTCACGCATCCCCCTCATCCTTCACTTCCCTCGCGATCTAACGGGTCAAGGCACTTTCCACTCGACCCGGCTTTCTTCCTGTGCAGGTAGAATTGAAGAAGGACCTCGTCTGGAGGTCTCACCACTTGGGCACAGGATCTCTAGGAGCATCTCGCCGCCGAAGCTTTCCAGATGTTCCTAGCCTCATCGGAGCACACCAGGAGCTACAGACGACTTCGAGCTTCATTTCCCCTCTCAGAGCAGCACCGGAGGAGGACCATAGCATGCGTATTGTCCCGGTGAAAGTCGCCAGCGAGCTGTTCTTCCAGGACCTTCTCCCGCCGTCAGATCGAGCCCTCGTGCCGGATTAGATCACATCCGTCCATCTGAGGGTTGCTTTCAGCCGTTGGATCGAGCTCAGGATCCCATCTGGAGCATCGATCATCGAAAGGGTATCCACAACTCTCAGCCGTCCGATCATACGTGGACTCCCCTCGTCCGTCAGATCTTAATAAGAGGGTAATTTGCACTCATACCCTCCTTAGTGTTTATATTTTAGTTTAGTCCTGTAAATATTTTTAGTAGTTGTTTTTAATGTGGACATTTTGCATTTAGGACCTCGTGTTTCTGTTATTTGCATTTGAGTCCTTGTGAATATAGCTCACGTGGGTTGGCACGTGTTCTGTGGGTCATTTGTACATTTTTCCTTGAGCTTTACAGGTGTTAATGTTTGAATGCTTATAAATTAGAATGACACTTATACTCCTCTGTGCCTGAATAACGTGCTGAGCTCGTGTTGTCATGGGACTTTTGTAAAAGAGCCCCTGAGTTTTTTAGGATTGTTAATTTATGGCCCCTGGAACTTAGTTTCTTTACATATAGGTCCTTGTGTGCTGTGGCTTTTGTATTGGTCGAATAAAATATCAAATTAATTCCAAATCAAGTGAAATTTGGACATGTGGCTCCTGCCACTGTGTAAAATTTCACTAAATTTTTGGGACATTCTTGAGTTGTTTTGATATTTTTAAAATCCAAAAACACTCATTTTTATTACCGTCTGAATTGAAAAATCAACTAAAAATATAAAAACCCATCTAAAAATTACAAAAAATTAGATTTAGTTTGTTTTAGTGTTTTCTTGCTTCTATCAAATTTTTGCTGAATTTGGATTCATAAAACCCAAAAAAATACAAAACACCAAATACCTTATAAAATTGTTAAAAATTATATAAAAATAAAAAAAAAATGCAATTTTGGTTTCTGTAGTTTATTTTTATTCCTTCTTTTCATAAAAACTGCCTTCAGATTTTTATAGGCTAATTATCTATTTTTAATTAGCCTTTCAAGTCTGACTGCACGTTTCTTAATTGTTTTTACCTTTTTCGATTTTTATAAAATCAACCAAAAATTATAAAATTCTTAAAAAATTACCAAAACACTTAAAAATATAAAAAACACAAAAATATTATTATTTGAATTTTCTGAGTTGATTTGATGTGTTGAATAAATTGAGGAATGTGTCCTCTTTAGCCTTTTCTTACATTTTCTTTAGAATTGAAAATACAAAAAATTAAAAACATGTAAAATCCACCAAAAAACATTTTATCTTTTTATTCTTTTTGACTATTTGATAGGCTCTTTTGAGCCAATCCGTGCTCCTTGAGTTCGACCCTGGTCGCTATACCAGGTTAAATAAATAGCGAGACCGCTATTCGTGCTTATTGATTTCTTTTGATTTGGTGGTCTTATCTTCTTGTTGACTGAGTCTCTCTATTCGGGTCGCAACGACCCGTGTTTTTATACCTTGGCCCGATAGTGAGAGCATTTTTCTCGGTCATCAGAATGGCACCGTTGCCGGGGAGCACGACTTAGTAGTCAGTTTAGATTTTTCGTGGTTTTCTTTTTCACGGCTTTTCTGTGGATACTTGTAGATATTTTTTGTCTGATATTATTTGCTTATTTTTATAATAATCTGGTCTGACACATTTCTGTCTTGTTTTCTTGCAAAGGCCCGAGGACCGAGATGACTTTTTCGGAAGCCGAAGCAACCGCAAGAGTCGGAGGTGACTCTTTTCTGCATAGAGCTGCAGGAGAGCGCGAGGAGCCGAGCAGGAGTGCGAGTGCCGCAGAATAGCTACGCAAATAACCGTAGAGTAGCCGTCAGATAGTGTAGTTTTACTTTTTCTGCAGACTTTTTGATTGTTGTAATAATACAGGTACCAGGACTTTCAGAGACAGTTGACTTCCCGGGGTCTGTTTCGCCGAGCACCGGTGTGCTCGAGGGACCCCACCGTTGTTTTGGTTTTCTCGTTTTTCTTTTCACGTGGATTTCTGTGCTTGAGCCCCTAGATCTAGGTTTTTATTTCGTTGAGCAAGGTAGCACTAGGTCCAAAGCCCTAATAAGAATATATGTTCCTATAGATCACGCTTGGACTTAGACGAATAAACCAGTGCTTCACGATAATAGGAGCTTCTGTTTAGCACGGTTCTCGCTTTTGTATCCATATAGATTAGTTTTAATTTATGCGCGGATCATAATTGCATGTAGACTGTTGGAGCAAGGTACGCCTTCTATCTCGTGCATGCATCATTGATTTCCTCGCACATCGGCTTTTCCGTCTTCCTCCCCCTGTTTTCTGGATATTAGGAATAAAAAGGGAAAACAAAAAATTCGTTAGACGTTGCTTGCTTGAAAAATACCTAAAAACAAAAATAATAAAATAGGGACTGCTAATCACACTTGACCCTAAAAGACACCTCACTTAAAAATATGTCTTGGGGAGAGTAACCCCCTCCTTGTTTGGTTTGGATGAGCGAGAGAGTAACCCGCATCCTAGGCTAGAGCCATATCCGATTTCTTGATAGACTACCGACCTTTTTCGGGACAGTCTGTTATGAGTATTGGATTCCTATCAGATCACGTAACCGCTCTGAAAGATTGACTTGATCACCTAAATAAAATTGACAAGATAATTGACCGAACCTTTACGGCCATCAGCTCAATGTTGAGTAGGTGAATCGAGGGTTTGCTTTCTCATCTTGTGTGTTTCCAGATCCCTTCCCATCTATCTTCTCCTCTGCCTACCCTCCAGTCATTTTTCTCCCTCCCACCCTCCTGTCACTTTTATCTTTCCCTTCTGTATCCCTGATGATGGACCCCCTCACGTCTTGTCGACTCTTACGACTTCTCCATCCTCTGACCATCAGTACAGTCCACCTTTGAGGAAGGTCGGATCTCTGACCGAACTTCCGCTCCCTCCCTCCCATCCCTTTCATTCTTCTGGGCATGCTACGCTAGACGTCCGCGGAGATCAGATTGAGCAGATGCAAGGCCCGGATGACGCCATTGCTGGATTGAGAGTGCACTCCGTATGCGATCGTAGAGAGCATATGTGGGTATCAGATGCCCCCTATGCCAGTATGATGGATGAGCAGATAGGGCACGGAGCTGAGTCAGCTTCCACATTAGGACCATTCATTCTGGATTTGGAGCTTATTCAGAGGCTGCCGACATTTTCAGGGGAGGTGCACGAGGAGCCTTATTTTCATCTGACCGCATTCGAGGAGTATTGCGAGAGATAGATATATTCAGATACCACTGCAGAGGAGTTGATGCTGAAGACCTTCCCATTTACACTCCAGAGAAGAGCCATGAGATGGCACATGCAATTGGGAAGGAGATTCGCTACGTGGGGAGATCTACACCGAGAGTTTCTACACATATATTATCCCCAACATAGAGCAGATATGATGCGGTCTTTGATCACGGATTATTCAGTATACCCCCAGGAGCCAGTGCATGATGCATGGCTGAGGTTTCTTGACCTCTTGAGGAGATTCCCCAATCACGGACTTTCATCGACAGACCTCATCGATATCTCCATGAGGGGGATGACCGCCGATCAGATAGCACTGGTCGTGACCTCGTGTGGGGGTTCACACCGCAGTTCCGACATTGAGTTACTTGATGCCATCTCAAGATCACTAAACATGATTAAACCTAAAACTAAGAATGAAAATAGAATCTAAGCTAGGGATATTACCTAAAATGAAAGATGATGGCTCGACTTGGCTGAACCAAGGAACTGGACCTCACGACGGTGAGCTCACCAGAGATGGCCGGATCTCCTACTCCTTCAATCCTCCTCATTGCAAATCGATGGCTCAGTGTTCCTATCACCAACACAAGGTCTTGAGGTCAGATCTGAGGGGATAAAAGTGGAAGAAAAGGGATCAAAATAAGCAAGGAGGTGGAGGGATGTTATTTATAAACACGGAGGAGGATATACAAAAGACCAGCGAATTCTGAAAGATTGGAGGAATGTATAAGAAATTTAAGGGTTAGGTGGGTATTAGGTTCGATTAAAGATTGTTTTGCATGAAAGATCGGATCGAAATGAGTGATTAGTCACCGAGAAAAAAGGGAGAAGACGGGGGTCTTCTTACCCTTAAAGTGGTAGGTGTCTTAGGTCGAAGCGTTGACCCAGGTCAACCAAGCCAGCCCTCTGGTTGGTCCACATAGACCAACAAAAAAATACGGACATAAAAATATTTATTAATTGAATTTAAAGTAGTAAATGATTTAATTATTTTTAGGTTAAAACATAAAGTATGTTTCTTATTTTTTGTAGTATTTTATTTTGATTTTTATTTATTTTTACAAGCTAGTTTGTTAGGTTCTAATAAATTGCACGGATAATTATAGTTATATTTGACTATATATTGTATATTTATTTTGCATTTTATATTTTATTATTTCATTCACATAAGTTATATATTTATAACTTAATAAATTTACATCAATATATTTTTATTTTATTTTTTTAAATTATTAGTACACCTAAATACACCCAGCGTAAAAAATAGTTGAATCTTTCAACATGGATTTAAGCAAGAATCCATGTAGCTGACCCTACTTATAGTAGGAGAAGGCTTAGTACTTTTTTTATTAGTACACCTAAATAGTTACGTATATTTATTATATAGTTATATGTATGTGTAATTCATCTATGTATTTTGGTAGACTTGTTTATTTTAGTGTATTTTTATGATTTGGTTTTATTCTAAGTATGTATATATATTATAAATAATATTTACAAATTTATAAAATATAAAATAATGAAAAATATAAAGAATAAATAAAATAAATATTTTATCCTGGTATAGTATACAATAGGGGTCCAAAACCTAAATTTTTTATCTTAACTCCAAAATAAATGAAACCACCTTCATTAAATACTTAATTAAAATTTATATAAATAAGATGATTTTGGTCAATTTTGGGTTCATATGGAGAAGATACATGTACATGTCTGTGAAGTTGTGATCTTGGATTTTTATTTTGAGTCTATAAACTACTGCATCAATTTTATGAGAATTAAATTTTGTATTTTTATTTGTATTTTTCTCTACAAGTTTCATGTACAAGGTTTATTAATTTGAGATCAAAAGTTAATTATAGAAATTGGGCACCAAAAGTAATTATTGCTGAATTACAAATGAGTTTTTGATGCGATTTCTGTATAATTCATCTACCCTATCTCCCCCTACTTTATTCCTTGTCGGCTCATCATGATGATTGTGTCTCGAGTGCTGGGGTCATTCAGTGTCCTTGAAACCTCGTTCTTTTTCTTTTATTTTCTTTATTTTTTTATTATGACATTAATTACAGAAGGGTCTAGATATGGGCAACATATGAGGTGGAGGAGGGGATGGATGGGGCTGGAAGAGGAGTGGGAGAGGAGGTGGAGGGGTTATACAGGGATGGAAGAGGGGCAATATAGGGTGTGGATGATGGGCGGAAGGGGTTAGAAGAGGGGTGGTGGGGGCATGGAGGAGGGGGTTGAAGGTGCTAAAGGAGGGGCTTGATGGGTTTTCCAGAATGGGTGGAGGAGGGGGAGGAAGCAGCTAGAAGAGGGGCGGTGGAGGGGGGTGGAGGAGGGGGCTGAAGATGTTGACGAAGAGGGAAGGAGGGGGTGGCGGAAGGGGGTGGAGGAGAGGGTTGGAGAGGGAGCCAAAGGGGGTAAAAGGAGGGGCCAAAAGGGCATGGAGGAGGTGGTGGGTTGAAAGGGGCGAGGGGGGGAGCGGAGGGGAGCGGTGGTCAGTGTGGGAGGAGGTGTGGGTGGATGGGGAGGGGTGTAGGCGAAGGGGGCGGTGTGTGGGTGAAGGAGGAAGGGCCTAGAAGGGGGGAGAATCGTGTCTTGAGTTTATTATCATAACTATTAAGTTGAAGATGGGTTAGATTAACTCAATGGATTGATTGAGTTGATGGATTAAACTAATGGAGGGGTATGGGTGTGAGACAGAGTGTCTGTTCGTGGATTCTCACATAATTCGTGATTATCGATGGTTATTCGTGCAAATACGAAATTACTCAGGGCTGCGATGTAAATATACCTAATTTTAAAAGGTTGTAGTCCCCATTCATGCATCGATTCAGCCATCAATTATCGGTGTAAACCACCTCAAACTTTATTTTAATGACAAAAACATCATTATAAATGATCATTTACAAAGGACCACTTTTTTCATGTCGAACGAGAAATTTAACCCTAAGATTTTGTTTCTTACATATATAAAAGACAGTTTTTTCCATGTCAAACGAGCAATTTATCCCTAAGATTTTATTTCTACCAGAAATAACAGGTCATGCAATAGATCATAATTATCTGTGTTATTACGAATCGATATTAATGCATTGTATATTAACAAAATTATAATCATACATTTTTTATTCATATTCCAACTACAAAAGGAAAATATGAACATATCAATATTCGATACAACATATTAGGGTAAGATACCTCAAGGACATAAAGATAAGACATCTGCAGCAAATAAAACGCTGAATAAGTTAGAGTAGAGATCACCGAAGCGCCCAGGAAGGTCTGTTCTTACAACGAATATCACCTCTGCAATACTGGTAGATAGAGTACTGGTGATCTGCTTTCTGGATACAGTGGCACAAGATCTTTGTTCGCACCCACTAACGAGATCATCCTTGAAAATACCTCACAGAATATCAGCCAAGAGAAAAAACAATCGCGGTGGAAGATTAGAGAACATGAGAGAGAGAATTCTTATGAGTGAAGAAATCATGCATGGGGGCATGTTTAAGAAGTCTCAGTGGACCCTACGAATTTCGAAAATGACCGCTTCACGAGTATCTATTTGTATTTTTAAACGATTGAGTTTGAACCATTGAATTTGGTCAAAACCCACAACGATTAATTTATAAATTAATTCATAGGATTAATTTATCCGAATAGTTTATTAAAATCAGTAGAAATAGTATCAAGATTCCCATTGACTCTTCCGAACCTGAGACAGAGACCGAGCAAAGCATAGTACATGCATGTGGTCCTTCATTCATTTTCTCTATTATTGATACAAAAACATGGGTGTGAACTCATATATTTGTCCACCAAAGTTTTAACACTACTCTATGTGATACGAAAATCTCCACTCAAACTCACCTAGTTTCAAATTTGAGAATTATCAACTTTACCTCCAACCTAATTGACTTCCCACTTGACATCAATTTGATTACCAAATGTAACAACATAGACTTACCAGACTTAAAACCTAAGTATATTACATAATTATAACAAATTTG
Organism: Ottelia alismoides; assembly: GCA_037367405.1. Lineage (NCBI taxonomy): Eukaryota > Viridiplantae > Streptophyta > Magnoliopsida > Alismatales > Hydrocharitaceae > Ottelia > Ottelia alismoides. Next base: position 288,640 of record JAZKJV010003001.1, on the reverse strand, counting down.
ATTTATTTTAAAAAACATACACTGTACATATTTACAGTACATGTGTTGGGCAATGATGGAGGTCATATATATTGAGCTATAGGAGTAAAGTTATGACATTGATTTGAAGATGCTCAGGCAAAGCTCGAAAGAAAATGTAAAAGGGAACTCAAAGCAAGAGAAAAAATATGGTATTTACCTTAAAAAAGAAGAAAATATGGACCTCAGAACAACACAAACTGTAACGTCCGGAAATTTCCATAAAAATTTCCTTTTATTTCCATATTTACCACCATTGATTTAAATCTAAAATTAAGACGTATTAATGATCATTGATTTCCCCTGTGAGAAACTTAAAAAATCAATAAATCTCTCCCCTCACTCACGTCACTTACTCTTGCGAACCATGCAATTTTGAGAGAGAGAAGGAGAGAGGGAGAGATAAAGAGAGATTTCACCGGAGTTCTTTCTCGTCGCAGGGAGTACCAGCATCGATTCGGTGGAGGAGAACGCCAGTTCGGGAGCAAGGAGAGGAGCGTAGCAATCCATTAGATACAATCCGTCGGACTTGAGGTATGTGTCGAACCCTTAAGGACGATTGGCGATTCAATTTCAAATCATTATCTTGCTGCTATTTTTGATTTTTCGAAAGGCACATGGATGATACTGAGGGATTGTTAACAGTAACTGTGAATGGATGCTTAAGGTTGAAATATAACTTTAATTGGTTTTTTCCTCACACTGTATTCACGTGACATTATCAAATATTTGTTTTGGCCCTTAGACACATGCACATGAATGTTAGATCAAACTTTCATCTATATGCTTTGAAATATCATGAGACTTATGGGTCAGATGTACTGACTGTAAAGCATCCTTCGTATTTCATTTTGACATTTATACATGTAAATTACGTGAGGAAGAAAAGAGTTTGTAATGGTTACAATCATGACCATATTTATGTGCAGACATTTGTCTTAAATTTAGAACTTTCCAATTGAGTATTTGATTTATAGTCATGAATCACACGGCTAAGATTGATGGATCTAACAATATATGCAAAAGTGACATTGCATTAACGTGTAGTATAAGTTGATACTAATTTCACAAATTCATGTCAAAATCACTCATATTAAGTAACCAATAAAAAGGTTGTAAATATTATAAAAAGGAGTGCTTTTAGATAACAGATAAAATGCATAATGATATGGTGGTACATACACCCCTATCTGTATATAATTATTGCCATCAATAATAATTTCATGTCTCAATGTATACGGTTTATATAATGCAATGCCATGTGCATTTACCATATATCTAAATATTATATATTTTAAAATCACTGGTTATTTTAAACCTGAAATAATGTGACATATCATGTCTTAGAACTTAAAAATAAGAGGTTGGTATTGGAATTATAATGTTTACATGAACAGCTACCGTATGAAAGGGAAAATGAAGTAAAGAGAATAATAATTTTCCTTAACATGAGTAATGGTACGATAAAGATAAGCGGAACTAAGTGCTACACCTAATGACGGAAGCCACCTCTAGAGTCCAATTATCATAAACCTAAAGGGGCCAGCGTCTTTCGAGGGTGTACGGTTCAAGGAACCGATTGAGAGGCAAAAGATAAGTCCTCTATAGTTGTAGCTACACTGCATGTGTGTCATGTTCATGGACCGCTTGTTCCAGCAGTAAAGCCACCAAAGCCAGCAAAGCCACCAAAGTCGTTTAAGGATTTAACAATTAAGATAACTTTAATCACTAAATAAATCAAGGATAAGTGTACAATTTTGAATTTTCTAAGGCATGTGTGTGGAACTATGGCAAAGTAATGACATTATGCAAGTGTTATGATTGTAACGAGCATATGCGCAACTATGAAAATTTTCGAGGGTATTTGTGAAAATATGAAAATTTTAAGATGTATATGCAATTATGGAAAATTCTAGGAATATATGTGAAATTATGGCTTCAATGAACGGATTCGGAAGGAAAACCCTTCGGATGCATGTTTATGTGAAATATGAGTCGCATAATGATATTATACGAGAATAAGTTAGTACATACGTAATAAGACAATTATGTAAATTGTATAATTGTGTTGATAACTGATTGTATAGAAGAGTGATGTTTTAACGGTTTAAAATAACATAAGGAGACTTGTTTTTCCGCGCTAGCTGGCTTGACCTCAACTCGGCACATACTGAGCATTAGGCTCATAACAAGTATTGTTTTTTCAGGGGAACATGAGGTTTGACATACTTTCTAGTTCAAGGCAAATTATCCATCACCGTGATGATATACCGGTACGGATCACTAATGGCTTTTTCACAGAATAATGTCATTATGCCCACTGGAACTTTGATTTTACTAGTTTTATTGTCGGTCCTTTTGCAATGTTATTCATGTTGGACTTCTAATAAGAGAACTTTCATGTTGACTAAACCTTAGTTAAAATATTATATCTCTCTTCTCATTGATTACCACGCAAGTACTCGGTAGCAGTTCGATCGTGCGACCTAATGCTGCATGCTTCTGCCGGTCAGTACGACCGGTTCCTCTACAAATGGTATCAGAGCTAGAGTTCCTCTGGGCATAAGATATCCAAAATTTAAAATGACGAAAGATCTATATATTTAGAGAGATTTAACCTCACATAATAACTCATCGACGCTGTCAGTTTTGATTTAGATGGCTCCACACCGTGCAATTGAAGCTAAAAGAGAACTCACGAGTCATTGACAATTCAGGAGACCATTGTGGACATGCAGCGACAGATGCTAGAGCTAATGGCATTAATAACTCCGCAGCAGAAGAACCATGATAACTCAGATTTTGCGAGGATCAAAATATGTCTCACACAAGGCGGAGACAAAGTCGTTGTGGCGAGCGCTCACGAAACCCGGGTTAATCAACAATTAACCCACAACAAATATATCAATCAATGGAAGTAAATGTGCGGAGTTAAAATTTATTACAACTCTACAACAATAGTGTGTATAGTGCAAGTATGTGTAGAGTGTCGAACACAGGGAGCAAGCAGGAGAGATCGGAAATGAGTGCTCATGAGTGAATGTCATCAAATGCCTACAAGTGTGCTATTTTTTGTGATTTTAATTATATATATTTTTATTTTTTATTCATTTTTTATTTTATATTTTTTATTTTGATTTTTAATTTACTAATTTTGTATTTTCTTTTTATCTTTATATTTTATATTCTCTTCTTCTTTTAAATAAAGTAATACAACAATAGAGAATGTTTTATGCAAAAGAGAGACAATAAAGGGATATATATAGGTAAAAGTACTCAAAATCCAGAAAATGAAATATTTTTGAACTTTTTATATTTTTCCAATATTTGTGTGATTTTTTGGTATTTTTAAAGTCAAAAATACTGAAAACAGTGAACAATGTTGCTGGCCGAAATTGAAATGAGGATGAAAAATATCAAACAGATTCCAAAATTCCTCAATTAATTTTAAAAATAATAGAACAGAGAAAATTTAGAGACCAAAATTATATTTTTAGGATTTTGGTGGAATTTTTAAGATTTTATAAAGGTTTTTGGGGTTTTCTAAATTTTAGAGGTTTTCTTTTGAAATTTTTAGTGATTTTTGGATTGAAGTTAAAACACATGAAAACAAACAAAATATAAATTTTTCGGGATTTTTTAAAAAATGTTTTATAATTTTTATGTATTTTCTAATGCAAACAGTGAAGAGAATGCATGTTTTTGAATTTTTATAAATAAGAAATGCAACAAAAATGCGAAATAAAAATATAGCGTGGAAGCACAATGCAACATGAGTGTATGCCTATTTTTTGGTGCTTTTTCGAATTTTATAGATGCATGAAATAAATGGAGACAACAAAGAGAAACTACACTACTTGCAAGGGCATATATGTAAATATCCAAAAGTCCAGGGGCACGGATGTAATTTTCCACATATATAACGCAATATAAAATTTTATGGACCTAATGATAAATTTCAAGACCCGCAGGGCACGAGTGCAAAAATCACAGAGTCACATGCGCAAGGCAAGTGACTGGCTAGGGCATGTTTGTAATTAGTCAAAAACTTGGGGGTCAAGTTGCAAAAATATCCAAAAATATTACACGTGATGAAAAAGTTCCTGGACTAAATCTAAATATTAAACCCATAGGGGGTCTCCTGCAAATGCCCACCCCCTCACGCGCACAGGTATGTGAGGTGACGTGGCCGAGGACCCAAATGTAAATATGGAAAGTATAGGGGTGAAAGTGCAATTATTACAAAATTTTAAAATTGAAAATGAAAGTTTGAATATTGTTTATGAAACACAAAAATTGGTCGGGTGTAATATGCAAAATACCCAGGCCCGGGCGCGGTCGAACGGTTCATGTGCTTTTACTAACGCCACATGTCGAGCTCTTGCGCCGCGATGACGGTTCGGATGGACCGTTGCGATTAGATGCTGCTTGGATGATCGGACGGCTGGCAACAGGGATGATCCAAGGACATAGGTGAGATCTGGAGAAAAAGGGTAGATCTGACGGTGTTGGGGCTGTCTGCAAGAACGCGCCAAGAACTCGAGCTTGGTGAGTTTGGATTGGCCAAAGCTCGAGCTCCTGGGCACCTGGAGCTCCCTTGATGGTTCCCGACGACTCCTGTAGGTCCTCTCTCGATGCTAGAGGTGTCAAAAGGCAGTGGCGGCCCCTGGAGCTCCCCCACGACGTTGGAGAAGAGGGGGGTCCCAAGTACCTCCGGCGAAGATCAAAATCGCCTGCAGGCACGTGTACTGCTCCGGGAACCTGCAAGGAAGAAGTGATAGGGTCGGGGGTAAATTGCCCCAACCCTGTAGGGAGGCGAAATGGGATGGGAAGGCGATGAAAATGAGTCGCCGGAGCAAGCTCCCACGAGTGGTGAAGATGGTGATTCGGTGGGAAAAATCATGAAACGAGAGCCGGGGTAGATCCTACGACTGCGGGGGAAGCAAAATGCAAAAGAAAAATAAAGAAAACGAGAACCTCAAGCCAAGAAATGGCAGGATGGAACCTCACGTCCAGGCTTGGTCGGAGATGGTGGAAGTCGTCCTTCAAGGCACCGCCGTACCTCAATGGGGGTGTTGGGGGCTCTCCTGTCACCGGAGTCAACCTAGCACGCTCCCCGAATGTCTAAACACGACCAAGAAGGGGTTCGAGGAATGAGGGGAAGATTGGCGATATTTTTGAATAGGTGGTGAATGTGGCTCAAAGATCGAAGCGTAGAGGTCGACTCAGTGATTCAATCCCCAAGGCAAACCATAAGCGTGTATCACGGATTAATGGGGAGAAAAATCGCAAAAGAAAGCATCATGAAAGGAGGAAAGATGCGACCTAGAAAAATCCGCAAAAACGGACAAAAATAAGGTCTGACGCAATGGCAGACCTCGGTCAGAGAGTTGACCGAGGTCAACCAACGGTTGAATCTGGTTGGTCCACGTGGACCAACCAGAAAAAATGTTGGAAAAAATAATTTGAAAATCGATTAAAAATAATAAATGATTTTATTACTTTTAGATTATAAAATGAAAAATGTTTATTATTTTATAATGTATTTTATTATAATTTTTATTTATTTTTTCGAGGTACACAATAACAAGTTCCCTTTTAAGGGCTATATAGGTATATTCTTCTATATATTTTAATATTTTATTTTTAATTTGTATATTTGATTTTATTTATTTTTTACTATTTTATATATTTATAAATTATTTTTATGAACTGAAATATATTTTTATTTTTCTGATATAATTTGTATAATTAAATGAATAGAAGTATAATTGACATATGTATAGTTATAGGTATTATATTTAGGTATTTTATACAAGTATTTTATTTTTGAGTTTTATTGATTTTTTTCTAGTTTTACTACACATATATTACAAATAATATTTAAAAAATTATAAAAATATAAAATTATAAAAATAATGAATAATAAATAAAATAAATATTTTAATCAGTACAAGTATACAATAGGGGTCCAAAACTCTACTTTCAAACCGTAGCTCCGCAAAATACGAAACCACCTTCATTAAATAGCTTATTAAAAGTTATATACTATTAAAGTGATTTTGATACATTTCAAGTTTTTATTTGAGAGGTACATGTCTGGGAAATTGGGATTCTGGAAACTTATTTAGATAATAATTTTTTATCTGTACATTATTTTTGTATGAAATCAATTTTGTATTTTTATTTATTTAATTATCTATAACTTTCATGTACAAAACTTCTTTATTTAAGGTATAAAAAGTGGAACTAAAAATAGGTCCCAAAATGAATAAAGAATGAATTAAATAAAAGGTATTTTTATTGTATTTTGGCTCTTATCTCCCCCTACTTTATTCCTTGTCGACCTAGTCATCAAGATGCCTAGGTCTCGAGGTTTTGGGTCATAAAATATTTGCAATATTTTATTCTTTTTTTATTTTCTTTATTCTATAATTTTGGCTTTAAAAATCGCAATTATTACACTATTTACACACTGATGCATGGATGATAAAATGTATGAATTAACGCTATTTACACGCATTTATTAGGATTTTTAAGGCCAAAATGATAGAATAAAGATGATGAAACGTAGATTTGTCACACCACCCATCGAGTTCAGTACTTACTTAAAAACATTCATCCAGCATGATCCACCGACCTTCAAGGATGAGTATGAGCCGGAGAAAGCCGGACATTAACTAAGGGAGATGGAGATGATTTTTGACGTAACTGAATGTCCAGAGGAAAAGAAAATTAGTTTTGGGACTTTTCGTCTACGAGATAGCCCTAAGGAGTGGTAGACTTCGTGCATGGGAATTCATTTTTCAGAGACTCCAATCATCAAGTGGGATGATTTCGTGGAATGTCTCCCAGAGCATTACATCCCTGAACATGTTAAGGATGTCAAATGCCAAGAGTTCATAAATCTCCAGCATGGAGGTATGGCAGTTGAAGAGTATGCTGCTAAATTACAAGAATTAGAGAAATATGGAAAATGCATTTGCGTAAATGAAAAGCAACGAGTTAGGAAGTTCGTAGAAGTCTTGAATGCAGGATTAAGCATCAAAGTGCTCACTAGGGGTACCACGACCCTCTCTGAGGCGGTTGCAGCAGCTGTGGAGATTGACACAACTTATCGAAGGTTGCATCAGGTAAACCCTCAGAAGTGTCCACACAAGCCAAGCTATAATGACAAGAGACGTCATGTTGCGATAAATGTCGAGAAGACAAGGACTGATGACGCTCCAATCAACAAGAAGTACACATTGGATATATGTCCGCATTGTGATAGAAGACATCCAGGTGAATGATACGAATTGACAGGAGCATGCTTGAAGTGTGGAGAAAATGATCACTTTGTGAAAGATTACAAGAAAGAATTCAAGGATCAGAGGAAACCATTTGAGCAAAGAAGAAGGTACCGGGAAGGATGTTTGCCATTACACACGAGGAAGCAGATGATTTTTACACAACTGTGGACCCTTCTCATTGCAAGTAATTTATGTTATGTTCTTTTTGATTCTGGAGGCACCCATTCGTTTATCTCAAGTTCTTTCACAAGAAATCTGGACTTAGAGGTTGTTGAGCTTCCATACACATTTATAGTTTCTTCACCAATGGGAGATATTAGAGAGATGGGTATGTACTTAAGGGAGATACCAGTAATGATAGGAGGAGATTCCCTTACTGCTAATTTGATATTATTACCCATCACAACCTATGACGTTATCTTGGGTATGGATTGGTTATGGGAGAACTGTGTCGCAGATTATTGTAGAGAGAAGAAGGTGGTCTTGAATAGACCAAATCATAAAGAGATAGTCATATGAGGCACTAGTACGAATGGGTGATTGGTTATCTCTTCTTTACAAGCAAGCCAACTACTAGTCGGAGTTTACACCGCATACCTAGCCAGTATAATTAGCACTGAATCATCGCAGGCACATCTTGAAGATGTGGTCCGAGATTTCGCTGATGTATTTTCAGACGATCTTTCTGGACTACCTTCTCATAGAGAGGTGGATTTCTCAACTGATGTTATTATGGGAACGTCAACGATATCCAAAGCTCTGTATAGCATGGCTCTTGTTGAACTTGAGGAGCTTAAAAATCAGTTACAAGAGCAACTAGATAAAGAATTTTTACGTCCTAGTGTTTCTTCTTGGGGAGCACATATCCTCTTCGTGAAAAAGAAAGACATGTCTCTTAGACTCTGCATTGATTATCGAGGTCTGAACAAAGTGGTTGTGAAGAACAAATACCCATTACCTAGCATCGACATCTTCTCAAAAATCGATTTTCGTACGGGTTACCGTCAACTCTGTATAAAAGAGGAGGATATACTGAAGACGACATCCAGAACAACCATTGTGAATTCTTAGTCATGCCATTTGGTCTTACTAACGCACTTGCAACCTTTATATAGCTAATGAATAGGGTATTTCAAGAATACCTTGATAAGTTTGTCATCGTGTTTGTGGATGATATTTTGATATACTCATTTGATTCGGAGCTGCACCAAGTGCACCTACAAATTGTGTTTCAAACCCTATGACAACACCAGCTTTACGTAAAATTTTCTAAGTGTGATTTTTGGCTGGATAAAGTTGTATTCCTTAGTCATGTAGTATCCAAGGATGACATTGAGGTAGATCCAGCTAAGGTAGAAGCTGTGATGAATTGGAGTCAGCCTAAAATTATTTCTGAGATTCGTAGCTTTCTTAGCTTGGTCGGATACTATCGGCGATTCATTCAGAATTTTTCAAGGATCTCACTACCATTAATGAAGCTCACACGAAAGGATGTGAAGTTTGTATGGTTTAAGGAGTGTAAACGGAGTTTTCAGGAATTGAAGTAGAAATTAACTATGGCTTCAATCTTGGCTATACCGTCAGGTAGCAGAGGATTCATGGTGTATACAGATGCATCAGGCACGGAACTCGGGTGTGTCCTTATACAGAACGAGAAAGTTATTTCTTATGCCTTACGAAAACTCAAACAACAAGAGAGGAACTACCCTACTCATGATTTGGAGTTAGCAGCGGTAGTCTTTGTTCTTAAAGTTTGGCGCCATTATCTTTACGATGAACAATTTGAGGTGCTTAGTGATCATAAGAGCCTCAAATACACTTTCTCTCAAAAGGAACTTAATTTGAAACAGCGACGCTGGCTAGAGTTCTTAAAGGACTACGACTTTTCCGTTAATTATCATCATAAGCAAACATCGTGGATGATGCATTAAGTAGAAAGTGGGAAGGCAAAGTAGCTAGCTTAAAACTTCAATGGAAGATGAATGAAGGATTTCAAAGACTGGAAGCCTTTCTTGAGTAGTTCAAGAACGATAACATTTGCGGGCCTTAGAATCCAACCCGAGATAATTGGGAAGATCATAACAATACAGAAAATAGATGTTGATCTTCTGAAAATGATAGAGGCATCAAAGAAAGAAGGTTTTGATTTCACAATAGGAATTAATGGAGCTATAAGGTATCGCACCATATTATAGGTTCCGAGTGATGTTGAGTTGAGGTAGGAGATCTAGATGAAGCTCACAGATCGATGTACACTATTCATCCAGGCACAATAAAAATGTACAAGGATCTGCAACGGAATTTCTGGTGGCCAAAGATGAAGAATGACATCGCAGATTTTGTTTTTAAATATCTGATATGTCAGCAAGTCAAGATTGAACATCAGAGGCCAATAGACCCTATTCAACCCTTATAGATACATGAGTAGAAGTGGGAGCATATAAAGATGGACTTCGTTACAGGTCTACCCAAGACCAAGAAGTATCGTCATGACACCATATGGGTGATTGTTGATCGATTAACCAAATCAGCACATTTCTTACATATCTGCCTTAATAAGTCGACAGATAATCTAGCTTAATTGTACGTAAATGAAATCGTCAGGTTACATGGCGTCCCTACATCAACTGTGTCAGATCGGGACACTAGATTCACTTCTCGTTTGTGGAAAAGTTTTCAAGATGCTATGGGAAATCAATTGAAGTTGAATACTTCATTCCACCCCATAGACTGATGATAAATCAGAAAGGACCATCTAGACGCTGGAAGATATGTTGAGAGCTTGTGCTCTGGATTTTGCAGGTAATTGGGATAAGCATCGTCCATTAGTAGGGTTTGCTGATAATAACAGTTATCATTGAAGCATTAAGATGGCTCCCTATAAAGCATTGTATGGGAGAACATGCAGATCACCCTCATGTTGGAGTGATGTTGGTGAGAAGTAGATTTTGGGACCAGAGATAATCCAGATCAGCAAGCAAGTGTTGAGCTAACCAGGATGACTTTGTTGGTAGCTCAAAGTAGGCAGAAGTCTTATGCATATCATCATAGAAGGGAGTTGAGTTTTGCAATTGGAGACCACATGTTTCTAAACATTTCCCCAACCAAGGGTGTATTGCGATTCAACAAGAAAGGGAAACTTAATCCTAGATACATTAAACCTTTTGAGATTGTGCAACGAATCGGAGAGACGTCGTATCATATTACATTACCACCTTAGTATTTGAAGTTACACGATGTATTTCACGTGTCTATGCTAAGGATGTACACTTCTAATCCCTCACATGTGATCGAGCATGAGATCCTCGATATTCAACCTAATCTCACTTTTGAGGAGAAATCTATTTGCATAGTAGATCGCCCAACAGCTTCGTCAACGTATAGTTCTGATGATTAAGGTCATCTGGCAGCATCACCAGAAGGAGGAGGACACTTGGGAGCTAGAGACTGAAATACAGGAGAAGCATCCGCAGCTTTTCGGTATGATTCTTTACTAAGAAATTTTGAGGACAATATTTTTAAGGAGGGTAGTTTGTAATGGCCGGAAATTTCTAGCAAAAATTTCCTTTTATTTCCACATTTACCATCATTGATTTAAATCTAAAATTAAGAGATATTAATGGCCATTGATTTCTCCTTTCAGAGTCTTAAAAAAATCTATAAATCTCTCACCTCTACTCACGTCACTTACCCTTGCGAACCTTTCGATTTTGAGAGAGAGGAGCGAGGGAGAGATAGAGAGATATCTCATTAGGGAATCGTTCTCATCGCAGGGAGCGTTCGCATCGATTCAGTGGAGGAGAATGTCAGATCGGGAGCAGGGAGATGGGCGTAGCAATCCATTAGATACAATCCATCGAACTTGAGGTATATGTCGAACCCTTAAGGACGATTGACGATTCGATTTCAAATCATTATCTTGCTACTATTTTTTTATATTTGTAAAGGCACATGGATGATACTGAGGGATCGTTAATAGTAATTGTGAATGGATGCTTAAGGTTGAAATGTAAAATGGATGCTTAAGGTTGAAATGTAACTTTAATTGATTTTTTCCTCACACCATATTCACGTGACATTATCAAATATTTGAAGCATGTTTTGGCCCTTGGACACACGCACATGCCTGTTAGATCAAACTTTTAGCTATATGCTTTGAAATATCATAAGACTTATGGGTCAGATGTATTGACTGTAAAGCATCCTTCGTATTTCAATTTGACTTTTATACATGTAAATTACGTGAAGAAGAAAAGAGTTTGTAAAGGCTACAGTCATGGCCACATTTACATGAAGACATTTGTCTTACATTTAGAACTTTCCAATTGAGTATTTGATTTATAGTCATGACTCACACAACTAAGATTTATGGATCTAACAATGTATGCAAAAGTGACATTGCATAACATGTAGTATAAGTTGATACTAATATCAGAAATTCATGTCAAAATTACTTATATTAAGTAACCAATAAAAAGGTTGCAAATACTATAAAACGGGTGCTTTTAGATAAAAGATAAAATGCATAATGATATGGTGGTACATAAGCTCTTATACTGTATATAATTATTGTCGTCAATTGTAATTTCACGTCTCAATGTATACGGTATTATAGAATGAAATGCCATGTGCATTTATCATATATCTAAATATTATATATTTTAAAAGCCTTGATTATTTTATACATGAAATACTGTGACATATCATGTCTTAGAACTTAAAAATAAGAGGTTGGAATTGGAATGTTTACATGAACAACTACTGTATGAAAGTAGTTATGAAAGTGAAAAGGAAGTTAAGAAAATAATAATTTTACTTAACATGAGTAATGGTACGATAACGAAAAGCGGAGCTAAGTGCTACACTTAAGGGTGGGAGCCACCTCTAGAGTTCAATTATCGTAGGCCTAAAGGGTCAACGCCTTCTGGGGACGTACGATTCAAGGAACCGATTGAGAGGCAAAAGATAAGTCTTCTACAGTTGTAGCTACATTGTCATGTATGCCATGTTCATAGACCGCATGTGCCAACGGTAAAGCCACCAAAGGCAGCAAATCCACCAAGGTCGTTTAAAGATTTAGCAATTAAGACAACTTTAATCACTAAACAAATCGAGGGTAAGTGTACAATTCTGAAATTTTTATTATAAGTTACATTGTCATGTATGTCATGAATTTTGATTATAAGTTAGTTACAACCTTAAAAATTAAAAAAACACTATCTCAATATTTTAATGCAAATGTAATGTTTACAAAATAAATCGACAACAATAATATGAATACATTAACATTGGAATCCATAAAACATCTTTATGGAAGAAACAATGGAGCAATCATAACCAACAAAATGAAACACCTTGTAGATCATTTTAAATAAGTATGTATGTACACTATCCAAGGTAAATATTGAAGTAGCACAAACTTCAGAGATAAATAGTAAGTTTGATATTGAATAGCCACTACAAAATAGTTATGCTAAAAATTACAACACATAAAAAGTAACATGTTACAAAATAACACTGTAAACTTAAGACAATTGTTTTAACTAACCACACACACATATATTACAAAAAAAGAACCTTCCATTTTTGTCTTGTAAAACTTTTAAAAAACAACTTTGTGCGGCATTTCTTTTTCTATGCTTCAATGTCGTCCATATTATAACAACATTTAGCGATAGAAATTAGTTTTAAAAAATATTAGAAAATTATATATAGAATATGCTTAACATAGGAAGGTAGATACTAACTTAGACATTGCCTTATCAAAAGTTTTAATTACTAAAGTTTTTTGAATTTACTGTTATAAAGTCTAGTTCAATTCTAAATAAATAATGAACTTGAGTATAATGATTTTTAAAAGATAATTATTGGTATTTCTCAAGGGAAATATTACTATTAGTGAAGGTTTTCAACTTCAATTATTTAGAGCTTAAAGTGAAATCTCAAACCAAATGTTGAACAACGACCGAATTTCCTACTACTTGCTTTATTGCAGCAATTCCAAAGTCTCACTATTCTAATTTTAACATTGTAATTCACCCGTTGGCATAGATATCTCAAAGATTGTTGAACTACATCTAATTTTTTAGCTGAAATAACATAAATAAATCCACGGTTAGTTAAAAAAAGAATGAATTTTATGATAAAAGACAATTAGGAGAACATGTTGCTTAAAAATGGAGCTTACCATGAAAAACTGATCTTGTGGGATTCCCAAGAAATTCTTCGATTTCTTCTAGAAGCAGATGATTATTCATCTGCTTCTCACCTTCGGTGAATATCCGAGACATTGAGGAATCGGGAATCGATCTGATTATATTTCTATTCGTTCCATTTGAAGAAAGGAAGAATCCCAAAGAATCGATCCTTCTTTTAGTTGTTGAATCTCTGTTTGATTGATCAATATGCGATATTATGAATCCTCATTTCTAATGGACTCGAAATGATCTCTGGATTGATCAGAAGATCCTTTCAATTGGATAGAATCTGTTACTTGAACGAAAATGGATCTTGTGGAATCATATTGAATATTTGACTATACATTCAGTACCTTGCTAGAAAACGGATCCTTGTTTACCAATCACACATTGTCTAATAAAATCTAATTCTCTTTCGATACGTTCCTCATAAAATCTGATTTGTGTTGATTCTTCCTCCAGCTAACGAAGAGATCTTGGCGGAATTGCCACATATGAAATTGATCACAATTTTGCAAAGAAATACCCCACTTGTTTCTCGAGAAGAGAAGGGAAACATGCTCAAATGATTCAGAAAAGAATACTGTGATTTTCTAGCTGGTACCACAATTAACATGTTTCACAGGAGACCACCAGGATTACTGCAGTCTCTCCACATTCCCGAGTGGAAGTGGGAGAGCATTTCTATGGATTTCATCACGAGATTACCAAGGGCACCAGATGGTCATAATTCCATTTGAGTCGTTGTTGATAGGTTGACCAAGTCAGCCCATTTCATACATGTCAACACGACTTACACTCCATCCAGATTGGCCAAGATATATGTACAGAATATCATTAGGCCACATGGTATACCACGAAAGGTGGTGTTCGATAGGTATTCACGATTCATATCACATTATTGGCATCAGTTCATGTCAACACTACAGACAAAGCAGAAGATGAGTTTTGCTTACCATCTACAGATCGACGGTTAGAGTGAACGCACCACTCAGACACTACAGGATTTGCTCCGCGCTTGCATTTTGGAGTGGAAAGGGTCATGGAAGGATCATTTTCCCTTGGTGGAATTCAAGTATAACAACACATATCATTCCAGTATCGACATGGCACCATTCGAAGCCTTATACGGGCGGAGATGCCTCACACCTCTAAGTTGGCGTGAGGTAGGTAATCATGCTCTCTACTCCGTAGATCTCCTGGAGGAGACCACGATGGTTGTTGATCTTGTGAGACGGAGGCTTCTGACAGCATAGAGCTGCCAGAAGAGCTATGCAGACTGACGGAGAAGAGACAGAGTTTCAGGTAATCTAATTCTTTCTCTTCATCCATTCAGTTATGACTTATCTATATTCAACTTAATTTATCATATGAATAACATTCATGTAAATACATGTTGGAGATTGGGTATTTCTTCGAGTATCTCCCATGAAGGGAATACAGAGATTTGGCGTTTGTGGCAAGCTGGCGCCATGATATGTTGGACCTTTCGAGATTCTTGCTGGTGTGGGGAAAGTGGCCTCCGAGTAGCCCTTCCTCCACATCTATCAGCTATTCATGACGTCGTCCATGTATCCAACTTGAGGAAGTATGTGCACGACTGATGAATCCCAATTCATCGCTCTTTATTCCTTTATTTTAGCTAGAAACCTTAGCTAAATACCATGTAAATAGGTGTAAATATCATAAATTGCCAAAACACATGCATCATGTAAATATGCATAATTAGTATGTTTTTGTATAAAAATAAAGGAATAAAGAAACATAAGAAAAAGAGGGAAATATTTAGAATAAATATTGAGTGACCTGATCTCAAGGGAGGGCTCAGCATGGGTCTGACCGCAAAAGAACCCAAGTAGAGAGAGATAAGGTCATTCATATGTGTACATACCCTCATGTATTTAAATAAATTTATTTTTTTCAAAATAAAAATTAAAAAAACATTTCTCATATTTTGTACATACTTGTAAAAATAAAACTAAAATAAAAATGGGAAAAATAAAAGAAAAATAAAAAGAAATAAAATTCTCTCTCATCCATGTACACAGACCATGTATATACAATAAAATACCTATTTATTTTATCCTTGTAAATAATTAATAAACTCAATAAAAATATATTTTATACTCCATATTTTATGGTGTAAATAACTAAAATAAAAATCAGAAAAATAAAAAAAACAAAATAAAAATCATTTCCCACCTTGTATATATACCATGTACATATGTATATACACATATTTATTTAACCCATGTATATACAAAATAAAAATAAAATAAAAATACCTTATTATTAAAAATTTTATGTCATAAATAAATAAAATATAAAATTGGAATAATTATACAAAAATAAACAATTAAAAATAAAAATAAAAAATATATATATGTGTATATACCTATATATAATAATAATATATTGTAAATACATTATATATTTTTCAAAAAAATAAATACAAATCACTAAAAAATAATTTTAAAAATAATAAACATTTTTTATGTTTAAACTTTTTAGAAATAAAGTCATTTACTATTTTTAATGAATTTCTAAATAATTAACAAATCAGAATTATCTGATTAGTCCACGGGGGATGTTGACCCCCGGTCAACTCCCCTGCCAGGACCGCTTCCTTCGCGGACTTGCGCTCTGACCCGACTTCGCCTATTTTTTGCGCATTGATCTGACTACCTCTCACCTAAACCCCAGGCTCCGATCTTCCAGGATACATCCGCGATTCACGCCCGACACTTTCCCTAGGGATCCGTGCACCACCGTGCTTCGCCCGACCCCTTCTTTGCCGGATCTTCACATGTATATAGGTCTCCTCCGCCGCACCTTTTCACTCATATTTGTCTCCGCCCCTTCATCTCAGGACCTCCATCACCTCCCTTAGAGTAACAGCTATCTGAGCGTGGTGTCGCAGTGAGGAGGAGGAGTCCCCAGCCACTGATCCGGCAAAGCTTCTCGCCGTGCGCCGCCGCGAGGTGCGCCGAGCCTCGGGACCCGACGAACCCTTGAGGCAAAGACCCCCAGAGCTCCGCCAGCTCATCCACAGTCAACTTCGACCGCCAGGTAGTCCCGACACCCTCTAGATTAGCTTAATTTTCATTCACGCCCATTTGCGCTGCTGGCCTTCGCCGACCGATTCCCACCGATCCGATCGCTCATTCACTCATCTGATCCCCGATTGACACTCACGAGACTCCTAACCACCTTCTTCACCCATCTGATCAACTTGGTTTGCCCCGGAACCAAGAAGAGGACCTCCATCGCCGTCGCTTCGCCGGAGGTCTCCGCTCCGCCCAATTCCGACCCCCCTTTGCCCTCTAACGGGTCGAGGCAATTTGCCCTCGACCCAGGAGTTGTTCTGTGTCGTTTTGCAGGTCAAAGGACCCCATATGGGGGTCGAGTCATTCGAGCACAGGAGCTTAGCACCTTCGGCATCGCCGGGCCACTCCAGTGGTCCCCGGCCTCATCGGAGGTCCCCATCATCTACGGACCAGCCTAGGCGATCTCTTCCACACCTCAGCAACTCCAGAGGACGCCTCCACCGCGTGCATTGGGCTGGCGAACTTCGCCGACGAAGTGTTCTTGGAGTTCGTCCAGTTACCGTTCGATCACACCTCCTCCGCCAGATCCAATCTCAACCATTCATCTGCGGAGCGTCCCTAGCCGTCGATCTATCTGAGGAACTGATCCAGACCATTGATCTAGCGAAGAGGCGTGCACCTTCATACACCGTTCGATCTCTACGTGGCGCCCCCTCGTCCATCGGATCATAATAAAGGGGTAATATCACTTAGGCCCCTCTGTTTATTACATTTATAATTTAGTCCTGTAAATATTTTAGTACGTTGTTTTAATTAGGATATTTTGCACATTGGACCTCGATGTTTCTATTATTTGCAAATTAGTCCCTGTGTATGTGAGCTACGTGCATCGACA
Organism: Ottelia alismoides; assembly: GCA_037367405.1. Classification (NCBI taxonomy): domain Eukaryota; kingdom Viridiplantae; phylum Streptophyta; class Magnoliopsida; order Alismatales; family Hydrocharitaceae; genus Ottelia; species Ottelia alismoides. Next base: position 271,191 of record JAZKJV010003001.1, on the reverse strand, counting down.
CATGATTTTTCGGTTAATTGCACGTTTGTTCCTGGATTTTCTTGTTATTATGGTTTGATCTTTTATAAATAGGAATTACATTTATACCCCTCTGTATCTGAATCACGTGCTTCCTGCGTGTTGTTTTGGGCTTTTTGCATAAGGACCCCTGAGCTTTATTTGCGTGTTACTGCTTGGTCCTTGGAACTATGTTTCTTTGCATTTAGGTCCCTGTGAGTTGTGTGCCTTGTTTTTATTGAATAAAATATCAAATTAAATCCAAATTAGGTGAAATTTGGACACATGTCTCCTACCACTGTGTAAAAATTTCTTAAATTTTTGGGATATTTTTTAGGTTTTTGTTATTTCTAAAAAAATCAAAAACACGCATTTTCATTACTGTTTGAATTGAAAAATCAAAGAAAAATATAAAAACTTCTTTAAAAATTCTAAAAAATAATGATAGTTTTAGTATATTTCAGCTTCTTTCAAATTTTTGTGTTATTTGGATTTATAAAAACCCTAAAAATTGAAAAACCCTAAAAATCTTACAAAAATTCTAAAAAATTCTATAAAAATAAAAAAATACAAACTCTTTTTCTGTAGCTTAGTTTTTACATATATTTTTCAAAAAAATTGCCTCCAGACTTTTATAGATCAATTTTCTATTTTTAATTGATCTTTCAAGTCTGATTGTACATTAGCCCTTATTTTTCCTATTTCTTGATTTTTATAAAATCAAATAAAAATTGAAAGATTATGAAAAATTCACCAAAAACAATTCAAAATATTAAAAACATAAAACATTTTTATTAAAATTTTCTGGGTATTTTTGAGTGCTTTACTAAATTGTTGTATTTGCTTGCTTTTCTCATTTTCTTATAAAATCAAAAACACAAAAACATTTAAAAATAATTAAAAATACACCAAAAACATTTTCTTCTCATTTTTCGATTTTTGACTACTTCGTAGGCCGCAAGGCCATCCCGTGCTCCTTGAGTTCGACCCTAGTCACTATCCCAGGTTAATAAAAATAGCGAGGACCACTCTCGATTTTATTAATTGATTTATGCCTTATTTGGTGGTTCCTACATTTTTCTTGATCGACCGATTTCCGTGAGATCCGGGTCTCAACGACCCTTGTTTACCTTTACCCAGATTTTGTGGGATTTCTCGGTCATCAGAATGGCACGTTGTCGGGGAGCACGGCTTAGTAGTCGTTTTCGATTTTTCCGCGGCTTTCTTTTTCATGGCTTTTTGTAGATATTTGTATATTTTTTTATCTGAATTGTTTATATAATTTTTTTAGACTAAAACTTTTGTTTATGTTTCTTGCGAGGGCCCGAGGACCGAGGCGGCTTCTTCAGAAGCCGGAGCAACCGTGGGAGTCGGAGGCTGCTTCTTTCTCTACGAAGCCGCATGAGATCGCAAGGAGAAGAAGCCAAAGTTCGGGAGCTACGGAATAGCCGTGAAATAATCGTAGTTTAGCTTAGCTTAGTTTAGATTTATTTTACAGCAGAATTATTAATTTGTAATAACACAGGGACAAACTTGGACACTTGGTAGATTTCAAGGTCTGTTTCGCCGAACACTGGTGTGCTCGGTGGACCTCACTGAGATTTTCGCAGCTTTTCGCGGCTTTTCAGATTTTTGACCGTTTATTTACTGCTCATTTGATTTGACGGTTTTTAGCCCTAGCTTAGGAATTTTCATTGATTGTGACGTAATTATTAAGGCCAAACCCTAATTATCTGCCTATTCTTATAGATCGATAATTGGACTTAATTAATTAAATCACCAAGAAAAAGCCAGATTATTTGAGCTCTGGTCCACGTACCTTGAGGAGTCACATACAGCGCGTGCAGGATCTGTTGTGGCAAACACCGAGTGGCTCCCAAGATAGGACTCCGAACCTAGGCTCGAGTAACCGGCTACTGCTCTTCACGAGTAGAACTGCTTTGTTTAGGGCGGGTTTCACGTGCATCATATAGGTAGTTTATATTCAGTCTTTATTTTATGCGCGGATAACCCTGCATGTAGACTATTGGAGTCAGGTACGCATTTCTTACTCTGCAGGCATCATTGATTACTCATTGCGGATAGTTATGACTAGATGCATCTTAGATTTCTTTGCTTCAAACTACAGTTAAGGCTTTCATATAGTATATATAAAAGGAATTCTAAGGTACATTTGGATTGTATTTTGTCGGATGATATTCCCGAGGAGAAACGAAAACGACATTGACGAGATTATACAAAACATTTTAAGGGAGGTTGATTTATATAGCGATGTAAACATTCTTATATATGTTCTCGGGTTTTCCACCGGAAATGTCAATGTCATTATATACGAAAGCATTGTATGGCATGACTTTATTTTCTCCATATACCCTTCCGTGCACCTCCAACTATAAAGATAAGAAAGGCCTTTATTGCTCCCTTATCTGAACGAACGTTATGATAAGGAAAATGGTTCACACCCCAAATAGTACATCTCTCATCTTTTACGCCCAATTTTATTATATTTTGCTGACTTCATTTTTTTTAGAAACACAACGGATTTTGTATGCCAAAGATAGAAGCAACAAGTTATATTTTTACTATAAAAATAATATAGAAAGATAAGGTATATACTCACGAAAGTGGCAGGTTATATAGAAGTAATAAAACCACTTGAAAATTGAAGATACAAATGTAAATACCTATTACAAAAAAATTTAAAAATAAACTAATAATATAATAATCCTTGTACCGGTAAGGTGTAATTAGCCTTTATTAGTTTGATACTCTACATGATCACCATATAGAGCATAAATATAAATAAATAAATTAATTAAAAGCGTTGAAGATTTAAGCTACACTTAAAAACATCTATAAAAATAACAAATTAAATGACTACTATATATGCGCATCAATTTATCTGGAATCATTTGTAGAGATGAAAATGGATTGGATTTTGATCGAATATGGTTTCGTATTCATATTTGCTTTTATTTATATCATGACTCTATGTTTGTCATATTTACTATTTATATTTGTAATCATGTCCAATCCTTTTTGTTGATGGCGCCCTGATCAAGAACGTACATGGAACTCTGGGGCTACCCATCGATGCGCTCCTCACTGCTAGCCATCTCGCAGGCCTCTGTAAAGGTAAAAGACCTGAACTCATGTGTCGTCAAATGAACAAATAGCTATACTGCTGGTTTCTGGTCGGGCACCTCAGGGTACCTCAGAACAAATAGCCGTGCTTTTCGTCTCTGCTGTTGTTGTAGGTTGCGTGAAAATATAAAAAAATGGAGCAAAAGATGAAAGAATATGTACTTGATCTGAGTGGGGAATTGGTGGATGATGAGGCTCGGGCTGAGCTGCAGAGGCCGCTCTGGTCATCGCTCGATAACGACAGCAAAGCTTTGGAGCTTACGCAACCTAAAGGAGAGGCTATGACATGGACGAAGCCGTAAGTCGCACTTGGACTCCAGTCGTTGTCGCTCAGCCCTAAGCCGACCTCTCTCTATCATAAAGAGGCGGGGGAGCTAGGCCAAAACCGTTGGAGTGGTGGACGACAAAGTGGAGAGGAGGTGGAGGCGGGGAATTTATAGGGCGAAGGTTTGGGTGTTACGATGGAGGCGTGATTTGCAAAGGCAAGATGGAGTAGTGGGAGATGTGGGTTGATGGTCTTAATGGTCGGCGATGATAGGGGGTATTAGGGAAATGTGTAGGAGATTTTAGATAGGGGGAGGACTAGGAGTAGTGGTTGGCAAAATAATAAAGGGGTGTGGTTTGTGTGAGGCGAAAAGTCCGGTGAAGGTGGTTACTGAAGGAAGAAGATGTGATGACAGTTGTTGGATATTGAAATCCAACATCCCGGGTGGAGACGCATAAGAGCGGACCCGATCAGTTCATAGGAGTTGATCTGCCGGTTTGGATCATGGAGTGGATGTTAGACTATGATGGAGTCTATAGGCGATGATCAGATGACCAATGGAGACAGGGTGATGTGGAAGCAGAGGAGCCATGTGATGTTAAGAAATCCAACAACATAGGTTGAGGCAGGAACGAACAATGGTGATGAAGGAGGGGCTTTATCCTACTGCTAGGAAGAGACTACTGACGTGGCAGGTGCTGGAGTGTAGGATGGCAAGGCGATTGTGTGGTTGTGGTGAGAGCGGAGGCAGGTGGCTATGATTGCTCGAGGAAGCAAAGATCGGGCAGTAGAGAAGATGGTGTAATTGGATAGTATGGATCTCGTCAGGAGGAGCAGATCTAACGGTTGAAGAAACGATGGTATTAGACAGTTGTGATGGAAGTAGGTAGAACCAAATCTAACAGCCAAGGGAGAGGTTGGGTGGAGCGCCAGGAAGGGGCCACGTGGGTGACGAGTCCGGAATCACCGAGTTAAAAAGTTGTTTTTATATTGTTCGTGCGTAAAAGTTAATGTGTCGTTCCTTGTAGGCGGCGATCAGAATCGATCAAGAAATAACCATAAATATTTAATCAATTTTTTAATCGAGTGGTTTTATGTTTATTTTACTTGAGCAAGTCCTAAGGTCGATCACAAGGAGGCAAAGGAACAACGTAGAGTTATGTCTATCAAGGTTCGTGCACGGTTTTTGAGTCGTTTTTTTGGAATTTTTAATGCAAATAAGGGATGCAAGATGCAATTTCGGTCTATTTTAGGGACTAAAATGCAAATTACATTCAAATGATGTCCAAAAAATATGAAACTTGGCCACAATGCAAAATATGATTAAATGAATGCACTATAATTTTTTTGGCTTTTTTAGATGCAATATGCATTTTTTATTAATATTTAAATGCAAACAGAATGATTTTCAATATTTAATTATAATAAATATTAAACCTACTTATTTTCAAGAAATACAATTATCTAACATCTATCACTATGTGATTGATCTCAGAAAAATCCTAGACCTCGAAAATGTAAGATCTAATACCAATTAAAAATCAAATACTGAAATATACAAAATGATTTTTACAGGGCAAATTATGCATGCAAATGCAATTCTTTTTGGACACAATGTCAAGCACAATTAACTCTACAATATGAGATTTTTCGAAGACTTTTAGAGTAACAGTTAATCAATGGTAAATTTAAGAGCATAAAATGGGCAAAGTTCGTAATTTTCCATAAAATAATTAATTCTTAATAAACAATAATCACAAAAAATGTCCACAATATGTCAAACAGTAGAGGATTAATGGAAGAACATCATGTTGTTTTTTGGATAATTAAATAATGCAAGGTTTCTGCAAAATAATATAAATAAAACGTGCAGGGGGGCTAGATGCAATTACTGATAAGTTAGGGGGTTTCTCCGCAAAATCCAGCCAATCACGTGCCGTGCACGTGATCACAGGTTGGTGGGGGAGTGTTGGCAAATAGAGGGTCCTTCAGGGGTATGATCACAATTTAACCACCCCTGCACGTGTGTATCACATGAGAAGGGGAGGGCGGCTTTGCTGATGACGTTTCCTCCTCACGTGTTGTGCACGTAAGAGGACCTCGGGTCAGGCCTAGAGCTAGAGGCGGAGGGCTTTAGTGGTGTCGGTCGTCCTCTAGCCGACACACAACCTAGGGGACCGTGGAGTAGTAGAGGATCGCCGGTGGTGGCTGATGTCGAAGCAGACATTGGCGAGGGTACCGAAGCAGAAGCGTACGACAGCGGCAAGATGAGTCTCCTGAGCGATGTTGAATGCAGAGCCAAGGCGGAGGTGCTTCGTTGTTGGTGAAGGCACTGAGGTTGGTGATGATCGAAGTCGGAGGAGCGATGTCGAGGAAGGCGTATGGAGGTCATAGATGGTGAAGTCGGAGCAGCAGCGTTGGCATCGGAGACGAAGGATGGAGCGTCGTTGGAGTTGTCGATGAAGATGGATTCGCAGGCGATGGCGGAGCGGGTGTAGGTCGGAGATGATGAACGGTAATACTGGCGTAGGAGATAATGATCGCGAGAGAAAGATATCGGAGATGGAGGCTTACGGATGGAGAGAGATATCGGCGAAGGTGAAGCGAAGGAGGGGGTACCTGGGGAACGAAGGGGGCTCGACGGAGGTGAGTCCGGAGCAGAGCAGCGGGCGGAGGGTGCTTTGGGGTGCAACGGCATCGGGGATGATGCCGGATCTCGTGTGAGGAGGCTGACGTCGGGCTGTCACCACCGGCGGAGGGGCCTACTTCCAAGAATCGACGGATGAGGGAGTCGGGGGTGGCGATGGCTCTTAAATAGGGCTGCGAGGAACGCTGGAGATGCGGAGGACGTTGCGAAATATGCGGAGGAGGAGATCTCGGAGGTGATAGTTGGCAGATGGCGGCAAAGGTGGGCTTTCACATATGAGCTCCGATTCACTTGAACTTGGTCTTTTTTTGAAGGAGTTGAATGTACATTAGTTCAAAAGTGAACTAATGTCAGTTTTAAATTGGTGAGAATTCAAATCTTGCAAACCGTTTAACGAGCTGTTAGGTACCAAAATTTCCTTAAAGACTGTCCCGAGTTCGTACGACTAGTTGCATCCACTTTCAGCCAGTATAGGTGTAAGTATGGACCGTAAAACGACTACCCATCTTACTTAAGGACGGAGACTTGCACAGTGTCCTTTAAACCACCCACTCTACTAAGGAAGTCCGGACCGTTTACCGGCTACCCGTATTCCTCACTGAGAAGTAGCTAATAGTTTCTAAAATCAGTAGTCTATATGAAAATCTTGGCTTGGCTTTATCCTAGTGTGCGTCCCTCTCCTCGTTGCAAGATAAAATCAAACAATATCGGGATTGCTCTCTCGCAAGAATTCTTAATTTTATGGGTTTTTAAGATCGACTATATTTAGCAGTCCCAATTTTAGTTAGGTGATTGATAAACGCGGGATCGAGAGCGGTTGTATTGACTCACAAGGCGAGTCAACAGTCGGTGTCTTAACCACTACAAAATCCTGGTTTAATCAACAAATAACCCACAAGCAAATCAAGCAATGAAAAACAGGTGTGAGTTAAGATTTATTTTTAACTCTGCACAAATGGTGTATAGTGTCAAGTATGCAGAGAGTTCGAACACAGGGAGCAAACAGTGTAATTCAAGCAAGTGTGCAAAAGTGTGTGAGTGTGTGATGTGTCTACGCTAAGCAAGCAAGCAACTACAATTTTTGTGGGTTTTTAATTTAATAATTTTTTTTTATTTTAATTTTTTTTTAATTTTAATTTTGTATTTGATTTTTAATTTTCTGATTTTTATATTTTATATTTTATATTTTTGTATTTCTTTTTCAATATTGGAAAGTAAAGGCAATATAGAAAATGACAAGCTGAAATATTTATAAAAAAGGTGATAAAATACTCAAAAATTCAGAAATTAAATATTTTTAGTCTTTTTAGGGTTTTTTACTGTTTTTGTGATTTTTGGGGCTTTTTCTAGGTGTTTTTAATATTTTTAAATACTGAAATAAAAGAAAACAGTGAAAGTATGGCTGGCTGTGTATAAAATGCAATTCAAAAATACCAACCAGTACTAAAAATTTCCACACTATTTTTCGAATGAAAAGAGAAAAATAAGGGATAAACAAAAGCTGAGTTTGCAATTTTTGGGTTTTTCTACTATTTTATATATTTTTTTGAAGTTTTTGAGTGTTTTTGGATTTTTAGTGTTTTTCTTTTGAGATTTTTAATGATTTTTGGACTGACACTAAAAGACAATAAAATAGACACTAGGTAATATTTTTGGAATTTTTGGAGGTGTTTTAAAATTTTTTTGGTATTTTCTAAACTAGACAGTGTACAACTAGCAAGTTTTTGATTTTTAATAAATATAAAAATAAAATAAAATCAAAAACTAAATATGTGGCGTTAAAGTACACATGTCCAGAAGCTTAAGTCTATTTTTGTGGAATTTTTGGGCTCGAAATGATCATTCAAATAAATACAACAAGCATCCAAACATTAAATAGTCCTGGCAGGGGCATATGTGCAATATTTAAAACTTCCAGGGGCATACATGCAATTTTCCTCAAAAATATACACTTTATATTCAATTTTTGGCACTAAAAGACAATTACAAAAGCCGCCTGGGCCTCCTAACAATTTACCCACCAGGGCGCGTGACTTGCACGCGCCTGGGAAGGACTGAAATGCAATAAAACAAAACCTTGGGGGCCTACTTGCAAAATAACCAGAAATATTACACGTGATACTAGTTTTTGTACTGAAACGAAATACCCAAAAGACCAAGGGTGCCTCTGCAAAATGCCCGCACCTCACGTGTACAGGTCACGTGAGGTGACGTGGCGGAGGACCTTTATGCAAATAACGAAAGTCTGGGGGTGTTCATGCAAATATTACAAAACTTTTAAACTACAAACGAAAGTTTAAAGACTAAAAAGTAAATACAAAAGACGCGAGGGTGTAGATGCAAAATACCCTCGACGCGGCGCTCCGATGATGACACGTGGCTCGGATCCAACGGCTGGCGGCGATGGACGATCCAACGGCGGGAAGCGGGCCACTTATCCACGTGGCGAGTCCTGGGCGGCCGATGACGGTTGGGCTTGTGCGGCTGAGATTAGATCCTCCTTGGTGGATCTGACGGTCGAGGCGAAGGACGATCCAACGGCCCACAAGCGAACTGGAGCTGCGGCTCGATCGTGCGGTGTAGACGCAAGGAGGAAGAACGGGGAAGAAGGCCGGCGAAGGCGAACTTCCCCGACTCCGATCTTGCTCTTCCGGCGGTGGATGGGCTCCAAAATGGAGCTGCAGACTCCTGGAAGGTTCCTCTACTGATTGGACGGCTCGGATTCGCCGGAGAGGCGTCGAGGCGCGGGCGCGAAGGCGGTGGAGCTTCACGCTCCAGGTGTCTCCGGCGAAGGCTCAAAATGCCCTACAGGTGCGTTCAAGACTCTTGGACCTGCAAAAAGAGGTGAGAAGGCCCAGGGCACATTGCCTGGGCCTCGCGGAGGCGTAGAAGTGGCGCTGAACGAAGGGGTGGAACTCGGCCGGAGTTGAGCTCCGGCGAGGATGGTGGATCAGGCGAAATGGGCGATGGAACTTCAAATTTTTTTGGGGTTTTCGAAGCTTAGACTAACAGGAAGCTAATGATGCAAAAAGATACAAGGGGGGGGTGGTCCTCGATGGCCGAAACCAGAGGAAAAAGCTACCTCGACCGGCGACTTTGCGGGAGGTGATGGAAGCGCCTCCGACCTCGGCTGCCTCAGCTGATGGCTTCACGGTGGAGCTGTCACCTCCAGGAAGCTCTGGAGCTTGGAATAGGCGCGAGGGATGGACCGAAGGTGTTCAACCGAGGGGAGGAAGATGGGGGTCCGTATTTGAAGAAGGTGGAGCGTGTGACTTCGAGGGGAAATCACGGGCGAGTCGAGCAGATCCAGGGAGATCTGGGAGGTCGGCGATGGAGGTGATGGATCGAGGAGCATGTTTCGTGAAGGAGGCTGCAGCAGAGGTTGAGCGGCGCGGCCTCAAAAAAGGCACGAAGACAAGGGGAAAACGATGCGCGCTACGGGCTGAGGGGAAAAAGACAGACTGTTGACCCGCCGGTCAACAGTCGCGCGCTCCTGGTTGGTCCACGTGGACCAACCAGAAAAAAGAGAATAAAAAAAGATTTGTTAATTCATTTAAAAATAGAAATAGGCCGAATTAAATTACAGTTATAAAATGAAAAATATTTGTTATTTTATGTAGTATTTTATTATGATTTTTGTTTATTTTTATGATACATATTTCTACAAGTTTACTTTTTAGCCTTATACAGGTATATTACCTATGTATTTTAATACTTTTATTTTGTTTTGTATTTTTAATTTATTTATTTGTGTTTATTATTTTCCAAAATTATAAAATACTGTTATGTACATAAATATATTTTTATTTTAATTTTCTGATATGTTTTGTATAATTAATAAAATAGAGGTATATTTTGTATAGATATAAGTATAGGTATAATACCTATGTATTATATACACATGTATCTTATTTTGAGTTTTATTTATATTTTTATTCTGACTTTAATATTCGCAATTATTATAAATAATATTTACAACATTATAAAAATATAAAAATAATGAATAAAGAATAAAGTGAATATTTTAATGTGTACAATGTACAATATGGGTCCAAAACTCAACTCTCAAACCGTAGCTCCGCCAAATGCGAAACCACCACTATTAAATAGATTATTTTATTCTATATACAATTAAAGGTGAGTACGCTGCATTTGGAGTTGTCAGTTGTGAGGTACGGGTCTGGGAAGTTGGAACTCTGGATTCTTATTCAGACCATATCCTTTTATCTGTACATTATTTTTCTGTGAAATCAATTTTGTATTTTTCTTTATTAACTTATCTACAACTTTTATGTACAAAGTTTATTTATTCAATGTATAAAAAGTGGAACCAAAAATAGGTCCCAAAATGATTAAGGAATGAATAGAAAATATAGGTATCTGATCTGTGTGTCTGACCTTATCTCCCCCTACTTTATTCCTGGTCGACCTATTCATCAAGATGCCTAGGTCTCGGGGTTTTTTTTTTTTTTAGGTCATAAAATATTTACAATATTTTATTCTTTTTCTTTTCTTTATTTATTCTATAATTTTGGCTTTAATTACAACAATTTATACACTATTTAGATGCACATGCATGAATGCTAAAATGGTGAATTTAAGGGTATTTACAGGCATTTGCTAGGGTTTTAAGTGCCAAAATGATAGAATAAAGATGATGAAATGTGGATTCATCATCCCCCTATACTTTACCTTTGCTAGTCCCTAGCAAACACATATGCAATATGTGCAAAAAGAAAATGAAAGAAAAGAAAAAGAAGTAGTTGGATTTAATTTGATCATTAAACTTGTCTTCACAAAATCAAAGTTTGGAGCTCAAGTCGGACCTTTGGAATTTTCGTGAGGTCGGAACCTTACTGAGAACCCAATTTGAAATCCAACAGTCCTTGAGAATCCCAAAACTTTGTCCAAGTCTCCTTAATAGCCATGTCAGAAATATCTCAACTCATACGCAAATCCTTACGACTATGAATCTGACTTGTACAGTGTAAGTGATATGTAGCTCCCCACCTCAGAAGTAGCAAAGAAACAACCTCCCCCAACCTGGTAACTCTAATGCCTCGGTCTAGCAACTCTTTCCTCGAGAAGCGGGGTATTCCCTTCTAAGTTCAAGTGCAACCAGCTCAAGAAGAGGGGGAAGAAGTATAGACTTTTGGGAGCTCAACCAGTGTAGCTAAGTCTCCCGCTGCAAGCTTCATGAGATGTAACATGGATACCATAAGCTTTTGCTTTATTGGACTATATACACTCCGGTGGGGTTATTAAATTTTCAATCCGACCCACCACTTTTTTGGAGTTCCTTTTTTTTTTTTTCAATTGCATATGTACAACATATCTACCTGGTGCAGCATATATACAAGAAATTTCTTCTTGAGCCAGTAGACTATCCCTCTTTTGAAGCTTTATTGCAACCCACGGCTTCTGTCTTTAGCCTTCATCACCACTAGACCAAGTTGAGGTGCACTTCCTTCACTATAAGAAGAAGAGAGGTTCCGCCTAGAAGTACTACCCTCATATGCTACCCCAAGCCAAAGGAAACTGCCTCCTCACCACCTCATCCGTGGAGAGCTATGTGAAAGGTGCAGGTGTCCAAGTTAGGTCATTATCAACAAGAGTCGTGCGTGTGCTCCGAAATACTCTACTTAGGCAGTCAAGAATCCATTGAACCAAGTCCCGTGATCCTCAAAGAATTAAGTCAACTAGACCTGAAGTACCTCAAACCCAATTCCTAGAAGGTTCCTGTTAATAGGTAGATTTTAAGGTCCAATCAAGCTCTAATCTCCGGATTTTACTTCGACTCGTTCAACTTATCAAACTCAATCCGAAAAATGCTCATGCTATGCAAATGCGATGCAGAATGCAGAAAATATTTTTGTGATGCAATTTTCAAGATTTTGAATTTTTTGTGGATTTTTGAAAAGATGATGCATGCGTATGCAGATGCATTTTTGTATTTTTCAAAAAGATTTTTCAAATGTTTTTTTTTAACTTTTGCAAATGTTTTTGGAATTTTTTAAAACAAAAGATTTTTGCCTGAAAACTAGGTGAAAAATATGTACACGGGCGTGCTTCTTATATATACAAGAAGTAGATTTTAAGAATTTACAAGGGTAAGTGGTCAGTTTTATACATATATATATATATATATATATATTGGATTTTGGTGTGATGTAAATATTCCTCAAACTTATTTGAAAACCATTTACACACAATTTTTTTGAAAACTATAGTCCAAAATAGTTTTTACAAACATTTTACACACATTTGAAAATCATTTTGCAAAGGCTTTCAAAACAGTATATATAGGTTTTTTCAAATCATTTTTGCAACCATTTTTCAAACCATTTGCAAATCATTTTTCAAACATTTTATTTCACACAAAGAAAAGAAATTTTACAAACCACACATTTTCACACAGGTTGAAAACATGTAACAAAATATTTTCAAAATAGTTTTCAATAGATGTTCACAAAGGTTTTCAAACTATTTTTCAAACATTTTGCAAAAAACATTTTCACCTGATTTATTAATCAGTAAATACAAAAAGAATCTGAGGAATAACCACATCTTTTTATTAAGGATTTTAATGAATTTTAAAGCATTTTTAAAGAATTATTAGCCATATTTATTAAGAAAATACGAAAGTACGAGTTATGGCTAAAGTATATACGTAGTATATACGACCCCCCTATACTTAGCTTGAGCTATGTCCTCATAGATCAGAGAGAAAAGAGAAGACATAACTCGTACTGAGTATAGGAAAATCTAAAGAATAAATGAATGACTCGATGAGAAGTTGACCGTCCCCCCTATACTTAGGATCAAATAATCCTAAGTATAGCAGACTGTACACAACGCAGGGAGGGTCAAGGGTGGGAATGAACAGATCGTACTCAGATTGTCTCCCCCTATACTTAGGGTGCCATATCCCTACGTATAGACAAGAAGAGGAGACAATGGAGAGGATCGAAAAGAATAGAAGAAACTCGGGGTGCGCACCTCCTATACTTAGGACAAAGTACGTCCTAAGTATAGAAGACTGTCTACAAGGGCGGCACCTTTTTGATAGATCAGGAAAATGGACGAGGAAAAGAAGAAAAGAAGAAAAGAAAATAAATCAACAGACAAGAGAGTGATATGAACAGATGGTCTGTACAGCGGATGATAGAAGTGATCACCATGTCTGAAATGCCGATGATATGAGTCAAAGGACACATTTCAGACCAGAAGAATGGGGGCAACGTCAATGGTCGGTGGATCATGATCAAGATATAGTTTCAGGCGTTGACCATTGACGCGGAAGGTAGAGGAAGATGACGGTTCGGATATGTCGATGCTGCCATTGTCATGTACCTTCCTGACCACATACGGACCTTTCCACTTGCTCTGCAACTTCCCTGGGAATAATTTCAGCCTGGAATCAAACAACCATACTCTCTGATCTGGCTCAAACTGTTTATGGCTGATATGCGAATCGTGCCATGTCTTCACTTTCTCTTTGTACTGTAGGCTGTTCGAAAAGGCTGTGTCTCTCAGTTCTTCCAGGGCTGCCAATTCAGCTCTTCTCTGTTCTCCTATGCTCTCGGGATCTAAAAGTAACTCAGTGACTGCCCAAAAAGATTTGTGCTTGATTTCCACTGGCAAATGGCACGGCTTGCCATAGACGAGACGAAAGGGAGAGGTCCCTAATGGATTCTTGAAAGAAGTCCGATAAGCCCACAAGACCGAGTCCAAAAGCTGTGACCAATCCTTTCGGTCTGGGCGGACAACTTTCTGCAAGATAGTCTTTATCTCCCGGTTCGATACTTCAGCAAGACCATTAGTCTGAGGGTGATAAGGAGTGGCAACCCGATGGTCAATGCCGAACTCGTCAGCAAGGGCCCTGACTTTGTCATTGATGAAATGAGACCCCCCGTCTGAAATCAGGATTCTAGGTACCCCGAACCGTGAAATGATATTTTTCCTCAAAAATTTGCAAACGGTTTTAGCATCTGCGGCTCGGGCGGGGATGGCCTCAACCCATCGGCTGACATAATCTACAGCGAGCAAAATATGCTCGAATCCCTGACTCTTAGGAAATGGGCCCATGAAGTCAATCCCCCATGCATCAAAAACCTCACAGAAGTGAATGGGTTGCATGGGCATCATGTCTCTCTGTCCGCAGGTTCCCATTTTCTGACAGTCAGTACATCTCTTCACGAACTCATCAGAATCCTTGAAGAGGGTAGGCCACCATAGGCCGGATTGAAGCACCTTCTGTGCTGTTCTTTTTCCAGAATGATGTCCTCCTGCCTCAAGCTTGTGGCAGTATGTGAGGACGCTTTGCTGCTCTTCTTGAGGAATGCACCTCCTCCAGATACTATCCCCTCCTTCATGATAAAGGACGGGATCCTCCCAATGGTAAAACTTGGCCTTAGCTAGGAAGGTCTCAAGTTTCTGCCTGGGCCAACCCTGAGGGACTGTCTTGGCAACAAGATAGTTTACAAAGTCAGCATACCATGGGAGTGAGGTGACTGCCAAGATCGCCTCATCTGGAAACGTCTCTGATATAGGTGCGCCGGGCTCAGATTCCTCAAGATTCTCCAATCTGGAGAGATGATCCGCCACCACATTCTTGACTCCAGGCTTATCCTTAATCGCAATATCAAATTCCTGGAGTAAAAGGATCCATCTGGTCAGACGTGCTTTGGCATCCTTCTTGGCCATTAAGTACCGGATGGCGGTATGATCGGTATAAATAGTCACTCTAGATCCGAGAATATAAGATCTGTACTTATCCAAAGCAAAGACTACAGCCAGCATCTCTTTTTCTGTCACAGTGTAATTCTTCTGAGCGGCATCTAAGGTCCGGCTGGCGTAGTGAATGGCAAACGGTAATCCATCCCTCCTCTGTCCAAGCACAGCCCCAACAGCAAAATCTGAAGCATCCGTCATGATCTCGAATGGGAGAGACCAATCGGGTGGCTGAAGGACAGGAGCTGAAACAACCATATTCTTGAGAGTCTCAAATGATTCAAGACACTTATCATTAACAATAAACTCGGTGTCTTTTGTCAGCAAGTCAGTGAGCGGTCGGGAAATTCGACTGAAGTCCTGAATGAACCGTCGGTAGAAACCGACATGCCCCAGAAAAGACCGTAACTGACGCAAATTGGACGGCGGATTGAGTTTTCTGATGATATCCACCTTGGCGGGATCGACCTCCATGCCTCTGTTGGAGACGATATGACCAAGGACCGTCCCTTGAGTCATCATGAAATGACTCTTCTCCCAGGATAAGACAAGATTGACCTCAATGCAGCGTTTCAGCACACGGTCTAGGCAGTCAAGACAAGCATCAAACCCGTCGCCATAGACCGAGAAGTCATCCATGAAGACCTCTAAACAGTCACCCACCATGTCCGAGAATATGGACAACATGCACCTTTGGAATGTCGCAGGAGCATTACATAGACCAAAAGGCATCCGTCTGAAAGCATAAGTCCCAAACGGACAGGTGAATGTCGTTTTATCCTGGTCTTCGGGCGCAATGGCCACTTGATTATATCCAGAGTACCCATCAAGAAAACAATAATGACTCTTCCCAGCTAGCCGCTCGATAATCTGATCAATGAAGGGTAGCAGGAAGTGATCCTTCTTGGTTGCCTCATTCAATCGTCTGTAGTCCACACAGACCCTCCAAGAAGTTGGTACTCTGGTAGCGATCTCCTCTCCAGACTCATTGACAACTGTAGTGATACCCGTCTTCTTGGGGACCACATGTAAAGGACTTACCCATTTGGAGTCGGAGATGGGATAGATAAAATCGGCGCTCCACCACTTGGAAATTTCTTTCATGACTACGTCTCGAAGATTCGGGTTCAGCCGTCGTTGGAACTCATGCGACGGCCTAGCGTCCTCCTCGAGGTAGATGTGGTGAGAGCAAAGATTTGGGCTCAGCCCCTGGAGATCAGCTATACTCCAACCGATTGCCTTGCGGTTTCTTTCAAGAACCTCCATCAGACGAGATTCTTGCTCTCCAGTCAAATCTGCTGAGATAATGACTGGGTACATTTTTGGCTCACCCGCAAGGAATCTATACTTCATTGACTGCGGAAGAGGTTTCAGTTCTGGACAACTGGGAGGTGGCAGATCTGGCTTCTGATATGTCTGTGTAAATGCTACCAGGTCTGCATGGGAGAACTCTCGTTCTGCATGAATTTCCGACGAAAGGCGACCTGCTGACGCATCAATGAACTGTACTGGCTCGCACTCTGTCATGATTGTTGGCTCAGAAGGAATCAGACATGGTATATATTCATCAAAATCATCCCCATCAATGTCTGAATCCGAGGGATCAGAAACAGATGAACACGAATGGAAATCATCGACACCACTCGTCACAATGCTGTCAGCCTCAGGTGTATCTGCATCCAGGAGTGTGCTCTCCCGGCTCTCGATTGCCATGAGCTTGAGATACAATGAATCGGTAGGCAAGGCGAGAGTCGGTGCTACAGGGTCTTTCCAGTTAGATTCATCATCAGTCATCTCAAAATCACGAACCTGGTGGACGTCTAGCTCTTCCTTTGTCATCTGCGCGGCTTCGCTGGATTGCTCGGAGCATTCTAACTCTCTGGCTCTGGTCTCCTCGATCGTCTCGATTTGTATGGTTTCGCCCTCTACACGAAAGCACACCTTCCCGCAATCATGGTCGGTCACCGCCTTGGCTGTGGCCAAGAATGGACGTCCGAGTATGATGGGGGCATCAGTTACCGATTCAGGGATCTCCATGTCCAACACAACGAAGTCCACGGGGAATTTCAGGCCCTGAATGGTAACGACCACGTCTTTCAATAACCCCTTCGGCCTCTTGATTGACCTATCAGCAAACTGAAGGACTGTTCTGCTTCGATGAAGAGGGCCGAACTCGAATTGCTTGAGTAAGGCTGCCGGAAGGAGGTTAATTGAAGAGCCGCTGTCTAACAGAGTACGATCAAATTGCTGCTCCTGAATCTCGCATCTGACATAGGGAGCTCCTGCATCTGGTCGCTTGGCTGGCAACTTGTTCTGAATGGTGCAGCATGTATCATGCGTGAGCATATGGATTTGATCTCTGTGCCGCCGCTTTCTTCGGACAGTAGTTATCTCTTTCAAATTCTTTTTGAAGAAAGGGATATGCTCAAATGCTTCTCGTAGAGTCAGCTGAATGTGGAATCTGTCAATCATCTGGTTGCCGAACTCTACCTGTTGGTCTTTTTTAGGATTTTCTTTTTTATTCCCCTTCGCCCGGCGGAGTGCTTCTGGGAAGGGGATGGTAGGGGTCTCCTCAGATGGAGGACTAGAAATCGGTCTCTGTGCCTGTGAAGATGGAGAATCCATGCAAATATCATCATTCAACACAAATGGATCCGCAATATGAACTGAAACCTTTCTTTTATTTATATTTTTATTCTTTTTGTTGTTTGAGTCCAAAGGTACAAAATGTGGTGACACCACAACTGGGGGCTTAACAAAAGTAGAGGTGGTGGCCTCAGTACCACCACCGGCACCTGCATTCGCGGCATCAGCACCGCACTCTGGTTCTGCATCAAAAGTGGTGGCATCAGCACCACCGTCTTCATCTGGTGTTACGACGGCCTCAGCACCGTCGTCCTGGACTCCATCATTGGTGGCATCAGCACCACCGTCTTTTACATCATCATTAGCGGCATCAGCACCGCTACTCTGTTCTTCTGGCGCTCCAGGTACTGCATCGGGCTGTCGCTCAGAAGAGACGCCGCCGGCTGGCATCCTACCGCTCCTAGTAGTAACAAAATCAGCATCATAATAGAAACAAGACATGTCATTCTCATAGTCACTAGGAGAGGTATCCTCTGTAAACTCTACCTGCTCAGGCTTTCTTTTCAGACTGTTTGGATTTGGTTCAATTTGAGCGGGTATGGCGGCTTTGCCCTTAATTATCTCCCTCATCTCCTGTCGGAATTCATCCATTTCTTGCCTGAAGGAGGCTCGCTGTTCGGAAAGCAAACGGGCAAGATCGTCAAGAGCTGGATTCTCAAAGGGTTGGCCATGAGAATCGGATGATTGTCCCTGCTGGAAATGAGGCTGCTGCTGGTGATACTGGGGAGGGGGTTGGTTCTGAAAATGCAGAGGCGGCTGTCGCTGCCTCCACTGCTGTCCCTGATAGTTGGGACGAGGACCACTCTGGTACTGCTGCTGGGCGTACTGGGGTTGTTGCTGTGGTTGCTGCTGGCTTCTCTGATGTCCTTGGGCAGGAGATTGCTGCTGAGATGAGGAACCACCATTCCCCCAACGGAATCCGGGGTGATCCCGACGAATCGCGGGCTGAGGGTACCGGTCATACCATATCCCATTGACTTCCATCAATGGTTCCTGCTCAAAGGAAGGTGAAGGGAGAACTGCCAGTGGCTGCTCCGGCTGGTAAACTACCATCTGCGTGTCAGAAGATGGCGGTTGCTCTGGGTGGTACTGCAACAACGGGACCGGCTCTGCCTGAATATGGTTCACCTGACGGTAAGAGGTAGAGGCCTGGTTGGGGTTGCTGCTGCGGGAGGCAACCTGTGACCTGGGAGGCTGTTGGGAATGAGATTGGGCCTCCTGAATGCATAGAATTTGGGTTTTCAGGTCACTCATAGCTTTGGCAATTTGGTCCATCTGGGACATGCCTTGATTCTGCTTCTTTTCAAGGATCTCCATGCGGTCCAGCTTCTCACTGATGATTCCCATGTCGGCTGCGGCTGATTCGGCTTGGGCTGCGGCTACCGACACTGTGTTGGGACCGACATCGATGCGGGCGATCCTCTGAAATGATCCTCCTCCTTGTGGTGGCTTTTGTTGGGTGTAGACACGGGCTTGGGTCATCACTGTAGAATTCTCTGCCATGCCCTCGTAGATGGCCCAGACATCATCTTCACCCTTGGAAAAATATGATCCCCCGCAAGAGGCGTTGACAAGCCCCTGCAGCTCCGGTGTCAGCCCACAGAAGAAACTCTGCACCAGGTTGGGCTTGGAGATGTCGTGATGTGGACACCGGTCAATGAGCTCTCTAAAGCGATCCCATGCTTCATGGAATTGTTCATGCGGGATCATTACGAAGTTGCTGATCATGGCTCGAGCTGCGTTGGTCCGGCCGAGAGGATAGTATTTCTTCAGAAATGCGGTCCGGAGATCTGCCCATGTGTCGACGAAGTGCCCAAGATGTTTGAGCCAATATGCGGCTCTATCAACCAAAGAGAATGGAAAGGCAATCATCTTGATTGTGTCCTCGGATATCAACCGATCATGGATAGTGCTGCAAATCATTTCAAATTCTTGGAGGTGGAGGTGCGGCTCTTCGGTCGGCAACCCATGGAATTTGGGTAAAAGCTGAATGGTGTGGGGCCGAAGCTCGAAATCTCCGTGGATGGGCGGGAGTCTGATCCAACGGTGAGTGAGGGAGGCAGCTGGGTTGTGCAATTCCCTCATTATAGTCTGTGGCGGTCTCTCGCCGTCTGGTTCGCCTCCTCCTGCATCAGGTCCTCCTCCTCCACCGCCACCTTCTCCGCCAGCTCGGTTCTCTCTCATCTGAGCTATCTCCCTCATAAGATCACCCATGAATGTGCCCTGGTCTCGGATCTGTCTCTGCATAGTCTCCAGGGATGCTAACAATGAATTGTTGATGGCTGCCTGATCGAATAGGAATGGAGGGTGCTCATGATCATCTTCATGCTCGCCTCTGTCTGACATGGCTGGGTTTTCTGAAAAAGCAAAAGAGGCCATCTCAGGTGCTGTCGAATGAGCTGAACACTGTGATGCACTGTATTCTGACACTCTTGGACTGATGGAATGAGAATGAGAAGGATGGTCGAGGGGGAACAGGGTGGATGTGAACTCAGGCTCGGAGAGCGGACTCTCCGAGGTATTCCTGGATGAATAAGGAGGAGTGCGGGATAGCGGTGCCGACAAGGTCGGCCTAAGAGATCTCCGTCCCATCATCTTGATTATTCGAGAAGAGTGGGGATAATGCAAGAGAAGAAGAAGATGAAATGCAACAAAAATTGTGCACAATTGTGCGGTGTTTTTGATCTTGACCTAAATAAATCTAGCAATCAAACACAAAGCAAGGGTGGATTCACCAACTCAACTCGTGAAGCCGCGAAGGTTCGGCTTTTATCTTTTCAGTTTTAACTTGATTCAGGAAGTTATCTTTTAACGAGTCCTTAGAACGCTACGCCTATAGGAGAGAGAGTACTGCCGGAAAAGTATCCCGTACTTGTCCTCCTCCTGTGTAACCTGTAGCTTGCGCTTTTTGAGGTCCTTGTAACCCTTCCTGGATCCCTACTCAGCCAAAGAATAAGAGAGGAAGCCAATAGGCGAAATCGATACTTCGGAACTCGCTCGCAACGGAATCACCCGTGAGCGTGCAAGAACCTACTCGGACGCAGCCGGTGAGACAGACACCCCCGTGAAGGCGTGGCCTATGCTCGATACTTCGGACGAGGTCGATGCTCACACAATAGTGAGTCACCAATGGTGACCAAGCCCTACTCGACTACGTACGATAGTAGCGCCAATACTTCGGAAATCCAGGCGATACACAAGGCAGCCACAAGCTGGGTTTTTGGCTCTAATCCTTACGAAGCGCTCACCTCACTTGGAAGGAGACCTTCCCATGCAACCTGAATACAAGTGAGGGTGTTACTCTCCCCAAGCAATGAATCCAATTACCGATTTTATTTTTGGGTCAAGTTTTCTTAGCAGTCCCTTTTTTTAATTTTTTTGGTGTTATCGCTTCTTTTGAGTAGATTCAAACAAGCGCCTAACGATTTGTGTTTTCTTGATCCTACTTTGTCCAAAAACAGAGGGAGAGTAGAGTCGGAAAAGCCGTGCAAGTTGACACAAAGATGGAAATCTCACCTTTGTGCCTAAATGATGGATGCCCAGTTAGAAGACTTACAGCGAATCCCAACTCTCTCCATGCGGGATGCAAAGCAGAATTTTTAAACCTAATCTACATGCCGGTATGCATACGGAAATCGTCCTAGATTAGGTAACTGCTAGCGTGAAGAACCACAAGTTAACTATCAACTCCCAATCCTAGTGTCCGGTCTTGGCCCACCCCTCCTCTGCTCAACAATATGAGGTAGGAGAAGCGCTTGTGTGGGATGGGCTCGCGGCGCGCGGATCAAAAGCTAACAACTAACTGTTTTAATTAGTCTAAGTCCAAATACGCACTATAGGAGCATGCAAAGATAATTAGGTGTTTGGACCTATTCTAATCGAGTCAAGCAGGACCTAAAACTAAGAGCTCAATCCACAAAATAAAGTGAAAAATGAAAACAAAACCGGAAAATGACAAGCGGTAAAACACGAGAAAAATAGCGGTAAGCCCCCAAGTGTACAAACACTTGGAAATTAGGCCCGAATGTCTAAGTGTCCAAGTCCAAGTGTACCTGTATTATTACAATTAAATGAATCACTCTCTCACCAAAAATAAAAGACGAGCTACTCTAAGCACTCTCTCTCTCACTCCTTGCTCTCTCCTGCCGGCTTGGCTAAAGAATAGCCGG
This sequence comes from Ottelia alismoides, assembly GCA_037367405.1. NCBI lineage: Eukaryota > Viridiplantae > Streptophyta > Magnoliopsida > Alismatales > Hydrocharitaceae > Ottelia > Ottelia alismoides. The sequence goes on along the minus strand of JAZKJV010003001.1, from coordinate 249,590 downwards.
CTCCACGTCCCAAGGTTGCGTCGGGTCGCCTAGGCGATCCGCCTCGCTCCGCGGTCCCTCGCAAGAAGACAAAGAAGAGTGGTCAGATAGCTCAACAAGATATATATCAAAATGTAAGAGAAGGAAAATGCTATGGTAAACAATCACACAATCAAACAAAAATGTGAACTACAAGCCGTTGTATTGACTCACAAGGCGAGTCAACAGTCGGTGTCTTAACCACTACAAAATCCTGGTTTAATCAACAAATAACCCACAAGCAAATCAAGCAATGAAAAACAGGTGTGAGTTAAGATTTATTTTTAACTCTGCACAAATGGTGTATAGTGTCAAGTATGCAGAGAGTTCGAACACAGGGAGCAAACAGTGTAATTCAAGCAAGTGTGCAAAAGTGTGTGAGTGTGTGATGTGTCTACGCTAAGCAAGCAAGCAACTACAATTTTTGTGGGTTTTTAATTTAATAATTTTTTTTTATTTTAATTTTTTTTTAATTTTAATTTTGTATTTGATTTTTAATTTTCTGATTTTTATATTTTATATTTTATATTTTTGTATTTCTTTTTCAATATTGGAAAGTAAAGGCAATATAGAAAATGACAAGCTGAAATATTTATAAAAAAGGTGATAAAATACTCAAAAATTCAGAAATTAAATATTTTTAGTCTTTTTAGGGTTTTTTACTATTTTTGTGATTTTTGGGGCTTTTTCTAGGTGTTTTTAATATTTTTAAATACTGAAATAAAAGAAAACAGTGGAAGTATGGCTGGCTGTGTATAAAATGCAATTCAAAAATAGCAACCAGTACTAAAAATTTCCACACTATTTTTCGAATGAAAAGAGAAAAATAAGGGATAAACAGAAGCTGAGTTTGCAATTTTTGGGTTTTTCTACTATTTTATATATTTTTTTGAAGTTTTTGAGTGTTTTTGGATTTTTAGTGTTTTTCTTTTGAGATTTTTAATGATTTTTGGACTGACACTAAAAGACAATAAAATAGACACTAGGTAATATTTTTGGAATTTTTGGAGGTGTTTTAAAATTTTTTTGGTATTTTCTAAACTAGACAGTGTACAACTAGCAAGTTTTTGATTTTTAATAAATATAAAAATAAAATAAAATCAAAAACTAAATATGTGGCGTTAAAGTACACATGTCCAGAAGCTTAAGTCTATTTTTGTGGAATTTTTGGGCTCGAAATGATCATTCAAATAAATACAACAAGCATCCAAACATTAAATAGTCCTGGCAGGGGCATATGTGCAATATTTAAAACTTCCAGGGGCATACATGCAATTTTCCTCAAAAATATACACTTTATATTCAATTTTTGGCACTAAAAGACAATTACAAAAGCCGCCTGGGCCTCCTAACAATTTACCCACCAGGGCGTGTGACTTGCACGCGCCTGGGAAGGACTGAAATGCAATAAAACAAAACCTTGGGGGCCTACTTGCAAAATAACCAGAAATATTACACGTGATACTAAAGTTTTTGTACTGAAACGAAATACCCAAAAGACCAAGGGTGCCTCTGCAAAATGCCCGCACCTCACGTGTACAGGTCACGTGAGGTGACGTGGCGGAGGACCTTTATGCAAATAACGAAAGTCTGGGGGTGTTCATGCAAATATTACAAAACTTTTAAACTACAAACGAAAGTTTAAAGACTAAAAAGTAAATACAAAAGACGCGAGGGTGTAGATGCAAAATACCCTCGACGCGGCGCTCCGATGATGACACGTGGCTCGGATCCAACGGCTGGCGGCGATGGACGATCCAACGGCGGGAAGCGGGCCACTTATCCACGTGGCGAGTCCTGGGCGGCCGATGACGGTTGGGCTTGTGCGGCTGAGATTAGATCCTCCTTGGTGGATCTGACGGTCGAGGCGAAGGACGATCCAACGGCCCACAAGCGAACTGGAGCTGCGGCTCGATCGTGCGGTGTAGACGCAAGGAGGAAGAACGGGGAAGAAGGCCGGCGAAGGCGAACTTCCCCGACTCCGATCTTGCTCTTCCGGCAGTGGATGGGCTCCAAAATGGAGCTGCAGACTCCTGGAAGGTTCCTCTACTGATTGGACGGCTCGGATTCGCCGGAGAGGCGTCGAGGCGCGGGCGCGAAGGCGGCGGAGCTTCACGCTCCAGGTGTCTCCGGCGAAGGCTCAAAATGCCCTCCAGGTGCGTTCAAGACTCTTGGACCTGCAAAAAGAGGTGAGAAGGCCCAGGGCACATTGCCTGGGCCTCGCGGAGGCGTAGAAGTGGCGCTGAACGAAGGGGTGGAACTCGGCCGGAGTTGAGCTCCGGCGAGGATGGTGGATCAGGCGAAATGGGCGATGGAACTTCAAATTTTTTTGGGGTTTTCGAAGCTTAGACTAACAGGAAGCTAATGATGCAAAAATATACAAGGGGGGGGGTGGTCCTCGATGGCCGGAACCAGAGGAAAAAGCTACCTCGACCGGCGACTTTGCGGGAGGTGATGGAAGCGCCTCCGACCTCGGCTGCCTCAGCTGATGGCTTCACGGTGGAGCTGTCACCTCCAGGAAGCTCTGGAGCTTGGAATAGGCGCGAGGGATGGACCGAAGGTGTTCAACCGAGGGGAGGAAGATGGGGGTCCGTATTTGAAGAAGGTGGAGCGCGTGACTTCGAGGGGAAATCACGGGTGAGTCGAGCAGATCCAGGGAGATCTGGGAGGTCGGCGATGGAGGTGATGGATCGAGGAGCATGTTTCGTGAAGGAGGCTGCAGCAGAGGTTGAGCGGCGCGGCCTCGAAAAAGGCACGAAGACAAGGGGAAAACGATGCGCGCTACGGGCTGAGGGGAAAAAGACAGACTGTTGACCCGCCGGTCAACAGTCGCGCGCTCCTGGTTGGTCCACGTGGACCAACCAGAAAAAAGAGAATAAAAAAAGATTTGTTAATTCATTTAAAAATAGAAATAGGCCGAATTAAATTACAGTTATAAAATGAAAAATATTTGTTATTTTATGTAGTATTTTATTATGATTTTTGTTTATTTTTATGATACATATTTCTACAAGTTTACTTTTTAGCCTTATACAGGTATATTACCTATGTATTTTAATACTTTTATTTTGTTTTGTATTTTTAATTTATTTATTTGTGTTTATTATTTTCCAAAATTATAAAATACTATTATGTACATAAATATATTTTTATTTTAATTTTCTGATATGTTTTGTATAATTAATAAAATAGAGGTATATTTTGTATAGATATAAGTATAGGTATAATACCTATGTATTATATACACATGTATCTTATTTTGAGTTTTATTTATATTTTTATTCTGACTTTAATATTCGCAATTATTATAAATAATATTTACAACATTATAAAAATATAAAAATAATGAATAAAGAATAAAGTGAATATTTTAATGTGTACAATGTACAATATGGGTCCAAAACTCAACTCTCAAACCGTAGCTCCGCCAAATGCGAAACCACCACTATTAAATAGATTATTTTATTCTATATACAATTAAAGGTGAGTACGCTGCATTTGGAGTTGTCAGTTGTGAGATACGGGTCTGGGAAGTTGGAACTCTGGATTCTTATTCAGACCATATCCTTTTATCTGTACATTATTTTTCTGTGAAATCAATTTTGTATTTTTCTTTATTAACTTATCTACAACTTTTATGTACAAAGTTTATTTATTCAATGTATAAAAAGTGGAACCAAAAATAGGTCCCAAAATGATTAAGGAATGAATAGAAAATATAGGTATCTGATCTGTGTGTCTGACCTTATCTCCCCCTACTTTATTCCTGGTCGACCTATTCATCAAGATGCCTAGGTCTCAGGGTTTTTTTTTTTTTTTAGGTCATAAAATATTTACAATATTTTATTCTTTTTCTTTTCTTTATTTATTCTATAATTTTGGCTTTAATTACAGCAATTTATACACTATTTAGATGCACATGCATGAATGCTAAAATGGTGAATTTAAGGGTATTTACAGGCATTTGCTAGGGTTTTAAGTGCCAAAATGATAGAATAAAGATGATGAAATGTGGATTCATCAGTGATCACTAAAGAATTTAAATGAGAACAAGTACACATGTACCATCCAGTCCTAATTTCCTTTAAAATTATGTGATAAAACAAGAGGGAGGAGTTCGGGAAAAGCCGATGCACGCGAAAATAATGATGTATGCTCAGTTAGAAGACTTACAGTGCTTCCTCGCAATCTCCATGTGGGATGCAATACAGAATTGAAAAGCTATTCTAAATGAATGCAAGCCGATGAAAAACCGCACCTAAGTAGAAAGTTCTATTAGCGGGAAAGAATTGAGTTAAATTTTGGCTAAATTGAACGATCTAATGCGCGTCTCAATTAAAGTGCAGTATGGCCTTAGATCCTACTAGCACAATCAAAAATATAAATGCTCTGAGAGCCGTATGTGCAGGTCTATCCTAATCGCCACTCAAGTCGGGCCCCATCCTCACCGGAGAGTGAAACAGGCCACGATACACCACAGAAAAGTTCAAGGTCTTTTTACATGCGCGAGAGTCCAAATGGACACCGCTGTAAAGGAGCAACTAACTACAAAAATAAAATTGCAGAAATTAAAAACCTAGACTTTACACTCTCTCACGACTCGACTCGATCTTAAATTAATTGCGGCTTTTCAAAAGTCGGTGAAGATGCGTCGGTTCCTGAAAAACCGCTCCGCGTACGCCGGGTACCTCGCAAGAAAAATAAGAGAGATAATGTAAGAGAGTGACTCACAAAATAATCGAAGGCGAAATAAATGCTGAAAAATAAATGCAGGAAATAAAATGGTATATATAATGAAAAATTCGGGGGTAAGACTACCCGAATGCGGAAAGCCGAACAAGAAATTTTAAAACACAAAACTAAGCTGTTTGCCTCCCCAGCAATGGCGTCATCTGACGAGTCTGGAATCACCGAGTTAAGAAGTGTTTTTTATATTGTTTGTGCGTAAAAGTTAGTATGTCGTTCGTTCATCGGAATCGGTCAAGAAATAACCACAAATATTTAATCAATTTTTTAATCGAGTGGTTTTATGATTATTTTACTTGGACAAGTCCCAAGGTCGATCTCAAGGAGGCAAAGGAACAACCTAGAATTATATCTATCAAGGTTCATATACGGTTTTCGAGTCGGTTTTTTTTAATTTTTAATGCAAGGGATGCAAGATGCAATTTCGGCCTATTTTAGGGACCAAAATGCAAATTACATTCAAATGATTTCCAAAAAATACGAAACTTGGCCACAATGCAAAATATGTTAAATGAATGCACTGTAATTTTTTTGGAATTTTTAGATGCAATATGAATTTTTTTATGATTTTTTAAATGCAAACAGAATGATTTTCAATATTTAATTGTAATAAATATTAACCTATTTATTTTCAAGGAACAAAATTATCTAAGATCTATCACTAGGTGATTGATCTCAGAAAAATCCTAGACCTCGAAAATGTGAGATCTAATACCTATTAAAAATCAAATACTGAAATATGCAAAATGATTTTTACAGGGTAAATTATGCATGCAAATGCAATTCTTTTTAGAGACAATGTCAAGCCCAATTAACTATATAATATGTGATTTTTCAGGGATTTTTAGACAACAGTTAATCAATGGAAAATTTAAGAGCATAAAATGGGCAAAGTTCACAATTTTCCACAAAATAATTAATTATTAGTTAACCAATAATCACAAAAAATGTCCACAATATGTCAAACAGTAAGGGATTAATGGAAGAACATCATGCTATTTTTTGGATAAATAAATACTGCAAGGTAGAGGTTTAAAATGAAGAGGAAAGACAGGGGTGTTTCGGCAAAATAATATAAATAAAACGTGCAGGGGGGGGCTAGATGCAATTACCGTTAAGTTGGGGGGTTTCTCCACAAAATTCCAGCCAATCACGTGCGGTGCACGTGATCACTGGTTGGTGGGGACGTATTGGCAAATAGAGGGTCCTTCGAGGGTATGATCGCAATTTACCCACCCCTGCACATATGTATCACGTGAGAAGGGGAGGGCATCTTTACTGCTGACGTTTCCTCCTCACGTGCTGCGCACGTGAGAGGACCTCGGGTCGGGCTCGGAGCTAGAGGCGGAGGGGTTGAGTGGCGTCGACCGTCCTCTGGCCGACACACGGCCTAGGGGACGGTGGAGTAGTGGAGGACCGCCGGCGGTGGCTGATGTCGAAGCAGACGTTGGCGAGGGTGCCGAAGCAGAAGCGCACGACGGCGGCAAGATGAGTCACCTAGAGCGGTGTTGAACACAGGGCTAAGGCGGAGGTGCTTCGTTGTTGGTGAAGGCACTGAGGTTGGTGATGATCGAAGTCGGAGGAGCGATGTCAAGGCAGGCGTATGGAGGTCGTAGATGGCGAAGTCGGAGCAGCAGCGTTGGCGTCGGAGATGAAGGCTGGAGCGTCGTTGGAGTTGTCGATGAAGATGGAGTCGCACACGCTGATGGAGCAGGTGTAGGTCGGAGGTGACGAACGATGATAATGGCGTAGGAGATAATGATCGCGAGAGAGAGATCGGAGATGGAGGCTTGCAGACGGAGAGAGATATCGGTGAAGGTGAAGCGAAGGAGGGGGTACCTGGGGAACGAAGGGGGCTCGACGGAGGTGAGTCCGGAGCAGAGCAGCAGACGGAGGGTGCTATGGGCTGCAACGGCATCGGGGATGACGCCGGATCTCGCCGCGAGGAGGCTGACGTCGGGCTGTCACCACCGACGGAGGGGCCTACTTCTAAGAATCAGCGGATGAGGGAGTCGGGGGTGGCGATGGCCCTTATATAGGGCTGCTAGAGACGCCGGAGATGCAGAGGAGATTGCGGAATATGCGGAGGAGGAGATCTCGGAGGTGGTCGTTGGCCGATGGTAGTGAAGGCGGGGACGACAGTTGGAGACGAGGTCAAAGGCGGAGGAATCTGGGGAGCTTTGGGAGGTTGAAGGCGACTCCTGGGCTGTCCGATCGGGCGATGATCAGATGTTCAGGAGGTCGCCATGTGGTGCAAAATGGGGAGAGAGATCGGGGCACGTGCGGAGCATGTGCCTGGGGATACGTGCGACACACGTTCCTTTATTTAATTTTTTTAAATAAAAACGAATAAATAAAGGTGCCAAAAAAGGTTGACACGTGGTAGCCCCAGGGGCTGCCACGTGTCAGCACCTGAAAAAATCACCAAATAAATACGTTGGAAAATCAATAATAAATAGTAGACGACCTCGGATCGAAAATGTTTCTTCACAAAAATTGCTTGTCTCGATAAGATCTACAACTTCCATGATCAAAACCAAAATCGATCAAATGCACAAAGTGAATTTTTGGGGTATCCCATGTACATAGAATACCTTGATTTTTGGGTTTATATTTTTTTTGCCATTTTTAAATCAGATAAAAATTCGGAAAAACATGGTTAAAATCAGAGATAAATATTTACACAGTAATCTAGTTTTTTTGTTTTTATTAATTAAGAAAATATGTACATAGATGTAAGGTCAAATACCACTAAAATACATAATGTACAAAAGAGGCCCAAAACCCAACATTCACATATGAGTTTCGATTCACTTGAACTTGGTCTTGTTTTGAAGGTAATTGAATGTACATTAGTTCAAAAGTGAGTAGGATCAAATCGAACACTGGATGGGGAAGATATATGACTTTTAATCCGAAAATCCTGAAATTAGGGTTTGGGTTTTTTGTCCACTTATTTGGGTTAATGAATTTTTTGTATTTTTCATTTATTCTTGTTGCTGATATGTACACAGTGAAGGTGGTTTTGGATTATTCGGAGTTAGCATGAAGGATTTAAAAATCAGGGAAGTTAGGATATTTAGAGGACAATTTTGGCAGAGATTTTTCGCTTCTTATTTTGTGCAGAAATTATGGATAAAATGCAATTCCTATGAAAAAAGGCATGAATGCTAATTATGAAGAATAGATGCAGAAATGTTGTTGATTTTTTGAGGGATTTGAGCTTAATAAATGAGATTTAGAGTGATGAATTCGAGATTCATCAGTGGGTGACCTAGAGGACATCCCATGGCCCAATCAGATTATTCATAAAATAGAAAATAAGAAGAAAATTATAAAAGAAATAGCAGGAGGAAAAACTAACAAAAAGTCAAAACATGAAAGCTGTAGATCTTGATGAGATCTACAAGTTCGATGTTGAACAAAAAGTCAAAAGAGATCATTTGCTCAAAGAAATATTTTTGGTAGCATTTTTAATAGATGAAAACAATGCTTTTTCGAGGTTTTATTATTTTTTGTATTTTAAATTTTTTTCGACACCAAAACAAATATCTACCATTATTATCTAAATTTTTGGAGTTCTTGATAAAAGAGAAAATGTTAGTGATAGATATGCAATAATTAATGTTAGCAATTAAGGTTAATTATAGTTGGAGGATTTGTTGATAAAGATATAGAATTAATGAATATTTGCAGTGAAGTTATTATATTTCGAGAATAATAAGGAAGCATAGAAATGATAAATCAAATATTAATCAATGACCTCGTTAGTGTAAATAAGAGCCACACTACCACTTCACCTTCTAGATTCATGGATTTACAAGAGGACACCCATGACAGCTTGTAATCTTTTAAAATATAAAAAAAATGGGAAAATATAAAAATACAAAAAGAATTCGGGAAATACCTAGACGAGTTGGTTTGTGAGGAGAGGGCTCCCTTGCAAGATCATTTGCCCACACACACATCCACCACAGTTCACACCTTTACCCCCAAGGATGACACTGTACAGACTACCCTTAGTCATCCTCGTATAGATGATGATTCCAATCTCTTCCCTTGTATGGAAGAGACATAAAATATTTAAAAAAATTGACTCACCCTAAGTGGCGGCAACTATTAATGATTTATTGAGGACACACTTCAAAAGGCCATGAACCAATTATCTGCACCCTAACAATGAAAAGAAAGTGACGAAGTAGATCCAAGCAATACCTTCTCACCATGGCCACTTCCTACGCCATCACCCACCTTCCACACACTAGGAAAGAGAACACTATCACACCTCTTGTGAGATGCACCATTTATGACTATTCTTGTGATCACACTCTCCTCGACGGCAGTACTTCTATCAATACAATATCCTTCTCTTTGGTACAATCTCTTCCTCTAGGGCATCTCAATAAGACCGGGATGATTTTTTAATTTGTTGATGGATCAATAAAGAGGTGTAGGGGTATTCTAGACAATGTCGTCATTCCAAGGCATGAGCTTCACTGTTGATTTTCTTGAATTGCCCATGGAGACCTCCACCCTTGTGGAGCATCCTCCGATCATCTTAGGAAGTCCTTTTCTCACCTCTACAAGAGTCGTTATTGATTATGGATATGGAGAGATTCACTTTCATTCTACTTACGAGAGCGTTGTCTTGATCACCACACACACTACAAACAAGAGACACACATCTGATGAGAGTGTGCCCATGTTAGCCGTCCCCCAGGATTATAACTTATCTACTGACATCAGAGAGGTTTGCTTTATTATGGATGAGATTAAGACCCGAGGATTCCTCTTTGGTGAGGAACACTCGAAAATAATAGACCTTGGAGTTCCCCCTTCCAGTGCATGACGATGTATTGATGACATCTGCGGTTAGTGTGGAGGGCAGACTTAGGAGAGACTTCACAAGCCAGAATTGACCTTACTACTTCCACTGAAGAGTCTGTGCTTTTTCATTTTGAGATTTGTGAGACTTTAGAGGCCAAACATGACAACACTGCTTCCATCGACCAGATTATGCCTTTCCGCATTGGGATTGTTGAGGATTTCATCAGGTCGATCCTGGTCGGTTTGTGTTAGCCGATGGTCTTGAGATCGCCCTATACCTCGTTAGATCCATTCATCAACGATCATGCAAGAAGGTATGCTTTCTACCTTTTTGATATATGTATAGCATCCATTTTATATATTCGCTTTCATTTTCTTCCTTCCGTCTACCATTTCTCTAATCCACCATGTTCCATATGTTTGCCTTTCTTAGGACACACTTTGTCCTAAGTATGGGGGGGGGGGGGATGAGCCAAGTATTCTTTCATCGTTTTGTTTCATCACTTTTAGTGTTGCCTACTTAGGGCTCTTTTAATTTAAGGATAGGGGGAGTGATGCGTACATTCACCCATCATATTTTTTCTCTTTTTATTGCTTTTATTGGTCCCCTCCCATGTCTCCTCTCTTGTTGATATTTTTGTCTATACTTAGGGATATGAACTCAAAATGTACCAAAATCAACTTTAATTTTATATAGATTTTTATTAACTATTTAATAAAGTGTTTTAATTTAATTTGGATTTAAGATGCAAAAGTTAGGTTTCAGATCCCTATTATATAATATACATGATAAAATATTTATTTATTTATTCTTTATATTTTTACAATTTTATATTTTTTATTTTTGTAAAAATTATTTATAATATATGTGCAAAATTAAAATAGAATAAAAACATAAAACATAATAAAATAGTACACAAAATACATAGATGAATTACCTATACATATACATATACGATAAGTATCCATATTTATTTAAGTATCCAAATAACTTCAAAAAATGCAAAGCATAAAATAATAACATATAAAATACAAAATAAAAATAAAATACACATTATGCAGATAAATATACCTATAATTTTACTTGTAAATAGTAACTCGTACTAAATAAACACGTAAAAATAAATAAAAATCATAATAAAATGATACAGAAATAATAAAATACTTTTTTATGTTTTAACTTAAAATTAATAAAATCATTAAGAATTTTAATCTAATTTATTAGGTATTTCCCCATGTCTTTATCTTCTTTCATGACATGGACCAATGAGGTTTAAGGATTCATTGACCTCAAGTCAACTGAACCCTCATCCTTGGCCTACAACACGTTAGAACGTTTGACCTCTCTTATCCCTTTTTCTCCAATCAATACACTCGTCGATTTGGAATGATTCCTTCACCATTTGTCTTCCTCGATCGACGACTTATCAGGTGCCATTGAACTTTTGATCTGAGGGCATCTTTATCGAGCACTCTTCCCCATTCTTCTCACCATGTACATAACCCCTTTCGCCATCTTCCTTCATTTTTTGTTCCCTTTCTGCTCTGCCTTTGCCCCTCAAATTGTACACTTAGGCTAGATCCTAGTGACAGGAGGTCATCAAACCTACTTGTAGTGAAGAGGGCGGTCTAAGGGGGTGGTTCCCAACATCTCCTATGAGCTCCGCCATGAGGTCCATCTCCTTGGCCTTTTGGACAAGTCGAGGTAACTCTTTCCCTTGTTTCGTAGTAGCATTCAATCCAAGGTTTTATTTTACGTTTTCATTTTAGGTCCTAATCAGTAGATGTAGCCTAGATTTATGGTTAAAACTTCGCCTGAGCTCTCAAGCTCCGGCCACTATTCTTCATCGTGAATCCACTATTCCGACCCTCATCAACATCCCATTCCTTATCCCTCTGCTTGTTCATCATTTTCCACGCACCAACCACCCAAATTAACCTTCGATTTGGTCCATCGAGGTCCTCCACGGTCCCTTTGTCGGACCTCCTCGATCCACCTCCATTTCTCCCATCCCTTCATCAATAATAGCCTAGCTTCTTCGTCAGAGCTACGTCATTTGTTCCCTTTAGGTACAACAACTGGAAGGGTCCATCTGAGGACCATTTGACCCAAGAACAATCTCCCATGTCCTCTTCCAAGATTTCGAGCTCCAAGGGCCCATCAATGGCCCTCAAACCCATTTGAGGTTTCTGGGAGGTGTGGGGAGACTGCATGAGAGCGAAGAGACCCTCAACGATGTCCCAGGTGGCCGGAGACAAGCACTTCATCAGATTCAAACTCGCCTAGTACGAGTTCATCTTATGTTCTTCGTGACCCCTCACGCACCGTCCGATCAAGATCAGTTGCATAGGCAAGCAGTAGATGTCATATTAAGTGAGTCTCAACCGTTGGATCTCTTTTTAGGATCTAATCTCAGACGTCTGTGCCGAAGCGTCATCGCGCAACGAGAGCATGCCACACATACAAGTGAAAGACGCTCGATAATGCACCCTTAGGGGATAAATTTCAGACGTACCTTTATTTTTTGTTTGATTTTTATTTAGTCATGTAAATATCTAAAACCACTTTATATTTTATTTAATTTTTGTAAGAAGACCCTCAAACTATCTGAATATTACCATTTGGTCCTTGCTAGCTCAACTCACGTAGCCCCTCGAGTAAGTTGGGATTTTGCAGTTATACCTTTGCAGGTTTTTATAATTGTCATTTAGTTTATCAAATTAGGATTTTAATTTTAAAATTTTGGGTAATTTGCGTATTCATCCCTACCTTTTAATTTAATTACAACTATACCACTTCTAGTTCAATTTTTTTTGCGTATTTTCTATTTTCTAAAAATATCTTCTACGTTCCCAAAATTATGCGAAAATAAGATTACATGCCTGCTTGCATTGATCTTTCACGTTATATAATTAGTTTTGCATTTTAACAAATTCCTTACTTATTAAAAATCAAAATAGCATATTTTATTCCTTGTTTGCTTTAAATAATCAAAAAATACAAAAGTATATTTCAAAATCCAAAAAGTAGTGTTTCTTTATTATTGTATTTTGTACCTCCATACCAAAATCTTAAAAATAGAAAAAGAAAATCATAAAAAATTAAAAAGCCCCAACAACTTTATAAAAATTATAAAAACTCTTCAAAACTTGAGAAATATTTATTTCTGTTTGATATTTTTATTTATACATATTAGTAAGTATGAAAATTAGTTTTAGAATTTTTTTATTTTTTTTATTTATCTAAAAAATCCCTGATTTTATGTAATTAGGACTTAAAAAATACATAAAAATTAGCAAAAATCCTTGAAAAATCACAAAAATATTAGAAAAATATTAAAAAACATAAAAATATTTATTTGGAAAATTTTGATTATTTATATCCATATTTATTCAGATATTACATTATATTATTATATATATGTATATTATATAAAAAAGAAATTAAAAATCAGAAAATTATAAAAAGTAAATAACAATAAAAAAAGAAACATAGACTAAAATATAAAAAAAGTATATAAATCAAAAATCTGCAAAAACATTAATTAGTTAATTGATTAATTGAGTCAATATTGTACAAATAAACCATTCTTATTTATTCATTATTTATTTATTGATAATATACTTGCTAAATGGCTTGTCTCCGTATGGTTTACATCTAGACTACTTTTTCAATATACATGTTTATTTCTGGGTTATAATAAATTTCGATTTCAGGCACTTGCTTTTATTGATTGATTTTATTATTGTGTGGGTTGATTGTTGAATTACTACGAGTCTTGTGAGCGGTCGCTTCATCGACAATTTATTCTCTCACTCCGTGAAGATTATTTTAGACCCTCGCAAGATTCTAACTTTCAAGTACACCGCTCCTAGAAGAAAGAGTTGTTGGATTATGGAATTAGGGTCAACATGTTGGAAAAGACTATTTCTTTACCGCTTCAACTGAGAGGAGCTACATATCACTGACATTGTACAAGATAGAATTCATATTCATAAGGGACTGCATATGGATTATACATGTTCTGACCTGTCTTTTGAGGAGACTTGGACATTGTTTTGTGTTTCTTAGATGTTGTTTGAGTGTCAAGTTCGCTTCCCAATAAAGCTCTGACCAAATCTAAAATCAAAAGGTAAGACTGAGCTCTAAACTTTGATTTTATGAAGATAAGTTTAAAAGTTAAAAATCAATCCAACCTATCTCTGTTTCTTTTCTTTAGTTTCTTTTCTTATATGCATAAGTATTTGCTAGGGACTGGCAAAAGCAAGTATAGGGGGTGATGAATCTCCATTTCGTCACCTTTATTCTTCCATTTTGGCCTTAAATCTCTAGCTAAATGCATGTATATAACATTAATTTGATTAAAATAACATTTATTCATTGACTTTTAAATAATATATAAAACACATTATTTAATGCCAAAATAAAAGAATAAATGAAATAAAAGAAGAAGAATGAAGTGTCAAAGACACTGGATGACCCTAGACCCTGAGACCCAATCATCATGCTGATATGGTCAACAAGGAATAAAACAGGGGAAGATATGATAGACTAACTATACAAAATAAAGTAAAAACTCTAATTTTTTATTCATCAATAACTCCATTTTGGGACATATTTTATTTTCTTATTTTTATACCTCAAATAATAATACCCTCTATATGAAAGTTGTACATAAAAATACAAAGAAAAATAACAAATGATTTCATTTAAAAATAATGCATAGTGTGCCCAAGGCACACAGAATAAAAAGGCACAAAGAAAACATCTCAGATATGTATCTTCTCCATAGTGATTCAAAATTTACCAAACGCTCATTTATTATTCATAAAATGGAATTATCTATTTAATGAAGGTAGTTTCATTCAATTTGGAGTTAAGATGCAAAAGTTGACCTTTGAGCCCACATTAAGCAATATACTTGTATAAAATAATCAATATATTTATTCTCTATATTTTCACTATCTTGTATTTTTATATATTTGTACATATCATTCAAAAGAATAAAACTATTAAAAAATCAAAAAGATAAACAAAGTATTAAATTACATATATTAAATATACCTATATAATATGTATGCTTAATTATTTAAGTAAATAAATAAGTTAAATAAATATATATAAGTTATTAATATATATTATGTATATAAAATACTAAATTATAGAATACAAAATAAAATAAAATACCTTATATAAAGTAAAAATGCATATAATTATGCATGTAAAAACTAACACCTAATAAATCACATTGTAGAAAAATCATAATAAAATACTATATAAAATAAGAAACATTTTTTATGTTTTGAGTTTTATTTAATAGAACTATTTATATTTTATTTTGAATTAATTCAGATTTATTTAATTACTTTATCTTCACATTGGTTGACGTGGACCAATGATACCCAGGGTTCGTTGAGCTCAAGTTAACTATACCCTTGTCCTAGGTTGACCAGTCAGACCATGCGAGGACCCGTCTTTTCTGATTTCTTTCTTACTCCACATTGCTCTAAATGTTTAGATTCTTCCACCAATTTGTTCCTTGATGTTTCAACATCCACACTGAGTCAAACCTTATGCCAATCAATCCTCGATTCGACCAAAAAACCTAGCAACATTCCTTCCCTTTGCCTATGATAGAACATCAAACACAGGCTTTCAATTCAGGGCTTGATCCCCTTTTAAAGACCTTATAGCCCCTTGAATCGAGCCCTTGTACAACCCTTGGTGATAGGGAGGTGTCCGCCTTCGATTTACAACGAAGAGAACTGTTGGAGTCGATCTATACCTCATCGAAGCTCCTCTGTGTAATTCTTTCTCTCAGCCATTCTACGACATGTGAGCTTGTTTACCTTGCATATTTTGATTCTTAAGACAATTGATAGCTTAGACTAGTATTTTGTTTCCATTGATTTCTTTTAAAACCACTGAAAATATCAAAAAATGAATTACGTTGAAGCACTAGGCTCTGGCCTTTGTTCCGCTTGTCAAGCCACTGTTCTGCCTCTGCGACCGCCTCATTCTCTTTCCCTTCACTTTTGAAGCTCCAGCACCCATCCATACACCCTGACCTTCCACAGGTCAGGAAGTCGAGCTCTCTTTCTCTGCCTTACGTTGGAGAGCTCTGCCCCGACTCACCTCCACATATTCCACTCAAAAATTCCTCTAGGACCACCACTTTTCATCGACCAAGCTAACAAAACAGGTCCTAGGAGTACACAACATTTTTTGAGGGTATTTCGAAACTACAGGAGGGTCTCCAGGTCACCGAAACTCCATGAGGCACTAGGACCTTATTGATGGATCCTGCGTGGAGGAGCTCCAGCTCCATTTTGGGCCTCCTACGAGCCTTCTAGGTGGTCGGAGTGGTAGGATATCCAAGATCAAAGCAACAACGAGCCACGGTTCTTCACTGTTCTTTGAAGCCTTCTCGTAGCAGTCCGATTAAGAGCCCACTCCGGGTGAAGCAACATCCGTCAGATCTGATCGAGCCTACACCATCGATCTCATCTGGAGATCTAATCTTAGGCGTCGGAAGCAAACCGGTAGTAGGGAATCTCGAACTTCCACGTGGCTAAGTGAAACCCATCCAATTGTTGATCAACGCCCTTCGAGGGGTATTTTGTACATTTTCCCCTCTATTTCCTTAAACTTTCATGAGAAGTTCAATTTTTTGTAATATTTATGCTTTCAACACTTAGATTTTCTCTAATTGTAGCTAGGTCTAATCTACGTCACTCGTGTGCCTATGCGCATGAGGGGGTTGGGTATTTTACACCTATACCTTTACAGATTCTTGTATTTCTTTTTAATCACAAAACTTTGAATATTAGTGTAATAATTTTCATGATGAGCCCTAAAGTTTTAGATATTTTCATGATGTCCTATAATAAAGAAAAATCCTCAATCATGCCCTTCATAAATACTTGTTAAAATGTATCCTCAAATATTATTATAACTATGATAAATACTCAATATCATCGAGATCACCACTCCAATTCTTTTTCGTGTTATATCATAATCTAGTGAATAAATCAAAACTCCAATATTTCCATAGATCAACTCAGAATATCAACAAAACTGGAACTCTAAAATCTTTTGCTTTGATATGACAAGTTGTGTCGATCTGTCCTGTTAGTCGAGATGAGCGTGACAAAAATCCAATCTTTTCTCCCAACTATTAACAAGCATGAAACATAAATTTCTTTGTTTAATATTCCTTAACATCATCATTACGACTAGCGTGACAAGAATCCAACCTTTTCTTCTAACTATTAAGAAGAATGAAACATAAATTCCTTTGTTTAATATTCCATGACATCATCATCAAAATAATTTCTTAGCAGCCATCCATATAAATACACTTTAAAATATAACAACTATTATGTTCATAAACTACAACTTATGTGAGTAATCTATCTTCCCGATACATAGCTATATTTCTTATAAGTTACACAACTCTATCTTGAAGTGCGAAAAATTAGTAAAAGATCCAAAACACGGTATAAAATGGCACTACCTCTAGCTACCATGTAATATCCTTGGTTTCTAGAATTCTTACTCAGGTATGTTTGTAAATAATAATAAACAAAAGAAAGTTGAGTCAAAATTCAACATGAGCTTAGACCCAATGAACGAGTCTCAAGCATTTTGGTAAGCAAAGTAAGGCTATTTTTGAGGTAACTTTGCATAGAACATAAAAATATTTTATAAAAATGCTTAAATAAACAGAACTTGAAGCTTTTCCAAAAAACATTCAACTTTCAACATGGAATAACTGCACATAATCAGATTCTAATAGTTAAAAGTAATGCAAATATAGTTATTTATAATAACCATAGCATTAACAACAGAGTCATACATGTAGACAATCCAATACCTCTTAAGTATGAGAATGTCACAATATCTCAATTTCGTTGTAGTGTATATATATTTCTTTATCACCATATTCATCCTAATTATTGCTAATTTTAACGATTGTTAGAGTAAATTTTGATATCAATAGCTAGTTTGGTATATGAATGCTCGTTATTAATTTCAAGAACAAAATAATTGCGGAATCGAGAATATTTATTTTATATATGAAAGAACAAAGGACTTCAAGATAAATTTTGAATATTAGTCACTACTAACTGGCTATCGAGCCTAACGAGCCGAGCCAGGGCTGGGCTCGGGCGAGCCCAGCCGAGCTGGCTCGAGCTCGATGGGCTCGAGCCCTTATTTAGCTAGCTCATGCTTGATAAGTCTTGAGCCGAGCCCTTTATCAGCCCAACCTCTTATCGAGCCTATTCAGGCTCGTTAAGGAAATAGGTGTTTTTTGGTGAAAAAGCATTTTGCCTGGGCTCAAACCTGAAACATCCTTTTTAAAGATCATCCACTTTACCAGTAGACCACCATCCGAGTTGTATATAAAAAGTTAAGTTATTATATATTGTAATATTCTGCTTGTTAATAAAAAAAGGAAAAAATACTAAATATCTAACTATGATCGAGATTAACATAGATAAAAGGTAGAAAATCCAAGTCTACAACATAGTCAACCCAACATTATTGTTACAAATACAACATAAACACACAATCCACCATTAACAATGCTGCAAAACTAATACAAATAAAAATAAAAATCATTGTAGTTTCACAAATAAAATATGTATATATATATATATTCCTTATCGAGCCCGTTATTGAGTTATCGGGCTCGGCTCGATAAGCTATCGAGCCCAAAAATCTGGCTCGAGCTCGACTCATTAGCTTAATGAGCCGAGCTCACGAGCCCTATCGAGCCGAGCTCGAGCATGTCTCATCGAGCCGTGACTCAATAACCAGTCCTAGTCACTACGCACAAAGATACTTTGTCATAGTACAAGGATCTTTTTCTAAATGAAGTTGAGTACTATATTACTTGGTTTGACTAATGGAAAGTTGTTACAAGCTTTTAAATTAATACATGTCATCTTAAATTGTTTCTGTTGTTGTCGTCGTCATAGCCAACATCATCTTCAACAAAGAACCCGGTGATATAGCGATGGGAGAAAATGACGCGGAGAGAATAGTCAAGGTATCTAAAAAGGCATCTAACAAAGACGTGAATAATAATAAATAAATATCCTAGAATAAATATTTTTTCTAAGAACTTTTACTATAATTATAAATATTTAATCGTTATCTGGAACCTTAGTTTGAACAGTGGATTTTATTTTTATGATAGACATACGTAAATACAAATGGAACGCTTGGTAGATTTTAATGCAAATCTATACTTTTATGTAATATACTAAAGTTGAGTTTCTTCTCAGCTTGCCGCCACGTGCAGCCTCTGTTGGCCTCCAATTCCCGTGCTAAGGTTTTCACGTTGTCAGCAGGTGGATACTCTATTTGGCCCTCTTCCTCTTTGCTAATATTCTCTCCCGTTTTTACTTTATCTACTTTACAATCTATACAAAACTTCAAATCAGAGCACTTCTCAACTTGTATCCACGTGGATGTCTCATTCGTTCTCCAATTTCATGCCATCGTGGATACAAGCACGTTGAATATTGCTCCTTAAGATATTGTACACGTAGCATCTGCGGCTAATATATATTAAAGTTATTTTTTCAATTATTAAATAATATATGATTAAAGCAAGAGAATCACCAATTAGTTTATGTGCTAATATATACATTAAAGTTACTTTTTTCAATTATTTTTTTATGTAAACATTTTGCAATTATTAAATAATATATGATTAAAGTTTACTTTTTTTTCAATTATTAAAGCAAGCACTATTGGGTTATTTGTAACAATTAATATATTTAAAATCATTGTATTGAATGTATATTATATTTTTTATGTACAATAGATCTATAATTTCCGACGTTCAACTGATTATAAAAGGTTCTAATCATGACAAAATAATTTTTATTATGCGTATTCAAATCATAATATTGAGTTTTAAATAGAGCAAGCACATTAAATATTGCTCATTAAGATATTACAGCATCTGCGACTAATATATACATTAAAGTTTTGACCTTTTCAAAATGCCCTCATTTTTTCAAAAAAATCCCAACCTGATGCCCTC
This sequence comes from Ottelia alismoides, assembly GCA_037367405.1. Taxonomy (NCBI): domain Eukaryota; kingdom Viridiplantae; phylum Streptophyta; class Magnoliopsida; order Alismatales; family Hydrocharitaceae; genus Ottelia; species Ottelia alismoides. The sequence continues at coordinate 229,938 of JAZKJV010003001.1, read as the reverse complement.
ATTTTTTCAAAAAATGTTTATTGATGTTTACTCTCTTTGACTTTTATAATGAAATATAAAGAAGTAATGAATTTAGGTAAGATATTATAAGTATGTAAACTATATTTGAACTATATGATTGAATTTTTATATGAAATAAAGAGATAATGGAAAGCCGTACTAATAAAATCAAATAGACCAGAATCTATAATTATTTACTTATAATGTCATTCTATATTATAAAACCTACATGTTGGGTAGAAATTTTATTCACGTGAGATAAAGTCAAGTGAGCTGCAGATAGAAGTAAATGGAAGAAATATATGAGAGATGATCATGCTCGCATCAGAAAAATTTTAGAAATATTGGATAGTATTTTTATGATCAAAAAGTTGTTAGGCAAGATACATAGTTTGGTTTAAGCCATATTTTTTTTCATAGTTGAATCTGACAAATCCACACACACATTTTACCTCCAAACTTGATCATATAACATTCAAACAATTGCTCAAATTTAGAAATGGGTCATGCTGATTAATTCCTAATCTCTTCGACATCATCTGAAAAGAAACAATTAAACAAAATACAATATATTTTTAGAAGCGATTATCTTTTTTAAAAAAATTACAACACATTAAGAATTACTAATAGTGAGCGAGGCAGTGAAGTAAGGCAAAGCAAATTTGGAAACGGACATCTTTTAAAAAAAACAACATATTAGTGAGCGAGAAAGTGAAGGTGGAGTAAATAAATGATCCAAAATGGATTATGCAACAAAGAAAGAAATAAAGTACATTTAGGCTCAATGCTTCATGAATCCAATGAAAAGTTAGTCAACTTTAAAGTGAACAAAACCATATCAAGTCCGAATGAAGTGAAAGCAGTCCCAAAAGTTCAATATCTCAGTCAGCAAGTTGGTCCTAGAAATTCTTTCAAACAGAAGCATGTAAGAAAATGAAATACTGCTACGTACCCAGGGGTACATCTGTAAATAAAGTTTTTATCCTTATTATTATTAAGTCCATCCAGGAGGACCTCTTTGCAATTCTCAGAAATCTTTATAACACGTGCATATTTCAGAAAGGTTGAGTACTAAAGATGCAAATCACCAATGGCAATCAAGTGAACAATTCATGACCCACGTGGCAATGGTTGGGGCAAAAACCCTTTTGTTATCAATTGGATTCTTTAACAAGATCTTCGAGCTCATCTACAACTCCATTAACCATTGCAGAGAGGATCCTCTACAGTGGTGTTGTGCTTGCTGTAACCATGGGAACCTCTCAATCTTGATCGAGCGATTCACAAGATTTTGCACGGTACGGGCCCACAAAACGTGCAAAATCGTACAAATCGCTCGATCAAGATCGAGCGTTTCCCACGATCATAGCAGGTGCCGCTCCATTTTGGACCACAACATACAATCCGGGTCCTAACCATCACTACCTCGACTACGTCGAGGTCTATGTTCACTTCCAGGAGATCATTGACTCAGTAGCCCCTACTGCTTATGCCTTCCAATACCCACGAGGAAAGTTATTCACACTCATCCTTATTTATCCCCTTTTAGGAGGATGACATGTATGAGGTTGGTGTTCGTGATCACGTGCATCGCCTTTTATGACAAAATCATTGAGGTATTACATAAATGATCGTGGAAGCAGCTTTACTAAGGTCACAAAGAAGCTGAAGGAGAAGGGTGTAGACCTGGACAACAACTGCTTCTTGATTATTCGGGTTTTATTCACAGTACTACTTGATAACTTCCATGTTCTAAGATTTTTAGGTTTTATTATCAATACCAATAACTTTCCATGTTCTAAGATTTTAAGTTTTGATCTCAATGATTTGTAGTGTGGATCTTCTGTGTAGGTTGAGGTTGGGCAGATCTCGCCTATGAAGCCAAAGGCACATGGATCACACGATGAAGGATTTCTTGAGTACTTGGAGGATATCATTGCATGATATTTCTCCCGATCTCTTCTTCATTCTTTTTTTCCGCATTCATTTGATCACCATCAAGGTTTCATCTGACTTTGTCCTCTTGACGATCGGGTACCTCTCTCGCAATTGGAGACGGTAAGGTTTGACACAAAAATAATTCATTTTTACCTTAACGAATACAAGAAGGGGTTACCGGAAAATATCTTGATTGAAGTTTTTTATTAGTACTTTCTCCATTAAAGTGTTTGTGTTCAACTGGATTTGTCTCCATAACAAGGTTTGCAGTTGATTTTTCATTGTGTTTATTTGATTTTTTCATTGTTATTATGTGGCTAACTAGGTTGGAACATAATCTATTACTATTAAACATAATCTATTACTATTACTAAGGTGTGTTTTTCATTGTGGTTATTTGTTTATGTTCGATTGTCTTTGCAAGCTATCTGGAATACTTTCAAATGATTTTTCTTTGTGATTTTTGGCTTTTTCAATTTGATTGTATGGTTAACTGTGCTAGATATATGTTGATGAAATGATATCCGACAAAAAGAAGAAAGTGCTCCAATTTTTTTGAAAAATTATCTGCCAATAAACCACGTAGTTGTTTTTTTCAATGTATAAAGTTAGGAACAACAAATGTATTAAAATTGAAACTTTTATTATCTTTCTTCACTCTTTTTAATTGGTACTTTAATGTGTTGGAATCTCAAACCTAGCTTTCTTTTAAAAAAGTTATTATAGATAGATGACTTATTAAATTTGTCAGATTATTTTGACCATATAATATTAATTAGTTGTCAATTATATTTATATAAAACACATGCCTAATTTTTTAAACATCTTCATGTGTTCTAAATATTTCATTTTACTTCCGTCGCGAAGCGCGGGTATGCACCCTAGTTCTATACTAAAGCTGGGTCCCCAATCCCAGCTTTAGACACGTGGATACCTCAGGTGTTTTGCCTTGCATCTCCATTCTTTCCCTTCCATTTCCATTTGCAAACGATTATGGTCAGCGCCTCTCTTTTGTTCCCATCCGCTCTCCCAAGTCCCAACCGCACTTACAGTCTCTCTCTCCTCACTGTAAAAATGCCAAATCCTATTCCATTTCACACGATGTGGCTTGCACCCTCTCCACAAATAGAAAACGTCGTTCCTTTCTCCAAATCTCTCTCTCTCCATTGTCTCTCTCTTCGATTTCTCTATATTTGAATTTTAAATCACCTTTGACACTTTCTATATTTAAAATTTATATTACCTTTGAAAATAGTATCAATTTCATCAATTCATTTTAACTTATTTTGACAATTGTAACTATATATATATATATCAAAATACTTATTATTTGATATTAAAAAGGATTACCGAGAGTGAGCTAAAAAATTAGTTGAAATATAGATGGATAACGATTCTTCTATGGAATTTGATCATGTTATTCTTTCATTTTTTATTTAGATTGTAAAATATAATTAAATCATAATCTTAATTTTTATGAATTACAATCTTCCTATAATTCATTGTTTTAAAAAAATATTCAATATATATATATATATACATATGAAAAAATTAGCTATGAGGAGAAATATAAATATTAATATTACTGTCATCTTAATGTGATAAAAGAATAAAGCTGGATTTCACCCAACTTTTTCTTCAAGATTGACACGTGGCATCTTACAGTGTTTTCCTAAATCTTTCCTCATGCGCGCTCTCTTTCCTTTCTCCTCTTTCCCGGCCTTTACTCTCTCTCCGTAATTCTTGCCACGTGGACATCCTCGTTGGTGCCTCTCACATGCAATTGCCGCCTTCTTCCCTCTTTTGTGATCTCTCTCCCTCACTAATGTCTCTCCATTCTCTCTCTATCCATGACTTTTCCCTATTCATCTCTCTTTTTTTTCAACTACCATTTCTCCATTCTCTATCTCTCTCCATGACTTCCCATGTTTATCTCTCTCCGTTTCAAATCCCACACAAGGCCAACACCTTCTCCATATACCTATATTATATTAAGTAAATTATCAACTTACATGATTACACATTCTGCTAATATATTTTAATAAACTTTGTAATTTTCTTTTTTTACTTCGTCAAGCTTATTAATTAGACTTACTTTTTATATGATATATTATTTATACTATTTTTTAAGATGAAAAAATTACGAATGTAACTATTGCAATAAAAATATTTAATTTTCAAAATCATAAAAAGAACTTTAATATAATATGTAACTATTTGTCAAACGGAATTATAATATTAGTTATCAATGTATGTTAATGCTGAGTGCAAAAACTGATTAAAAAGACACTACTACAAAATTAGAATATAATACATTTTCCCCATATCTATCCCTAAATCAGTCATTGTTAAATATATAGCGATAATATTATTCATTGTAACATAAATTTTTATATTCAAAATTAGCGACGAAAACTATATCATTAGCGATGGTCCATATAGTGATGCTTATCTATTGTTATTTTAAAAAACTTTAACAAATCATCGTTATTTTTTAGTTTAAAAATTCAAAATAATTATTTAAAATTTTGAAAAATAATAACATATGAGTGCTGATATATGGATGTTCACTAATGATATGACGATGGATATAATATTCGTTGCTAATTTCAAGTATCTGTTATAGTGATTTTTTTTCAAAAACCATCACTGAATCAACCGTTGAAAATTTATTTTGTTTATTTTGCAACACATAGAATTATTGCTATATTTGTAACAATGGTTGATTTATTGAAGATTTTGAAAAAAAATGACCTTATAGCCCAATTTTATCATAGTGTACTATGAAAATGGCTATTGAAACAAAGATCGCCTCAAAAAAAATCTATTTTATGCATATAGCATCCTATCATTGATCAATATCCACATCTATGCATAAAAGTACACATATATGATACATATATCTGTATTGTATTCTTGATATCTACTGTATTGAATAAACAAGCAATAATGTGTTACATATTATAAATATTAAGTAGATCCATCATTTTATTTAAACAAATTATAGTAGTCTAAGCATCCTCAAAATGATGAAAGGCATGGGCTATCAATCTTCCATACATAAAAGTCTAAATATCTATATTCTATACTATATACTAAAGTCAGGTTTTTCTCAACTTATTCCCTCCTAGCAGCACATGTCACGCCTCTCTTCCTTCCCTCATGAGAATCTCTCTCTTCCTACGGAAGGCCCCTCACTCTCTCCTTATTCACACACACGACTCTCCCCTCACTCACGCTATTCTCTACCCGTAATTGACGTTCTCTCGCCCTATTTCTTTCTGACATCATTCCATATTTAGATTTTATAATTAACGGCATTACTCTTATGACATTATGCATTTTAAAATCAAATAGCATTAACTTTCTACATTCTTTATAGAACTTGATTGTTTGTATATGCTATATAATTAAATTAAGAAATAAAAATTTAGATTAGATATTGTTTTATCGATATTATCATCAATATCATTTGCTTTTAACGTTGCATATTAAACGTTGCATATAAATTTAAAGGATTATTCTTACTCCTTTGATAGTTACTTAATAACACACTCAATTTTTCTATAAACACTCAATTTATTCGGTTATACATAGAATAAGTAAATTAAAGAATTCTATTTTAACTCATCTTTTATCTAAAATTATACAAAAGTTAGTTACATTTTCTAGCATTATATATGAATACAATATTGTAATCATTTATTTATAGTTGCTTCTTGAAGATTACTCTAAGAAAGTAGTGGTGGAACTTATATTCCAAAAAAGATAGGGGCATAACTGATATTGTATAAGTTAAGAAGGGAACAAATGATAAAAATCTTACTATTTCATTATTTAAACCTGTATTTTTTGAAAAGTTATCAAACCATCAAAATTAGATCAATCCGGGTCAACCCGGTCAGACCGATTTTTTTATTTTTTCTTATTTTTTTTCGAAATTAACTGCATAAAACCAGTCGAACCGATCGGAAGGGGACGGTTCTCGATCCAACCGATCCGACCTGCCGGTCCGGTTCGATTTTTTAAACCACGATTGAAACACATTTATCTTTTTTGTGCATTATGATGATAAAACTTGGTTATATATTATGTATTTTTTATTTGAAACAGAACATTAATGATGGCAACTTATAATGTTTTTTTAGGAATGGTCTTGCGATCTTGTAGGTACAAGCAACATTAATTGTGAATAAGAGAAAATTCAAAGTCTTTTTTCAATCCACATATATTTTGTTATTGGCTTTACCTGACTTCACAGTGTGTAAGCTTATTATTAAATGTGCTAAATCCTTTCACCACTAAATCTTGCCTCATTCTTACGATTAATATTTATATACTCTAATTAAAACTGGGGTTTTCAGCCGTTGTATGACACGTGGGTTCATCAGGGTGTTTTCTTTCTCCTCTATTATTCCCTCCCTTTTTAGCATTCCCGCTTCTGTACCGTCTCAACTTCCAACACGCCTATTGCTATGCTGTCAGCACGTAATCCCATCTCCAATTCTATACACTTCACCCTCTCTTCCGTTTCACACACGAAAATCCTCCTCCCTTTTCTGGGATAATCTACACTATCCGTTCTTTCCTCCCCCACTTATACACCAACTCTCTCCCCACATGCCTTTTCTTTGTCTCTCCTCACAATTTGTATCCTCTCTCTCCCTCTTCTAAATTTAGAATATCATAGGTCTATTTATTTATATTAAAAAATATTTCAGAGTCTTTGCTTCTCAAAATCAAACCGTTTATAATTTTTAACATCCTTTTTAACATTTGATGGTTTGTATATGCCGTTGTTATTTAAATGAATAGGTATTATTTGGATCGTCCACTTTAGTCCATCAAGTTATATTGCTGTCTTTGCCATTCCATCATGTTTATTAGCACATTTTTTGTCCTTACAATAATTATTGATATAAAATCCACATCAATTGAATATAAAGAATGCATATCTTTTGCTACTTTTTCAAAGATTTGCGATTCATTTTTTCAGAGAAATGTCAAGTGAAGTATTTACCACAGTAAAAAAATAAGATCCAACTTTAAAAAACACACCACTTTTATTAAAAAAATTATTCCGAATGATCAATATTATTTAATTACAGGTTATTCGATATTTCTACCCATTCTTTAACATATGTAACTATAAAATAATAAATAAAAGTATAATATATATGTTATCAATATCAGTTCACGTAATTGAATGCTTATAGTAGATCTAATATTCCTATGAATATTGTATAATATTATATATCTTTATAAGGTATAACATAATTTGTTTACCATTATTAGTCACTATTTAAAAAAATCTATTACAGAAGTTATTTTACAAGTATGTTATATTGGTGTACATATAAGCAAACCGACATTAGAAAATTGAATAAGATGATGAAATGTAGTCATTGTAAAAAACATTCTATACATAAAAAATAATATAATTAAAAGTCTCATTATTATTTTTATCAATTCCTTTAAAATATACAAAAAATGTTGTAATATAAACAACAATTACAATGACTAATAACTACATATACAACATTCAAGGTATTTGAGGCTACTTACTTCGCAACCTTCTTCCTTTAACATTTATACATTTTAAAAATACAATCTTAAGTATTGAATATATATAACACCTAATACAATTTAAAATAAAATCAAAACAAACCATGTATCATGTTAACTAGTGTATAAACCCGTGCGTTGCACGGGGAAATATACGAAATATAATAGAATAATATATTTCTTTGAAGATCATTGAAATTTAAGAAAAACTTATATTTATGCAGTGACGGAGAGAAGGGGGGCGGGTGGGGGCTTGGCCCCCCCGGCTCTCGACCGAAATCCGTATATATGTTTAATATATAGTACTATACATAATCCAAATACATTATTTAATAACAAAAAAACACATGTTATGTATAATAGCCCCCCATATATCTCAACAAAAAATCAATATATAGGAAATAAAGGAGTTCCCCCATCCCAATTTTCCGTAATTTTTTTATTTTTTTGAAAAATATCATCATGTATATTCATTTATATATTCCTTCAACATGTCATTTAAATTTCGTCAGAAATAGAGACTCATTTGCCCTCCATCTAGAGCATGCAATTTTAAAGGTCTAAACATTGTTGTAATCGACCTGTTCTAGATGGAGGGCATAGGAGTCTCTGTTTCTGACGAAATTCGAATGACATATAGGTGGGATATATAGATGAATACACATGATGCTATTTAAAAAAATAAAAAAACTCAAAAAATGGGGCAGGGATAGCCCCATTGGACCCATATATATAATCTAATTACAATAATTAACTATTAGCAATACATGATGTGCATAACCAGATATTGATACAACTGTATACATCCATCATCACATACGTTTGTAAATCGTCACAGATATGTATTTTTTATTTTATGATATATTATATAGATAATGATTTTTCTTTTTTTATTTTATTTACATATACAAAAATGGATTTAGATATCTCTTTCATTTTTTAGGATCGTAAAACATATACGGTTATATATTTTTTCTAGTGTATACTTATATGGATACATATACCTATTTGTATTCGCATGTTTGCAACCCTATTTTTATCTACGTCTGTTTTAAATTAGATATGCAGATAAATATACACATGCCAAATATATATAATCAATAGGATAAAGGATTGGTACACATGTCTATATTTATCTGCATCCATGTAAGTAAAAAATATTGTATAGAGTTACTTGTTTGAAAATATTAAATCTAGTGGTATTACTTAATATCATAGTAATAAATATATATTTCAGTGATATGAAGAGTTTTGTATGGATCTTTTTATCAATACAATGTTTATAGATATTTTTATGTCCGATTATAAGTTTATATAGGTACTTTTATAAAAATCTATTCCCAATATTAATTTCGATCCATTACAGAATACAGAATCATTGGAAATTCACCTTATAGATTGCATTCGTTTCCAAGAATCCAACTTTATAGATTTAAACTTCCATTAATTTTTATTTATCTTCCAAATTTCGCTCAAATCTGATGTCATTTCTTATTTTTTTCTTAGGTTAAAAGTCCAATCAATATTTAAGAAATTTAAGTCTCGTTTAAAAGAGAAACAAACTTTTAGCCACTGATATAAAATAACAAATGATCTTGGCTTTAAGCAAAATTTGGAGGATATGTATAACATTATTCGAAGATTCTATCTATAAGGTTGGATTTAAAGAAACAAAATTGAACAAAAAATAGTTACAGAATCTCTTTTGTACGTCATGCTACATCAGAGGAACTATTCCCCAAATATTAACAACTAAAATGACAACATAAATTAGATAAATAATATCTAAATAATTTAGCCTCCCAAGATGAATTTTCTGGCTTCGTCTCTGTATTTATACTTCTACCATACTCCTAGTTATTTTTTATCTGAAGTTAATTCACTTTTAGCATTAAAGAGAATATTCAATTCCACCTTATATATCCAGAATATAATCACGTTTTTAAATTACCGTGAGGGCTATGCCATTTAAAAATACGTGAGTTTATATGCATCCTTTATGAAAAAAACAACTCGGAAATCTCACGTAAAGTATATATATATATATATATAATTTTAATACTTAGTAAGACAGCATAGTTCCACCTTAATAAGATATAATTTTAATACTTAATAAGACATCATAATTCGACCTTAATAAGCCCGACGAGGTGAAAGCTCTAGGTGATCTGGTCTTCAATAAATATCATGAGGGCTATGTCATATCCTAAACTTTCCTCGTACTCCCCATTTCCAATTCCATCAACTATCTCCAATATCAAAATCAAAAATACATTTTTCCTTCCTTGCTCTGTCTTTTATTCTCGTCATGCCCGAATGATAGCTTGGTTCTATTCCTATCAATCTCAATCCAAAATGCCATATTTCCGACCCATCTCGTGATACAGATTCCTGCATCAACGAGAAAAACATAGTTTTTTTAGAAATTTGGCATATTATTTTCAATCATTTTCTTCTTTTAAGGAACTAAACTTCAAAGGTAGAAAGCGTATGAGTTGGGTTAAAGCCACAACCATCCAAATCATGACCATGTCGTGGAAAAAGATCTCAAGAAATCATTGGATTGTCCATTAGCAAAACATGATATTCATTGCATATTATAAGAATTAAATATTATTTTTGAAGGAATAATGTTCGTTGTCATAAGTTTAACATGAAAGATATTATATAGATAAAGTCAAAACCGTGCATACAAAAATTATATGTCTACGATATCCAACAATTGAGATCTATCAATTAAATTTGAGTATATAAAATCACAAGATATCTTGAGATTAAATCATTATTTTATTAACTATTGCTACCAAAAAAAGTCAGCATTTATGATTTATTTCTCTACATAAAAAGAAAATTAATAATAGGAAAAAATGGAGCTTCCCCCACACTATTTTTCTGTAATTTTTTATTATTTTGAAAAATATGACCATGTATATTCATTTATATATCCCTCCAATATGTCATTCGAATTTCATCAGAAGCAGAGACTTCTATGCCCTCCATCTACGATGAGTAATTTTAACGGTCTAAACATTATTGTAATCTACATGTTCTAGATAGAGGGCATATGAGTGTTCGTTTCTAACGAAATTCGAATGACATATTGGAGGGCTATATAGATGAATATATATATATATATATGGTGATATTTTTAAAAAAATAAAAAAATTGTTGAAAAATAGCGAGAAGACAATCTGATCAAAGCCTTAATAATATAATCCTAAATATAATCAAATAGTTGGCAAACCTCCTTTGTATATTTTTAATATAAAATTTAAATTTACCCAAAAAAGTCTCGACCTGTCAACCTACGATTGAGTAAACATTGCGGAGCCGACATGCCAATTTCCAATTATGTAAATAAACCGACTCCCCATTTCCAATTCCATCAACTATCTCCAATATCAAAATCAAAAATACATTTTTCCTTCCTTGCTCTGTCTTTTATTCTCGTCATGCCCGAATGATAGCTTGGTTCTATTCCTATCAATCTCAATCCAAAATGCCATATTTCCGACCCATCTCGTGATACATATTCCTGCATCAGCGAGAAAAACATAGTTTTTTTTAGAAATTTGGCATATTATTTTCAATCATTTTCTTCTTTTAAGAAACTAAACTTCAAAGGTAGAAAGCGTATGAGCTGGGTTAAAGCCACAACCATCCAAATCATGACCATGTCGTGGAAAAAGATCTCAAGAAATCATTGGATTGTCCATTAGCAAAACATGATATTCATTGCATATTATAAGAATTAAATATTATTTTTGAAGGAATAATGTTCGTTGTCATAAGTTTAACATGAAAGATATTATATAGATAAAGTCAAAACCGTGCATACAAAAATTATATGTCTACGATATCCAACAATTGAGATCTATCAATTAAATTTGAGTATACAAAATCACAAGATATCTTGAGATTAAATCATTATTTTATTAACTATTGCTACCAAAAAAAGTCAGCATTTATGATTTATTTCTCTACATAAAAAGAAAATTAATAATAGGAAAAAATGGAGCTTCCCCCACACTATTTTTCTGTAATTTTTTATTATTTTGAAAAATATGACCATGTATATTCATTTATATATCCCTCCAATATGTCATTCGAATTTCATCAGAAGTAGAGACTTCTATGCCCTCCATCTACGATGAGTAATTTTAACGGTCTAAACATTATTGTAATCTACATGTTCTAGATGGAGGCCATATGAGTCTTCGTTTCTAACGAAATTCGAATGACATATTGGAGGGCTATATAGATGAATATATATATGGTGATATTTTTAAAAAAATAAAAAAATTATTGAAAAATAGCGAGAAGACAATCTCAACAAATCCTTAATAATATAATCCTAAATATAATCAAATAGTTGGCAAACCTCCTTTGTATATTTTTAATATAAAATTTAAATTTACCCAAAAAAGTCTCGACCTGTCAACCTACGATTGAGTAAACATTGCGGAGCTGACATGCCAATTTCCAATTATGTAAATAAACTGTTATTTTAATATAACATTCGGCATTGTAGCTACAGTAACTGCTACAGTGCCTACTGCACGACGCTTAATATATTGTAAGATTATTTATAAGATATATTATTTAACAATACAAATATATGTGTTTGGTCAATTAATATGTTATAAACAAACCGTCACCGATAACAAAAAAATTTATTCCATACCTTTCTTGAAGTTTGTAAGTATTTAACACGAAAATAGTTCATAAAAACATTCAATTTGAAGCATCAATACCAATCTGAAGAAATGACAATGATATTCAAATATTTATTATGGTGGGTCACTTTTGTCATAGTAGATTTTCCTTTTGAATTCAATAGTACTCATGGTAGAATATCAAATTACAAGTCGATAATCAAATAGTCAAATTCACATTTGATAAATTCGAATTACTAATACTACTTATAATCTTATATTATTAGGGTTATACGGGGTTGCCACTTAGAAGGAGCTAACTTAGCTCTCCCGCTCTATTTTCCTATTTTTTATTTTTTTGTGAAAATTATTTCTGTGGAAATTCGTCATTATATCTCTATATTATGCCATTCAAATTTCGTGCGAGACAAAAACTCCAACGGCCTCCATCCAGACTGTAATTTTTTAACGGTCGTAGAATAGTTGAAATCGACCCCTGTCTGGATGCAGGCTATAAGAGTATCTGTTTTGCATGAAATTTGAATGATATAATATAGGGGATATATTTATGAAATTCCACGGACAAACTCATCGTACGTACGTGGCAATTACAATTGTTCCACACGGCATGCCAGACCCCGCGTCCTGACCAAACTGACTCCTCTATTCTCCATAATAACAAGAATATCCCAGCGATTTCCTAAACTTCTAGCTTTGTAGCATCAGACGGGTGACATCAACCCGATTGGGTGATGTGATGCGATGGAGGTCATTCGTGGGAAGATGGACTTTTTCGTCAAATCCGTTGGGGTAAGCAGCAAAAAGGGACATCACGTGCTTGCAGGATGTCAGAGATGATCGCACGCGGGATGCACGTGATCTACACTTTAGTACAGAAAGCAACATGTGTGGGTTGTTGTAGTTTACTACTTTTCCGAACTACTGCCGTGAAAGGGAGGAAGGTTTTCTGCTAAGTTGGGGAGGACGTGGATATATAGGTTATGTTGGATAATAGAATTTTTCTTTATTGGATATTTTGCAGAATGTCGTTTTTTTAAAGGATATTTTTGCACCATGGCCATCATAATATATTTAATTACACAAAACCCCCATAATCTTACTTATTCTAGCATTGTGAATATTGGTTGAAATGATCTTAGGGGTTATGGTGTAATTGGACATGATTTCAAGGGTTATGGTGTAAAAGTTTAAAAAGGTTCTTTTTCTCTGTCTTCGTGTTTGTCTGATTCACAAACAAGTCCTTCTACAGTCGATTCACATGTTCTATCACGTGAGCTGCTTGGCGTTTACCTATGCAATTTTTATAGGAATAATAAAAAAGATTAGGTTGCATATATATCATCGACTCGAGATCTCAGGATATTAAAGTTTACTTTTGTATGAAGGAGATATAGATGCAAACAGACTATTTTAGAAATCAATGAAATTTGTATGTTTTCGGTGATGAAAGATGTGCACTGTGCACAAATGGTATTTCTTTTTGATAAAATGATTTTCATATCTTCAATAAATCAAGATCATAATATTAGAATATATTATTTAAACAATGGATGATACAAAATTGTTCAAAATGATTAGTATCAAGCAGAACATAACATATGCATCATATAACTTTTCATTTTTTTATAGTTATTAATGAGTATAATTGTTCAATACATGAAAGATGGAATTCGTTGAATTATATATATCTATGGACCAAAAATCAGTCACAGTTTGGGATTAAGTATTAAAAATATTTTTCAAAAATTTAAAAAATTAAAAATGATTATAATGAACATTAAAATAGTTAAAATTTACACATTTCTATCTCTCTTTTTCATTACTTTATGCATTTTTTGTATTTAGTTATAAAACAATAAGAATGATGTATCCAAAAATTTACATTTAACAAATGTAAATAATGGATAATTAGCATCCGATTTATTTTATAATTGATAGATAACATCAAATCAATAATTTACTATTGAAACAAAAAAATATCTTGGATTTAAGCATAACTTTATGTTCAAAAAAATAAAAATCTTTAATATAGATTATATACTTTGAAAAATATGAAATTCAAAAGATTCATTCTAAACACAACTAAATTAATGTTACTTTATTTTTAATTTTGATGATAATTTTGGACATGTATATAATAAAAAAAGTAAAAATAAATAAATCCGCAGCGGAGCACGGGTATATATCCAAGTATTAATTAAAATCAACATTTGTTTCATCACAACGCAGCCAAGCGCGATTCTCAATTCGAGTAGGGTTCTATAGGTAGGGTTTGCCTTTTTCCGTCAAATCATCGATTTTCGCCGCCGCCTCCAATCAATTGTCGGTGCCGCCTCCAATCGACCGTCGGCTGCTCCTCCGAGCTACCGTCAGCGCCGCCTCTGAGCAACCGTCGGCGCCGCCACCGTTAGCGCCGCCTCCTAGCAACCGTGGGTGCTAACTGCTAACGATCTTCATCTCGTTCTCACCTTCAAATCCCTAAATCGCTTCCCTTTCCTTCTAAAATTCTATTCTTTGTTCAGATGTCCGTAGAATTGATGCCGTATTCGAATTTTTAAAGTTAAATTGCTTTTTATGTCTCCGTCTATGAATGTGATCTTCCCGATTTTACAGGTTTTCGGATAAAACTGGTGCTTTGTTTTTTTTTTACTTCCATCGGTTCTAAATTTGTGAATATACAATTCCGATTGCATAAAAAGTGAATTTTTTGCAGATTTTGTGGTCATATCGGTGCCTTCTGTTGTTGATGAAGTTCTCTTTGAATAACTAGACAAACTGGAACGTGCATGCTATTAAACATGTGCATTCCGTTGAGGCATGAAATACAATGTTGTCATTAAACATGTCTATTTGTTATTAATATGTTAATAATTGATAAGAATAATGTTTTTAGAAATATGTTTAGAACTGTGAAATTGATATATTTACAATATTTTATGCGTACCCACAGGTATCAATGATCCATTTAAGTATTCCAGGTACCTGTTAGAACTAAGTGCCTGTTGGAGCTTTGGGTTGATCTGTGACCCGGTGATGATGGGATAAGGCGGGTCGGCATTGAACAGATCAACCAGCTGTCCAGTTCACACCCCTACGATTAGTCTAACAAATGAGAGATGGAGGGTAGGATAGATTCGATGGATTATTCCTTTTATTTATGCAGACATCTCAACGATCTTTTCCACCCTTGCCTTCCACATCTGCTTTCACCGCATCGAATAGGTCTCCTTCGGTGAGACTTGGAGGCCTTTACTTGACCCCAGAGAGAGAGAGCGCATTTATTCCCTCCATCGCTTGTAGGATAGGATAAGCGCAAAGTTATAGATAAGGTTGGTTTGGAAAAGATGATTTTTTTCCATGTAAAATAATGTCATCTTATATGTAAAAGGAGCAGATTGCTCCAAAGCGTGAGTGCACGCAGCTTTCTATATCCAAGACAACCCGATTGAGAGTTTGTTCGTTTAAGATGTATTCAAAGCACATGGGTTTCTTTTTCGTAGTTTTCTTCTAAATACATGGGCTATTTTTTGCTAGTTTTCTTTTTAATCCAGATTCAGGGGTGTGCACGGGGCGGGTCATAGATCAACCCAACTATTACAATGAGCACCTGGATCTAACAGGTATCCAGATTATTTGAATGGAGCATGTTTACCTGTCCGTACCCATGGAATCTATCCCTTCATAGTTTGGTGACCTCAGCTCGGTATTTCTTCATTGACCTCTCCAACAGCACCCTCACCGGATATATCCCATAGAGCTTGACCAACATCCACTCCCTTGTGAATAGCAATACATGACAATCAAACTCCCAATCACTTTGACGCAGCTCTTGATAAAACAACTCCACTGTTATCCTGATACTAACATCCAAAAAAATCGTAAATCGTGTGTGAAGTTGAAGATATCAGAACAATTTCACATGGCTCGACCAGAAGCACAACCTGGTCAGAAATCTGGACGACTTCCTTGCCACAATTTCTGTCTTCCTGGCAATTCTCACTTGAACTTGCATCTTCTTGCACACATCCCCTAGCTGTGCCACCTTCCATCGAGTTCCTTTGAGATGAGCCTTGAGCTTCTCGCATTAGGTAGACATGCTGACACGCTTCACATAGAGGAACATCTGTTCTCTGCATTGGGGGCTCTTCCTCTTGTCGCAAGGAGGGCTTCTTGGGAAGCTGTAGTTGCTGGAGTTCGGAAGTAGACCTCTCACAGCTTGGACTGTTGGAACATGAGCGCTTTGATTACTGTCCATGATGCCATTTTCGTGTTCCTCCTGCGTTGCTTGCAGGCTTCCAATGGTAGCTTTCTGTAGTCTAGACCACAGCATATAATGACATTTCTTCCTCAGTAGATCAGGATGAACCTGTCAAATCCTACTATTGTTTCTTTTGGTCGAAGATCACAAAACATGGCAATTTGACATCGAAACTAAATTACAACTTGTAAACACATGCTTTAAATTGGACACAAAGAAAGTAATCACCTTGATATACATGTCGATATCACGGTAGATGGCATCGAAGGATTCTCGAGCTGAATCATTGCCAACGACATTAACTTATGATGCTTTAGACTGGGATTAGATGCAGTTTCAGCCAGATCCAACAAGCTTCCAACTTTCTTCAGCCGAGTTGGAGATTAGCATCCACTCTGGTGGATAAATCAACCTGCAAATACGATCAAGTTGGTAGGGGCATGGAGATGAGTATGTAGATTCATGGGCATCATCTGAGTTAGAGGGACAATGAGATGGGTTGACCCACGGGTACCCATAGACCATAGGGTCGGATCCCCATATGTTACGGGTCAAAAAGGGTTGGGTATCCGATCCAGAATGATATGTTGGATACCAATGTGTTTAGTGTCGGCCTAACATGTTGGATCGGATACCCATCTAACCCATAAATCGTATACAACTTTCCTTACATGGGCTTTTTTGCAGGATTTTCTTCTAAAAATTGTTTCGATCGGGGGATACGTCCCCTAGTATGGAAGACATAGGGCATGTGTAAGAACTCTGTGTGGTGGAACCATCGGGTTGATTGTTCTTTCTTGACTGCTTTATATTAGACGATGAAACAGATCTATTGTTCTTAAAAAGTTGAAAAAGACATTTATGTTTGCTCATATGGGTCTTTATACATATACTTCTGTCAAGAAGCCTAACAATCTTTACAAATCAGAGTAAACCTGACCAAAATGTGAGGGGGCCGGCCCATGGGCTGGGCTGAACGATCGAGGTTCAAAAACCTCTATCCAAAGCTCACCATGATCCATTTTGTTCTTTTTTCATTTATTTTTTAAAGGTATTTAATACGTATGAATGATTTTATTAATACCATTTATACTTTATATAACTAATATAAGTAGTTTACATGTTACTTGATATGTAAACTACTACAACAACAACAACAAAGCATTTTCCCACTACATGGATTCTTCACCACCATTCAGATCTATCTTGGGTCAATCTCGGGCTTATGTCCAAAATATTAACATCCCTTCATATATTCTTTTTCCAACACTTCTTGGGCCGTCCTCGCCCTCTCTTAGCTGACTCAACATCCCAACACTCGCATCTCCTAATTGGTGCATTAGCTGATCTTCTCTGCAAATGATCAAATCATCTTAAGCGATTTTCTCGCATCATATCCTCTATCAAAGCTACACTAACTTTCTTTCTGATTTAATCATTCCAAATCCGATTTTTACATGTGTGTCCACACATCCACCTTAGCATTTTCATTTCTGCTACTCCATTCTTTGCACATGTCTATGGTTCACAGGACAACCACTTGACCTATAAACTATTAAATTTTATTTGAAACTAGCGTCACATATGAAAAACTTGAAGTGTAACATATTAATACATGTATTATTCATGTTATATTTATATATTTTTTATTTCTTGCAGGCCGGGCTAGAGTGGTCCAAGCCTAAATCTCCTAGTCCAAGCCAGTCCCATGAGCGGGTTGGGTAGGTTGGGTGGACAGGGCCCCAGCCTGTTGGCCGGGTCTGCATCAGAGCCCATCGATGATTAGTGCATAGGGAGCCCAATCAACATCAAAAAGGAACCTCAAAATGAGTAGATGTAGTGATTACATCTCGAACTCCCTGTTAAATTTTGGCGAAGGAGAGGTCCGAACAGACAGTGAACCTGCACACCAAAAATCATTGAAATACCATTAGCTCCCACAAAGTTAACCTAGGATCTGAGAAAACGTTTTAACAACAATGGAACCAAAGGGAGTTATAATATTAGAAATTAGACAAGTTAGTGTTTTTTCCCTTTTGGAATAAGCACCGTCATCTTTCTTTCCAAATTAACCACTCAATGGATGATATATTAGCCTTGATATGTTATAAGTGATGGGTTTTTTTCACCAAATATTTGTACAAAAGATACATTTGAAGCTTTCCTCAAACAAAGGAAGTCCACAAAACAAGAACAACAACAAAACTTTTCCCACAATTAAGTAGGGTCAGCTACATGGATTATTCACCTCCATTCAGATATATCTTGAGTCAATCTCGGGCTTATATCTAAAACACTAAGATCTATTATTATAGTCTCTTTCCAACACTTCTTGGGCCATCCTCACACTCTCTTAGCTAGCTCAACATCCCAATACTCGCATCTCCTAACTGGTGCATCAATTGTTCTTCTTTGCAAATGACCAAACCATCTTGTACGATTTTCTATCATCTTATCCTCAACCGAAGCTACACCAACTTTCAATCTGATTGCATCATTCCGAATCCGATCTTTACGTGTGTGTTTACACATCCGCCTTAGCATTTTCATTTATGCTACAACCATTCTCTGCACATATCTATGGTTTACATGCAAACATCCAGATCCATAGAGCATAGTAGATGTCATGGCTGCTTTGTAAAACTTTCCTTTAATTTTTAAAGAAATTTTCTTATCATAGAGAACACCAGAAGCTTCTCTCCACTTTAGTCAGCCTGTTTTTATTCTATTAATAACATCTCCATCAATTTGCCCATCGTGTTATAAAACAGATCCCAGATATCTAAAGAATCTCTCTTCTGAATGTTATCGTCACCAATCTTCACCTTGATTCCTTCACCATTATTTCATTAAAGGTGCACTGCATATATTCCGTCTTAGCCCTGTTTATACGAAATCCTTTAGTCTCCAATGCATGTTTCTAGACCTCAAGCTTCTCATTTACTCCATCTCTAGTCTTGTCAATCAATACAATATCATCAACAAATAACATACACCAAGGTAACTCATCCTGAATGTGACTTGTCAACTCCTCGATAATCAAAGTAAAAAGAAATGGACTCAAAGCTGAACTTTGATATAAACCAATGTTGATGTAAACATAGTGTCTTCTCAGACGAGATCCTTACATAAGATAAAACCCTATCATATATATCCTTTATGAGGTTAATGTATAGGACAAATACTTGTCTCTTCTCCAAAACTCTCCACAATATTTCTCATGGGATAGAATCATAAGCCTTCTCTAAATCAATAAAGATCGGAGGTAGGCAATTTTTTAAAAAATAATGTAAAGTCACACTTACAAAGTGATGTGATACCATGATTTAGAGTCATTTTTACATTAAACACACTACTTTGGAGTGTGAGTACCACATTTGGTGTGCATATCATATATCATTTGCAATATACTTGTTATGAAGAAGTAGTCATTAAAAATAAGATACGGACTGGTAAAAAGGTTTTTTTCCCAAAAATTATGGTGAAATCAGGAGCTTATTCCTTTATTTTCAAGACGATGGTAAATATTAGAAGTTAACCCTTTCCTCCTTGTAACATCTTATCAAGGTTGCAAAAATTGGTAGCAGGTAGTCGATCGGTTAGATCACTAGCCAAGGACTAATCGACAGTCGGGGTGACTAATCAGATTTAGTCAAGATTTAATCAACTTTGAAGTTTTAATTATTTTAAATATATAAATTATTTTAATATGTATATTCTTATATATTTACATAGATTTGTAATTTTTTATATTATCATAATGAAAGAAAATAAGTAATTGAACTTGAATAAAACATTAAGCATCAAGAATAAGTTTGTTTTTAAAAAGCAAAAAATAAAAAATATAGTATCTCCAAGCAAAAATCAGTACTCGATCAGCCACCCCACCGACTAGACTAGTTGGACCGACTAGACGAACCAATCGGGAGACTTTTACAACAGTGCACCTTGTTGATAAGCAAGTCAACTCCATTTAGATCTCCCTCAAGATGTGTGTAGTGTAGCGCTTGCCAAAGTTTAAGCAGCTTAGGACAAAGATTCAGAGTAGCATGATGTTAGAGAGAGATGAACCAATTACTAGGAACCCTGAGTTTGCATAATGTTAGCTTCCCAGAATCCTTTAAGGTCATAGGTTAAAAAATCCTTCAATTGGGGGGGGGGGGGGGGTTCCATTACAAGAGTCAAACCAAACAAGAAATTTAATCATTAGATTTGATAAACAAATGTTATGGGATCAGTTTCCCCCCCAAAAGAGGGAGAGGAGATAAAATTATAAAAAATACCATCCTTTTTTCCCATAATATAGATTGTTGTTTTGGAGGGCAGCTTGGTTAAAACTCAAGTCTAGAATCCTCCGCCATCATTTTCCTTGCATCGACAAAGTTTTCTCCAAGCTACTTACCTTTTTTCGGTAAAGGATTGTTGAGTGTTGAAATTTCCCATTCTACATGAAATTTTGCATGATCTTATCTATTTGTCGATGACATACTTAGCTAATTTAACGGCCAATATCAAGTGATTTGGTAAAGAAGTGAGACAAGAGTTTACAAGAGATACTCTAGCAATGAGAGCCATCATTTTAGACTTTCATCCTCCCAGCTTCGCCACAAATTTATTCAATAGGGGTTTCCAACCTCTTCTCTTAGCTAGGATAGGGGAGAGTAGAAAGCCTAGGTAATTTATCGAAAAAGATCCCAAGAGCAACACAAGATTTGAGAGACACACAGGAAGAAAGATTTAAACAACAAATAGATGACTTTTCTTCATTGATTTGAAGCCCAAACATGAGGGAAACTAATATGAGAATAATAATATCTAATGCACTAAACTTAGTAGGGTCATAATGAATGAATAACAATAGGTCACCTTCAAATTGCACATTTGTAATATGAAAATTCCAGCCTTGCAGCTTGAAGCCCTTAATTTGATCTGCTTATGTTGTCTTCATTATGCTTAGTAGGGTCATAATAGATGTTAACTGCTTAATTAGAAAAGGAGACGAGGGATCTCATTGTCTTTCACCTCTTTGAGGTTTAAAGAAACCTTTTGGCGAGACATTTATATTTCTAGAAATTGTGGTAGCTCTCAAAAGAGCATATATGTATCCACCCATATCACTGAAAAAATTTAAATAACCCCTTATTTTTTCGAAGACATGAATAAAAATATGGTATACATACGTACGTATACATACATACAAACGTACATATGTACGCACCTACATATGTGCGTGCGTGCATACGTACGTACATACCTACCTACCTACATACATACGTACGTACATACGTACATACACACATACGTACATACATATACCTACACGTACATATATGTACATACACTTACACACGTACATACATACATACACACATATGTACATACGCACATACACACATACATACCTACCTGCACTCATACATACAGACATACATACATATATACACACATACACACATACCTACATACACACATACAACATACGTACACACATACATACACGTACATACGTACATACATACATACATACATACACGTACATACGTACATACATACATACACACATACACGTACATACATACGTACATACACACTTACATACATACATACATACACACATACACGTACATACATACGTACATACACACTTACATACATACATACACACATACATGCATATGTACATACACACACACACATACATACACACATACACACACACATACACACATACACACATACACGTACATACACGCACATATACATACGTACATACATACATACATACATACATATCGAACTTTTAACGAGTCGAACTTGAGCCTATGATTTTGAGGTTCATCTCGTTTATTTAATCGAGCCTGAATTTGTATTCAGGTTTGGTTCGTTTATTTTCAAATCGAATCTAAATCAAACATTTAGCGAGCCAAATCTGACCGAATGTCGAACTTGATAAATTTTTGACTGCCCTATAGGAGTTGAACTTAGGAGGATAATGTATCTACTTTAATCTATAGATAATGAAGTCTCATTTTAGAGTCAAAATCTTTTCTGAAATCAATTTAAATCATAATAGCCTTAGTTCTACATTTAACCTAGTTACGCAAAATCTTTAAAGAAATACCATAACATTCATGGGCAGTTGTGCTAAGGAATGTATTTTGAGTAGGGATTATTTCTTGCGATTTTGGAGACCACCCATCTGTCAAAATTTCTAGTTGACATGTAGTGCAAGAGATTCATGAAGTCCTTCTTGATTATTAGCCACATGCTTTGAAAAAATGAATTATCAATCCATTTGGCTAGGAGCCTTCTCCTTTTAAACATCCTTATGGCATTCTCAACTTCTTCTAGAGAGAAGGGCTTTATAAGGTCAATCGGGAGTCTATATCTCCTACAATGTTAGGATAAAGATTATAGATAAGGTCACTCCTGGGAGAATTCGAGTAGAGTTTTGTATAGACGTCAATGGTAATTTTTGCTATCATTTTTGGATTTTGAATGCATCAGGTTCTCATTATCTTCCAAAGACAAGAGTTGGTTTTTAGCCTTATGGATCGAGGTTGGAGTGATTAGAAGCATCGAAGTAATATCCGTCTCCCTTAACCAAGTGATTTTAGCATGCCGATTCCCATAGTCAAACTCATCCTTTACAAGTCTCTCAAGAAAGGAGTAAAGATTTTGTAGGTTTTCTAGTTCCATCGGTGAGGAGTAAGACCCAATTTTACTTTATGTATCATTTATCCACTGAAAGGTTAGTTTTTTCCAAGATCAATGGGAGTGATATCCCCTTTTCCCACTCTCATGTCCCTTTTAAGCAATTGTGATTTTTCTGATCACATATAAAAGGAAAAATCTCCTCTTATTGGGAGAGACCATGCATTCGGTTGAGGATGTCAGAGAGAGAGAGATATGGAGGTTCGAGGCCTTAGTCAAGAAGTCTAGTGAACAAATGGCCCTATCCAAAATGACCCATCTAGGAAGAGTTGGACAACTCACCCAAGTGATTCACTGATGGTGGATTTGGTATGTCATAAAGTCTAGTCAATTCAATCCAACTATTAAAGTGGGAGGAAAATCTATCTAAGCTTGCTCATGAGGTTCTATTAGAGCACCTCTTAAAAAGATTGTAATATTCAATATAGATGGAACGAAGGACCAGATTTGGAAGAGATTCGAGGACATCGAGAAAGGCTAGTTTTCCCGACTCCAAAGGAGGACCATAAATATTGCACAACCAAAGGTGAACCCACTTGCTACCAAGCGAAAAGTAATGGTGGTATCATAATCCAAATCCCTTTTAAAGGCACATTCTAAACCATAGAGTTCCACCCTTTAAGGATCCCCCGTGACTTGGCAAGCACATTTAAAGTCCAACACAATGGGTCAATGCCCCCAAAGACTAATTATAGGAATAGGATTCCAAGAGTGCATCTCTTGGATCACAAAAATTTATTTTTTTTAAATCTGTTGCATTAAAATAATGCTTTTAGAGAGAGACTGATGGGAAACGGACAACAAACTACGTCGTCAATCTCTTTTGAATGACAAATCCAATTCTTCGAAAGATAACATCCATAGATATGTGAACCATAACATTGCTATGCATATATTTTTAGACCCTCTTAAGGAGATCTACCGCTTCAGTTGCTAAAAACCCAAAGGTATCAAAATCTAAAAGAATGAAAACATGTTGATTGTCAATACAAGCCTTCTCATGTTTAGAAACTTTAGTTGATGCAGCTTTCTATGCAGCACATACCATACTAAAATCACCTTTTATCGAACCAACCAATGGAGAAACTCCAGTCAAATCAACATATGCATGTTTTCCTCCAGTCCATCCAAAAATTAAAACATCTGCTAATCTGAGTGTGTATCCCTCCTCTTGTGGATCAGTCAAAAAAATTTACATATGCTTCTTTCTTTGAAGCAACCCCAGCCTATCTGCGTACTTCATAAAGGACATACCTAACAAGATCATGCCTATGTTTAAAACTTGGGAGTTCATGGAGATGATATGCATGCTCCCCAAAGGCATCCATGCAAGATTTATGGGATACTGGACATGCCTCATCAGCTGGTAATAAAGTAATCATAAGGCGATATCTGAGAATAGTACGATACTCAATATGTGACATATGCATTCCAAGGCCATCAATAGGAATAACTTGAAGGAAATCTTGAGCATGGTCAGATTGCAAATATAGAAAATTTCCCTTTTGCCTAGCAGTCATGTCAATTTTAACTTCAATTTCTTTAACAAATTTGCTAAAAAGGGTACTCGCCAAAGCATTATGGGCTTTAGGGGGACATTATCCTTGTTAGCAAAACAAGTAAGATCTAGAGATGGAAGTGTGTCACACAGTCCTTCCAAGGCATCTAAAAAATCAGAATTCATATCATGTATCCCACTATCTCGTAAAATGTGGTCTTGGAGTACCCAAGATTGAGCTCTAGAGGCTACAAAGGCATGTGAAGAAGCTTCAATAATGGAGTGCAGACCTAAGCCACCAAGCTTTACATAGCAAAGAGATTGCTTTACATAAAAGTTTTCTTTAATGAAACCATTCAGAAAAGCACTCTTTACATTCATTTGAAAAGCTAATAGTAGATTGACTCGATCCTTGCAACATATGCATAAGATTCATCGAAATGGGTGCCTTCTTGCTAGGTATATCTATAAGTGACAAATCATGCCTTTTTCTTGAAAATATTCTCAGGCTTTATCAACTTATTATTGAAATCCCCTAGGGTCTCATAGTCGAGTGGTCTTGAGGTACATGTACAAGTTCTGATACATGATTTTCTTTCAAATGTACTCATTCTTCTTGCATTGATGTTAATCAAGGTTCATCATTGCATGCATCATTCATGGATTTTGGCTCCTAAAAGGATACGAAAGAAGAAATAAAGAATGTGTTAAAGTGTAATATGGCAACTCCTTTGGACCCATCCTGACTCACCAACTCCTTATGGTCATCTAGAGCAAAACTAAATTTCTTGAATAGGTATACTTGAATGACCATCTAATAAACTATCTTCCTCATTTTTCCAATTCCTGTGATTGAGGAGTTTTCTCATGTTCTCATCAAATGAAACATTGACTACTTCCACAATTTTCATTGTTTTCTTTTTGAATATCATGTACACTTTGCTCCGTGAAGAATAACTTCGGAAGATATCTTTTCCCTCCTGGTTCAAATTGTCAAGATTTTCTTTAGTATTAATAATAGAATACTTACATCTAAAGACACAAAAATAACATATCCTTGGTGAGCATCAAAAGTACTGCCCAAGAAGACTTCTTTAATCCAGGTTGGATCAAAGTCCTATTTAAAAGATGGCATGTTATATTCACAGCCTCTACCCGAAGTTAACAAGGCAAGTCATATTCATATAACATAGTGTGAGCATATTCTTGAACAATTCATTTTTCTGCTCAACTACGCCACACTGAGATGTTGTTCAGTGTAGCAGAAAATGTATGCGTTATCCCAACCTTCGTACAATACAAAAAAATCTCATTCTTGAATTTACCATCATGGCCACATTTTAAGATGGTGGTTATGGTTCATTGTTCATTCTGATTCCATTTGGATAGTTGTTCATACTTAGAAAAAGTTAAATCTTTATAAGTACAAAATAAACCTAAGTGAAACATGAGTAGTTGTCTACTATGACAAAGTAGCAATTTAAATTTTCCGATACTTGTAGGTCCAATTAATTCTAGATGTAAAAGTTATGAAGGTCAAGAAGTGTTAATAGATTTGTTACCTTTTAAGGTTGTTGTATGGAGCTTACCTAGTTCAAATGATGAACACATGTTCACCTTCTTATGAGAATGTTTGGATAGGCCTCTAACCAAGTCAAGTTTGTTAAGCATATTGGTTAGTTTCTGTAAATGTGACCTAATTTTGTATGCCATAGTAGGGTTTCTCCTTGTGGTGGCATAAGACATCCTAACGATGTATAATCATCAAACCTAAGTGTATAAATATTTTTGTATTATCGCCCTTAAGAAAAACTTTTTTTGTGCCTTATTTGACTACTTAAAATAGTCCTTTGAAAAAAATATATTAAAGACTTTTCACAAATCAGAGGTACACTCAAAAGATTATGCTTCATACCTTTAACAAGACCGCCACAATCAAAGAAGTAAGGGAGCTCTCAATCATACCTTCTTCAATTATCATACCAGCATGGTTGTTCCTAAAGGTAATAATCTTACATAGCTTCGATGTGGAGGTATAGTCCTTTGTCTCCAGTCCTTTGAACATTTGTTGTCCATGATCCATTTATCATATTTTTCTTGCTTGATGTCCTTTAAAATATGTATGGTCATGTATTGGGATTCATGTTGTGTAAAACTCCTTTTTAACCTCATATATGACTTGATATCCAAAATAGATAGATGAGCAGTTCATTGCCTACTACACATTAAAATCTTTCCAACAAAACTAGAAATGTTGAAATCCGAATTCGAGGCTCGAGATACGAGCATTTGAAGTTCATGGGTAAGAATCAAGATTCGGATCCAAGTTTAGACTCAACCCACATTATAAATAGGAAGGTGGTTTGACCATGGTGGCCATCTTGATAGAGATCCTCGCTAGAACTCCGCCTCCATTACCGGGAAAAGTCGCCCAAACTAAGAACTAAGCGAGCCATCGTGGAGAGCTCTACAAGGTCATAACCATGTATGCGTCCCTATTAGGCATAAGGCAACATAAACATCAATTCCACGCTTAGAGGAGATCACATGGGAACATCCTTGGAGGTACGATTTTGATATCTTCTCTTATTGTTGTAACCACAAGACCACACATATCACATGCACTAATTTTTAAAGCCAAAATAAATGGTTTTTGGATGCATATAGGTCATTTTCCTAAAGCAGTCTTCCATTTTTTATCAGTATTGAGAGAGTCTTTAATCAAAAAATTATGAAAATTATATCATTGTAACGAGGTTAACAATAGGAACGCAAACATGTATTTTTAAAAAAAAATTGGAATGATTTTTTTGTCAAGGTTTACTTATAGGTTACAAATGTGATCGATTAGGCCAATAAGGTTGATCAATCAGGATTGTTCTATGAACCAACAATCTGATTGATCAATTGTTGACCAGACAATGATTGATCAATGAATTGAACATTGTTGATCGATCAGGATTGATGGATTGACCTAATAGCTCGATCGATTGATAAACTGTTGAGTAGACTAGTAATTTATTGATCAATATCACTAAGCTGGTTGATTAACCTTGGTTTTCTAAACCCGACATGACGATTAAATTGTATATTTTGAAATGATAAAAAGTGACCATGCATAAAACCAAAAGTAAGGAAAATATATTTTTATTGGTTGAATATAATAGAAAAAGGGTCAACTCCTAATTAAATGAATTAATGTAGCATGATGATCCTCATGAATGAGTCCATCGTAACACATATGCGTATAATATCCAAATCTATTGTGAATATCTTTAGTAAACTATTTGGTTGTAGGTTATGTCCCATGGTTGGGGTTTTCCATGTTAACCTTGACTTGCACATGGATGCATTTCACATAGTGCATGGTTTAGATGGAGATAGGCGCCTCAAGAGATGCGCATGCCATTGGACCTTAGGTAAAAACCTAGATGCCTTGCGTTGACTAGTGACCTGTAGTACTTAGTGCTAAATGTAATATTTTGGTAGCTATTCGATGGAGGTTATGTCAGGTTACAAAGCTAGCAGTATATGTTTCGCTTTCATACATAGGGTTAGTACTTAGATGTTGATTGGTATTTGGACACACTTATTAGTGTTCTGAGTATTAGGACTATGAGGGAAGTTCCAGGAAGTAGTTATCTTAAGGATGGTTATTGGTTTCCTATATCTGGAGAAAAATTGAGATTATTCAGTGACGTGATCCTGATTTCCTGATAGTGAGCTATTGTGATTATGCGTTTGAGTATTTGGATTTCTTTGTCTAAGGATGAATAAAGATAGTTTGGGTACTCTTACTGGACGCCTAGTGCATGGTTTGATGGGTTCTTTATTTGGTGCACTGACATGTCATACGTCATTGTCGACCTTCACCGATGGACAGTGGACTCGGGCAACTGATGACATTTTCCAATGGGGATATTTACACCCATAACCCTGAGTAATTTCGCAATAACATTCATGACTCTGCATAATCGCGAATTACACGAGAAACCCCGAGTAATGCTTAACTCTTACATGAGGTAACCCTGTGTTATATTCCATTTAAGATGTCCGTTATAATTGATGGCTTCCGTTAGAAAATGTCAAAATTGCCCTCATAGATCATTCTTATTTGCAATAACTTGCCACCCTCCCCTGTCGAGCTCGAAGCTCACCCCGTCGTGCCAAAATCCCTCCTGGCCCGCTACCCCGTACCCTCGCCGAACTGCTCCGACCTACTCCAGCCCCCTCCTGGTCGAGCCCCTCGGCACCTCTGCAACCCACCTGTAAGCTCACTGCTCCGCCCCGCCCCTGCTCCAGCCCCCCTCCCGGTCGAGTCCCTCAGCACCTCTGCAATCCACCTGTAAGCTCGCCCTCCGGCACCGGACTGCTCCGTCCCACCCCTGCTCGACCGCGAGCGAGCTCTCCTCAAAGCCCCGAACCCTCCGCGCAAATCTCCCTCCTGGAAGCCCTCGGAACCTCTGCAACCCACCTATAAGATCGCCCCTCCCCCCGGCACTGAATCGCTACACCTCGCCCCTGCTCGACCCGCGAGCGATCTCTCCTCGACTCCCCGCCCTCGCCGTGACAAGCTCCCTCCTGGAAGCCCTAACGCCCTCCCCCTCCCCTCCCCCCACCGAGATCCCTCCAGGAAGCCCTACCCCCCAGCCGCCCGATACCCCTGCCGGGCTGCTCCTCCCCTGCTAGATCCCCCTACCCCCTGCCAAGCTTGAAGCCCCCTTCCCATTGCGCCAAGCACCCCCTTTTTGTGGAATCGCCTCTGTCGACACCCGCAACCTCTGCAACAACCTTCCCCCTCGGTCGAAATCTGCAACGTCCCTTCAGAACCTCGGCAACCCACCTGTAAGCTTCCCTTGGCAGCTCATCCTCCTTGTCGCCAAGGATTCCCACATCTAGCTCCTCCTCGAGCCTCCCTCCGCTCCCATGCTCGAAGCGTCGAGCTTTGTCCCCGACCTGCTCGAAGCCTGCAGCCCTGCCCAAACACACCCCTTGTTCGAAGCTCGCAGCCCGTCATCCTCCAGCCTCCCTTCTCTGGTTCGTTGATCCTCTGGTTTGCTGAGGAAGGTGGATGGAGGTTGAAGGGAGACGGGCTTTTTTTTTCTTTATTTCCTAACCTTTGGATTAAGGATGAGTTAGATTAACTCATTCATGTGATTGAGTTAATATATTAAACTAACGGAGGGTTATGAGTGTGAGACAGAGTGACTACTCAGGGTTTCTCGTGTAATTCGTGATTATGCAGGGTCATGAATGTTATTGCGAAATTACTCAGGGTTAGGGGTGTAAATATCCCTTTCCAATGTTGATTAAGTATTTACATTTTAAATACACCTCTTGGATAAACCCTAAAGGAGACAACTTGAGGGTGGATCATAATCAAGTTTAGGACAACCTCATTGTTCAATGTAACCCAATTTAGAGGCAAATAAAGTCATCTGCTCAAAAGTTAGATAACCATTCCTAAGAGGTAATATTAGAATCTGACATACATATGTTGCGTGAACTCTTTGCTGTTGAACAGAGTCATGGGCAGTTGGTTCACAAGGTTCGCTGCTGGGGCCAAACCTGAAGCGAATCCCGAGAAAATGGTATGGTATAACGAGTCTTACCATAGTCTGTTCACCTTTCCTTCTTTCTTCTCGTGAGTATATTATACCTTTTTCCATTCAGTAACAACAAAGAAACGTGATCAGCATATATATATATATATATATATATATATATATATATATATATATATATATATATATGAGGATAGGGAGTATGCACCCAGGTGCATGTAATTCTACATGCACCCGGGCCTATAACTCCCATTTTTTTTTTACTTTTCTGAAAAATACCGCCATGTTATTCATCTATATATCCCTCCTGTATGTCATTCCAATTTCGTCAGAAATAGAGACCCCTACATCCTCCATCTAGAACACATTATTTTAACGGTCTTAGAATTGCTGTAATCGACATGTTCTGGATGGAGGACGTAGGGGTCTCTGTTTCTGACGAAATTGGAATGACTTACAGGAGGGATATATAGATGAATATACATGGCGGTGTTTTTCGGAAAAGTAAAAAAATTTGAGAGTTATAGGCTCGGGTGCATGTAGAATTACATGCACCTGGGTGCATACTCCCTATCCTCTCTCTCTCTCTCTCTCTCTCTCTCTCTCTCTCTCTATATATATATATATATATATATATATATATATATATATAAGCACGTAAATACATACATACCTAGGGTTAATGGGAGGCTACTCCATCCTCATTTTTTATTAAGGCGTTTTATGAAAACACATGGAACATTTAGTCTACTAGATAACCACATGCTATCATTCAAATTTCGTGTAAAGAGATATTTCTAACCCATCCATCTATAATGGGTAAGTTTTAGCAATTTGATATCTTTAAAAGTTGACATGTTTGATGGATGTGATATGATTATCGAATTGAGTCAAAATTTGAATGAGAATATATAATGATCTAAATTTTCATTGTAATTTTAGAAAATACCTTCATAATAAAAATGTAAGAATGTGGGTAGCTAAGTTAGCTCTCCCTTGATGGTAGCCTAGGGATGAAATTGGATCGAATATGATTATTTTCGTATCCATATTTACTTCATCTTATCGAATAGTGATATGAGTTGGATATAAATTTTAGGGAACCATATGCTAACGCAATCAGATACGATTTCATATTTATTCATCGAATACGAATCATATTCGAATAAAGAGCAAATATGACTCGAATAAATACCAAGTATGAAGTGATTTAAAAAGATATCATTGTGATACACACTATAACAAGAGCAAATAAGACTCGATATGAAGTGAGCAAACAAGAGCAATAACTTGAGGGGTGGGGGGGGGGGTGTTGAGATTATCGAGGAATTTGCATGAGTGGCGACTTCATAGACGGACAGATTATTATGGAGGTAGACTTCAAAGACATCACATGTTACATCGGAGTCAGTAACATCGGGTATAATCTATCTTCCCAAATTTATACTGATGTCTATTGGCCAACTTTATTCTTTCCTATTAGCCAAGCTACTGTTTTCATTCGGTAACTTTCTTTCTATCTGATTCTGAGAGCTACTATTTCCATAAGGTTGCAATAACGGTTGTGCCTGCAAACGGAATCGATGAGGAGGTAATCGTATTTCATAAGTTAGCACGACGCCCCCTTGATAGAAACAAGCAGCTTCATGTATCATTGAACTCTCAATCTTCTTCCTTGGCAGCAAAACGAGGAGAATGCTTCAGGCGGGGCTCCTCCGATGCCACACCACAGTTCCAACTTGACTAATGGAAAGGTAATGCTTTAAACAGATCTACTGTATGTGTGAAACTTTCAGACGAGATGCTCGATCATACGTGACTATGTCACATTTGAATTGTTTTTTTTTTTGGTAAGTAAGTGTAAACTATATATTTCCAAAAGAAAAGAAGAACATACAAAAAATGGGCTAACAGTCCTAGCCCGATTTGAACAAAGTCACATTGACAGCAATATGCAAGAAGGAATCTGAGGGGTACAAAATCTCAGGTTCCATCCTAAATCCTTATGTGAGTGTAAGTGTTAACGATGTCAGCAATAGTGCGGTCAGTACACTGGCAGCACGAAGTAGTCCATAGCCGATTAGGTTCACGACAGATATGCCACACCGAAATCACGAGGAGAGTTGCAGTGGCAGAATGCATGCTCGGGGAACCCAAGCTAAGGACCCAGGCGATCACCTCGGGTAGTTTGGTAGCGGGGGTCACCGGCAAAGCAAGTGCAATGCAGGAGCCGTACCATACAATAGAGGAGAAGGGGCATAAGAATAGCATGTGATCATGAGTTTCATCCTCCAGGGAGCAAAGAGTATAGGTGACAGGAAGATTCAGGCCGAATAAGTTGAGTCTATCCAACGTGGGTAGCCGACCAAGATGAGCCTGATAGAGCGTGAAAGCACAGCGCGGGGGGATGCGCCTATCCCACGTGACAGAATACCACGAAACCGATAATCCCCGAGGCCTAAGGAGGTCAAATGCATCGGCAAAGGAGAATCCTATGGAAGAATGGACCCAAGACACAGGAGGGGTATCGCCCCGGATAACAGCACGCAAGGAGGCTCTGCACCCCAACATCCTACGCCAGACTCTTGAGGAGGAGGAGACAACATGTATGTCCCAAAACGAGCCAGCACTGAGATACTTGGAGCGCATAAACTCAGCCCAAATAGAAAAATCTGCCGTAAGGAGCCTCCACACCCAGGAAGCGATCATTGCATCCCGAAGGGAGAAGAAGGATTTCAAACCCATGCCCCCTCCCGCTTAGGGAGGCAAATGCTTTTCCAGGCGATGTCGTGACGAGGGCGACCCCAAAGGAAATGCGCACACATCATATCAAGATGTCTAACGACAGTAATCGGTAGGAGAGCACCCGCAGTCCAATAGAGGTAGATCCCGCGAATCACAGAGTGGATAAGCTGGGCCCTTCCTGCCTTTGATAATCCTTTGGAGTTCCAGCCGTTAATAAGACTTCTAATACGGTCTTCCAGGGTTCTCAAATCACTGCAGCGCCCGTACGAAGAGGCAAGAGGTAGCCCCAGATACGTGGTGGGAAGCGATTGTTGCAACATTCCCAAGTGAAGAGTAGCAACGAAGCCATGCGTAGCCCATCTTGATCTGAAAATTTTATTTTTCCTGGGATTCAACTTGAGCCCGGAGATCACCTCGAAGTCTTTCATAATGTCTTTAACTGCCGAGAGAGATCGGAGGGATCCCTTATAGAAAAAGAGCAAATCGTCTACATAGATTAGATGAGAAGGAGCCTTGCTACGTCCCTGTCCCATAGGATGGAAGCGACCAACTACGACAACCAATTCCACCAAGGAGGAAAGGGATTCCATCTCGATCGTAAAGAGAAGTGGACTAAGGGGTCCCCTTGCCGTAGACCTCAAGATCCCCTAAACATGCCGTGGGGCGAACCATTGATTAAAATGGATAAAGATGTAGTGGAAATACAATTTGCGATGCATGATACCCACTTGCAGCATAAGCCCATGGCATATAACACATCAAGGATGAAGGCATGATCAATCAAATCGAAGGCTTCGGAGAGATCAATTTTTAAGAATGCTTTGTTGCGGGATGCTCTTCTGTCAAAACCTTGCAGGAGTTCATTTGCTAGTCGAATATTATCACTAATGGATCTTCCTTTAATAAAAGTTGATTGATTGAGGGAAATGACGGACGGTAGAATAGCCGCAAGTCTGCTGGCCAATAGCCTTGAGAAGATCTTGCAAATTACGTTACACCCAGAGATTGGTCGATAATCACCAATGTTGGAGGGAGTTTGAATTTTGGGTATAAGGGTGAGGAAGGTATGGTTCACCTCCCTAACCATCCTGCCAAGGTTGTTGAGGAATTGCATCACTGCTCGAATCGTGTCCTTGATTAAAGACCAATGAAATTTGAAGAAGAACACATTAATCCTATCCGGGCCCAAAGCCTTAGAGGACCCTATAGAGGATAAGGCGACCCAAATTTCATTGTCTTTGAAAGGCCTAACCAGCCAAGTCCTCGCATGCTCCGTAAGGCAACGCTTTGGTGGAGGCAGTGCTTGCCTCACAAATTTGAGATCAGAGGGAGAAAAAAGTCTCGCGAAGTGCTCCAAAGCCGCAGCAACCACCTCAGATTGACGCTCAATGACGCGACCCTGCCTATCCAGAACATTGCTGATATAATTCCTAGAGCATCTGGCTTTGGCCGAAAGGTGGAAATATCGTGTGTTACAAACTCTGAGATTTAACCAATCTACTCTGCTCTTCTACTTCCATACTGATTCGAGATCCTCATCGAGGCTAAGTAAATGCCCTTTGACATCGGACTCCAATTGCACAAGATAGGGATAAAGGGGCGAGTCCATAAGGTTAGCCGAGATAACCTCAAGGAAATCCTTTGCAATTTTTGATTCTTTCAACTCCGACGCCCAACTCTTCAAGGCAAGCTTGACATTCTTGAGTTTGTGAGCAAGGGAGTAAAGAGGATTACCTTGAACTGGGATGGCCCATCCCTTTGTCACAGCCTCGAGATAACCCGGCCGCAATGTCCAGTAATCAAAGAAGCGGAACGGGATCCGCTTGGGTGGGAAATTGCAGAGGGTAACCCACATGAGCAAGTGATCTGATTGAGGGAGGGGGGAGTAGCACAGTTTCGCAGTAGGCAGGGAAGAAAGAAGCTCCACGTTTGCAAGGGCCCGGTCCAGGTGAGCCGCAATCCGACTCGAGCCAACGGAAGCATTGGTCCATGACCATCGATTACCAGTTGCATCCATGTCGGACAACCCACAGTCCACCAGGCAATTATTGACATCATCCATTGGTGTCCTCGCGATCGCACGACCCCCAATCCTTTCCGTGGAGAATCGAACTATGTTAAAATCCCCCATGTCTAACCAGGGCCCCTGTATGCGAGACTTGACCTCACGCAGGTGCTGCCAGAGCTCATTTCTCATTCTGAGGCAATTATCACCATAGACCACCGAGAGAAAGAAGATGAATCCCCCAGGGCTGGAACAACGCACAAAAATGGATTGGGTGTGATTCCCAACAATATCGCATGACCAACAGTTGGGCTTTCATAAGAAATAGATTCTACCAAGGTCAGTATTATTGTGAACAAATTCCCAACCTTGCGGAATTGTTTGAGCGAACTTTTGCCTGTTGACTGGTCTGATCTTCGTCTCCACAAGGCCGCTCAGTTCGAAATTCAAAATGCGTAGAACTCCTTCATAATAGCTTTGAGCTTCCGGGGCGTGTTGAGCCCCCATGTGTTAGATACCACAACAGACATTAAGTGGATGTATTGGTGGGCTCAGACTGCCCTTTTGACTTGCTTGGAACCTTTGGAGGTTTCTTTTTTCTTATGTGTAACCGTAACCCAAGCATGGTTGATATCAACAGCAAGTGGAATACCCCCAGCCAGTGGTGGTGATTGACAATCAACTTCAGTCGAGGGACTGTTCAGATCAATGAATTGAGGCAGAGAACTGACCGTCTATGTGGCTGCCGTTTTCCTATTGGCCGAGACCATCTTGTGAAGCATGTGCCTTGTGCCAAATGCAAAGGAAAAGGAAGCCTTACCTGTTGTAGGCAACCTTTTTTGAGTTTTTTGGGTGAAAGTTGCTATACCGGAGGGGGCACCAACTTCAGTCGAACTGCTACTTGGAGAGATCGTGTTACATCCGAGCGAAGGGTCAGTATTGGGACCAGCCAATCCTGTGGCTTGAACAACAGTGAGGGGATCAGGGACCCCCGATTTATGACATACAGGAGACCCCTGAGTGTAGGGTACTATGTCCAAATGCCACACAGTAGGCACATCTGGGAGGTACCCATTCGACCTCGACCTCACCGTTCTATCGAGTGCCAGAGAAGAAGACCAGGGGAAGGGATTTTGGATAACTTTAGATGCATGAATGGAAACAACACAGTACCGAGCGTATTCTAGATTTCTCCCCGAAGCAGTTGCGGCATCCATAAAGAGTGGAATGCCAAGGAGACTAGCGAGCTTGTTAAGGATTATGTCAGAGCTGTGGCCTAAGCTCAAGCCATGGAAACGAACCCAAAGTGGAATCTCTGAGAGGAGGTCACGTTCCATGCAAGAGGCAGTTTCCCATTTACGCAGGACCATGAATCAGCCTTGGAATAACCAAGACCCAGCCGCAATGATTCTATCACAGTCTGTAGGGGAAGACAGCTTCAAGTAGAAAAAACCATTGGGGTGGGGGACAAGCTTGAACTCTCCGGTAGGTTTCCAGACCTTCTCGAAGAAGGTTGAGAGATGTTTGAGGAACAACCTCTTACCCAGCATGTAGAAGACGACGGTATTCTCCCAGATGTTGTCAATGGAGCGGGCTTCCGCTTCGGAAACAAAAGCAACCTCCTCGCCTTCGAGAAGAACGGGAGGTGAAAAAGATAGAGGCCGTGTGGACGAGGCAGGCATGGGGGCATTG
Source organism: Ottelia alismoides (assembly GCA_037367405.1). Lineage (NCBI taxonomy): Eukaryota > Viridiplantae > Streptophyta > Magnoliopsida > Alismatales > Hydrocharitaceae > Ottelia > Ottelia alismoides. The sequence continues at coordinate 193,283 of JAZKJV010003001.1, read as the reverse complement.
TCACAAACTTCCCTCCAAGACGGTTTGGGGTGCGAAGAGGCAGAAGCAGGGGGGGAGATGGAAGAGTAGCTGCGAGATGGTTGTTACCCAAGGGGTCATGGTCCGAACAGGTGGGGTGCGGAGGAGGAGAAGGCTGCGGAGGCGGCGGAGGATCCGAGGGTAGCTGGGATGGTGGAGACGACTAGGATGAAGGCGGCGGCTTGGGTGAAGGTGGATGCGGGTTAGGGTTCATTGAAGGCGGCTCTGCAAGTAGGTTCATTGAAGGAAGGTGGAGGCAGGTTTGAATTGTGTCTGGAATATTTCTTAGCAATGCAACCCTACTTTTGTAGCCAGGAAAGCAAACCCAAAGGTTTCTCTTTTGGTGCAGGTTCAGCTGCAAGTTTGCAAATGAATCATGACTCGGACCCCTAAAGGTTTCTCTTTCTCTCAGGCCGTCGAGGTTGTCAGACACCGGGGGCCGCTGGTTCCTTGGGCTGCGGTGGTGTGGCGCAAGGGGCTTGTCCCTAAACATGCTTGCACCCTCTATCGTGCGATTATTAGCAGGCTCCCCACCTTAGATCGGCTGGAGCGGCTTGGTATTGCTTCCTCGGTCCGCTGCTATCTCTGTGATTCTTCTGTTGAGTCCCGGGACCACCTCTTCTTCTGTTGCGCCTTCTCGGGGGATATCTGGTCCCTGGTGATTGACGAGCTGGGCCTCGTGAGGCCCCCTGCGTCGTCGTTGCCCTCAATTGTTGCCTGGTTAGCTTCTGTTCAGACCTGCAGCCAATCGCGGTTATGGTGCGTTGCAATCTCCACTTGCGTCTGGCATATTTGGAAGGAGAGAAACCTCCGATGGACTGCATCGCGCTCCTCTTCCCCCTCCTTGGTGGCGGCTTCCATCGTGGCTGATGTCAACACAAAATTTTTTTGGAATGTGCATTGAGCAACATCAATTCTAGGGGTTGTAATTCCTTGTCGCATCAAAAGTGTTTTTTTGTAACGGTGCTGTTTTTTGGTTACTCTCTAAGTGGCTCCCTGAGCCCCATTTTTTGTAATTCCAATTGTTGTGATTGAAATACAGATGACACATTTACCCATAAAAAAAATGAATCAGGCACATTTACTCGACGTCGTTCAACGTCAAGATATAAAACCAATCTCATTTTTTTTGTTTGGAGTAATACAATGATTAGTTTGCGACTTTTAGCATTTTCCATCTGCACAGCTTTACCCGCAGGACATCTTCTTATGGTAGTACTTCTTGCACCCCGAATATAGTTTTCCACACCTAAAACTTATGAACTTTGAGAGCGTTATAAAAATGAGGAATTACTACTTGAAAACTTAGGATTAATAATTTTGAGTGGTTGTCAAAAGATTCATTTTAACATGAACTCAAGTTGCCATGGCCAGTATTCCCTGATAACGGTCCTGGATCTACGCCTACAATGTTACAACTGGTATCATATCGGGTTTTCTTTGATAGAGGAAAGGGCATCTAGAACTTACAAAACTTGAGAATGGGTTATAAGAATGGGGACTAATACTTGACAACTTTGACTTAAATATTTTAGGTGGTTGTCAGCAGGTTCATTCGGACCCAAATCCAACAACTTATCCGGGTTTGTTTTCCTCGTTAATGATATGAGGATCTAAACTCAAGACATAACAATGTATTTAGTTCTATTGGGATTCTTCTACTTCCATAGGTAAGAAGCAACCTTCGATGAGTAATGGATTCAACATTAATATGCATAGAAGGCTAGCAAGATGTATTGAACTGATAATTTCTATTAGTTGATTTCCTAAAATATGATATTCATAAGTTCAAAATCCTAATATTTTGCATGATAAATATATTATTCAACCATGAAACCTTTGAATGGGCCAATTAATCGACATATTGTTAGGATTGGGAATCCTAAGGGCATGTTTGGTTGCAGGGATGGGCATGGTTGGGTTGGGCTGGGTGAATAGTAATCTGTGAGGAGGAAGTACCCTTGTGAATAGTAACCAAGGTTGGGCCAACCCTGCTCAACCCTGCAACCAAACAGGCCCTAAGTGAGTTGCATTCCTAATCCGAATTAGAGTTGAGTTGTATTTTATGTGATTCCTTACAAGAATAGGACTATGAGTTTATACTTGGGGTAATATAGAGTGAATGGAGGGCATTGCTCAAAACAACAAAAGGAAGGCAATGACATAATGTGTGTGTGTATGGGGGGATAAAGTAAGGGAATTTTGTATTCATTCTTCATTTAATATATTTTCTTTTCCGATGGTCCTAGAGGTGATCGACCACTATTATCTCTTGTTGTCTTCTTCTTTGCATGCTTTCTTAGTAATGGTTGATTATGCATATGTTAGTTTCTTATCACAAGAAGTGATATCCAAGGATAGGTGATATTGGTTCCGTTAACTTACAATTGGAATTAGAGCTGGGTTCAATGTCATCTAAAGGGCATGGCACACCATATCAGATCAAGGTTGATGTCATTGGAGGACACAACACTAGTAATATCTAGGTTCAATGTTGACGAGAGGAAGTGACACAATATATATGCAATTCTTAGATGTTGTGTTACATTGATCACTTGGAGAAATCAATGAAAGGTCTTTGAAGGAATCTACCAGCGATGACTGATTGGAGATCATGCAAAGAGGCATGATTAGAGCATCCAGTAACGGATGTGAAACCGACATGTAGTGAAATAAAATATTGTTATAATGATCGCTTCAAGAAATCAATGAGAGTCATCAAATGCTTTTGGTAGCAGTATCTGGTAGGAGATCGTGCAAGGAGGTATGATAATGGTACTAAGCAAAAGGTGACTCCTAGAGGTAGTGAGTTCCTATAAGGGAGACCTGCATATGGCAAGGATAGACCATGCTGACTCAAGATGATGTGAAGACTGTGATGTATACAACTCTAGGGGGGATTAGTAGGATTGAGAATCCTGAATGAGTTAGACTCCTTATACGAATAATATTTAAGTTTTATTCTATGAGGAGATCTGGTATGTATTAGAATATGAATTTGTACTTGAGCCATATATAGAGGGGGTAGGGGTATTATCTCCAAACTACAAAAATGGAAGGCACAAATGTATACGAGAGAGAGAGAGTGCAGAGAGCAAGGGAATATAGAGAGTTGTATTCGTACTTCTTTTGACGTTCTTTCTTCTCCGGTGGTCGATAGAGGTGATAGAGTACCATCATATCTTATTATATTCTTCTTTACATGCTTCTGAGATGGTGGTAAATTACAAATTCAGTTGATGTCATCAATAGGAAACCATGCAACAGGTTTCCAATATTGATGAGATGATGCGACAAAATATATGCACAATTCTCGGAAGTTGTGTTATGGTGTTATCTTGGATAAATTGACAAAAGGTGTTAAAGGTATACATTAGTGGTGCATGGTTGGCAGGAGATCATGTAAGGAAGCATGACTAGGGCATCTAACCGTGGATGTGACACCCAAAGGCAATGCGTTCCAAAGGCAATGCGTTCCAATTGTGCGATGATAAATTGACCTCTTGATGCATGTCCTCTATATAGGAATAGTGATTTGGAGGTGTTAGATAAGTTAGGTAAAAAAGTTAACTTCACGAGATCGAGATAACCAAAGTCCTATGTCATATGTTGTCACGATATAGGCACACATCCTCTGACTGGAGACAAATGTATTACTATATGTCTGAGTATGAACATTTGGTTGATGAGCTAACCAAGGTCTATACATCGACATGCTGGTGTGCACGCAAGGTCATATGAGTAATATGATCTCTCAAAGGGATCATACATGTTCGTTTGCTGAACCAGAAGACATGAGCTCACTCATGAGATATTGGGAAGAATAAAATTCCATGCACGATCATTTCGCTTTGGAAGCTTGACTGAATTTGTAGGTTTGATATATGCTTTTAGAAAGTATATGATCAACACCTGGGTATGATATAAACTTTTGGAAAGTATATGATCGATACCAACTCCCAATAGTACATGAGAAACTTAATGTTAAAATGCTGAAGGAGACGGTCTACATAGATCTAAAACTTCATTTTTATTGTATGTCTTCTAGTATGCATGATGTACAGGAATTAGGAATACTTGAAGGTGATGTGATCATAAATGGTTGTATAACCATGACGCTTCCATTCCTAGGGAGTGATGAAATGGGTTTGGATTTTAGTGACTCCTCTCAGTAGAGAAGTGATCTGATCTTGGTCCAAATGTTGGACATTGATCTAAATGTGATTCAGATGGAATGAGAAGATAAGATTTACAGTATTGACTTAATCAAGCATCTATGAGAGATCCACAAGATCTGGATTTGAGATGTGATCTCAATATCCAAGTCACTAAATGCGGAATAATACAATCACCATGTCCTTATCTCCAAGAGCCCGCGAAGAAAGCACATTATCCTCGAAATATTTCAAGGATAATTTCATTGTTGGTATATGTATATAAGCATTGAGAAAATTAATAATTAAATGTAATTTAATTATCATGAATAATTTGAATTTGATTCAAATTATAAGGAGAATCATCTAAGATAATTAAATATGATTTAAATATCAAAGATGTATATAATGTGAATGTGATTCATATTATTTGGGCACATAAAAATAGAGATCAAAGATGATTAAATATGATTTAATTATCATGGATATGAGTAAAGTAGATATCACTATCCATATTAATCATATATATTATAAGTTTAATTTATAATATATAAGAGAGAGCTATTTGTAAATAACATTTACCAATTAAATGTTGATGTGAATTGGATTCACATTGGACAATTAATTGAAAATGTAATTTACATTTTATTTTGGCTTGTGAATGTGATTCACAATTTTTCAATGCAAGATTGCAATATTCATAAAATAATTATGAATTATTTTTGCAGAATAATTTAAAACAAGTGTTGTTGTAAATATTGGATATTTCCATGGAATAATGTAATCACATGAGATTACATTAGATTGCCTCCTTCCTAGTTGGGAGAGTGGATGGTCACCAACTCCCATTAGGAAAGGATGGTTGTCTAATCCTCTTTAATGGAAGGAGGCAATCTCCATTCCGTAATCTCCATACTTGATTGATTTAATTTGGGATTAATTATATTTATATATATTAAATCTAAATTAAATTAATTGTGGTTGTGTTTTTACAACAAAATATTTTCCGTTGAAAGATGCACAAATCAATCTCATCCATTGATTTTGTGCAGTCCATGGACTGTGATCCATGGACTCCTAAAATAATATATAAGAAGAGGTACCCCTTGCTTTTTAAAGTAACAACAACAATAACAACAATATATGCTCTCTCTCTCATTCTCTACACGTCCTCTCTCTCTCATTGTGGTCATCTACTATGGAGCCCTAGAGTGAGTCACCATCGTCGCTGCATCATTGTTATGTTGCCAGATTTTTTGCTCGTGGATCTCCATCTCCTTTGGTTCGCCTCGCTTGTGAAGAAGATGTCAGATCTTGTGTGACGAGATCATGAGACTCGACGCTTGGATCATCAACATGGATTGCTGGGAGCACATGACATCAACGCATTGGCAAGTCTCCTCCATCGGATTAGACTTGAGACAAGAGATATCTTCCTTTAGAGACACGATCGCACCACGCTTCAAGAGGTAACCCTAATACTTATTTGGGGTTTAGATGAAACGATCCGAGAAGTGTTCTTCGATTATGTGGTTTCATCACTTGATTTTTTTTTAAATTTCGCTGCCTCGAGCAACTAGTGCGACTAGTCTCTCTCGATTGCATAAGATGCAATCCTCATGTTTCCGTGATGTGCATAAGGATCTTCCCATATCCTTCGTAGAACACAAATATGTATCAAGAGATGAAGCTCATGAGAAGGCACTTGAATGTGTAATATATGAAGTCACATAATATAAACTCAATACAAAACCCCTTATTCAACAACTTCATCGTGAAGGTCATAAGAGTTTGGACAATTATCTTGTCATTTTTATTGATGATAATACAATCTTGTAGTAATGAATCTTAATTTCATCACCTTTATTTTTCATTTTGGCATTAAATCCCTAGCTAAATACATGCATGTTTCATTAATTTGTACAAAATAACACTCAAAAAATCACATAAAATAATATATAAATTACAGTACGAAATAATCTATTTAATACAAAAATAAAAGAATCAAGAAAAGAAAAGAAAAATAATGAAGTGTCAAAGACACTGAGTGACCCAAGACATCGAGACTCCATCATGATGATGACATGGTCGATAAAAAATAAAGTATAAGGAGATAAGGTAGAGAAACTATCCAGAAAACCACATAAAAACCCTGATTCGTTTAACCCAATAATTGTATTTTAAGACCTATTTTATTTTATTATTTTATACATCAAATCAATAAACCCTCAACATGAGCATTGTACATAAAAATATAAAGAAAAATACTAAAATGATTTCACTGAAAAAATAATGCACAGTGTGCTTGAGACAAACATAATAAAAAGCCACAAAGAAAAATTTACAGACGTATCTTCTCCATACCGACTCAAAATTCACCAAACTTATTCTTACTGTTCATAAAATAAAATTATCTATATAATGATGATGATTTCATTCAATTTGGAGTTAAGATGCAAAAGTTGGCTTTTGGACCCTCATTGTGCAAGATACTTGTATATAATATTCAATTTATTTATTCTACATAGATTCCTTATAGTTTTACAAAATTGTAAATATTATTTGGAATACATGTACATAATTAAAATATAATAAAACCATCAAAAATAAAAATAAAATAATCAATATACTTCCATATATAAGTAGAATATACTTATAATATACTTATATAATAAATGTATATAAAAATATAATAAAAATATGTATATATAATTCAATAATTTATAAACATAAAATAATATATAATAATAAAATATATATTACAAAATAAAAATAAAATCCACTAAATATAGGTATTTATACCTATAACCATACATGTAAATACCAACATGTTATAAATGACCTTATAAAAATAAATATAAATATAATACATAAATTTATAACTATTTTTTATTTTGAACAAAAATTAATTATTTAATTAATTATTTTCTATTAATTTAATAAGGAAAATTTCCCCTGGAATTAGCTGGTTGGTCTACGTGGACCAACCGGATTATTCCGTTAGTTGACCCTAGGTACACTATACTCTCTTCTTCGTTACCCCTATCAGATCTTAATACCCCTCTCTCTTCTCTGAATTTTGGAGAAATTTCATGGCTCTAGGAGACTCGATCCCTTCATCGATCAGACGCCCCACTCCATCCAGCACCTTGCCATGCCTCTGGATCACCTGCACCATCTCACCATCGTCGGCGATCCCACCTACCACCTTGGCCTAAGTATACATCCCCTTTGTTATCATTTCAAGTTGATCCCTCTCCCAAGTTTCTTAGACCCTCGGTTCACTCATACAGCTTCGACATGGTGACAACAATGAGACCTATTGGACCGCAGTGAGGAGGAGACACAAAGGAGTCGATATGCACCATCGTCGGAGTCCACCTCCACTGGTTCTATCTCTTTGGTCTTCGAACCAAATCAAGGCCTCTTTCTTGCATTCCTGGGTAATATTTAGTCGTATCTTTCATTTTCGTTATTTAATTTCAGTTTTTAGTTTGTAATTTGGGTTAAATTGGAAATCCCTCTTTTGACATGGAGCTTGAGCTCCATGCCAAATTCATTTGTCTTCGCCAGTGCTCTGCCTCGATTACACTTTATTTCGCTCCTCGCCATCTTCTTCACTTTTTGCCTCACAAATTCAACCCAGAGCTGATCGGGTCTGGCGAATCGAGCTCCTTCTATCAGCCAATGTTGGAGCTCTCCCACTCATCTACTCCCTTGTGCATCCAGCTTCCATTTCTGGTCAAAGACTTTCGCCTCGAGACAGAGATTATTTTTATGCAAGAACAGCATACCAATAACACCCTTGGTGCCGAATCCAAGCCTCATCTGAAGCTCCGGGTGGGCGGAGAAGAACAAGACCCCAGGTCCCGTTCGATGGGACCTAGAACACTTTAGCGTTCACCTGCAGGTGTAGAATACTCAAGGGAAGTTTTGATCTAATCGGCGTGGTGTTTGGGTGTTGGATGGAGAAGAACACGACGATGGACACTTGGCTCCAACGTGTTCATGGGGTGTTCATCTAGAGCTGATCAAGACTCGGGCCCATATCTAATCCGGGTCCTCCATTCAAGCCAAAGTAGTACGTGCTAGAGGATGTTGGATCATCTATGTGGCAACCTATGAATGGACCAATCTGGGGACTTTAAAGGAATAAATTTCTTAGTAATCCCTCCGTATTTTGTAATTAAAGCATCCCTGTAAATATTTAATTAAGTATGAACTTTTGAGGACAAATTACAACTGCTCGCATGTTTTGGAAATTACACCTAGGTTCAGTGCTAAGTCAACTCACTTGGTCCCCCAAGTGAGATGATCAAATCGCAATTGTACCCCTCAAAGTTTTGTTATTTCTGTTTAGTATAAAATTTTGTAATTTAAGTTCAAAACTTGTGGTATTTTTGCATGTACACACTCACCTTTCATTTATATTACATAAATACCCGAACGAGCACATTATAATTAATTTTATGTCTTTTATTTTGGATTAAATATCTCATATGATTGGGAAAATATGAAAAAAGAGGAAAGTTCTTGATTGTATGCTCATTCACGTCGTGCATTTTAATTAGCATATTATTTGTATTTTCCATTTATTAAAAATCAAGAGGAGCATATTTATTTTTTGTTTAGCTTAAAAATATAGAAATTATAAATCTTCTTTAAAATTTATAAAAAGTTAGGCATTAGATGTTACTCAATAATATCAATCCAGACCAAAAATCAAACGGAAACCTTAAAATTTGAAAAATCCTGCTAACCCTATAAAAATTAAAAACAAATCTGAAAATTAAAAAATAGCTTTCTACTCTATATTTTTATATATACAAATAACTACATATTAAAATATGTTTTGAGAAATTTTGGAATTGTTTTCTATTTTTAAATTTCAAAACAATATAGTTTAATCATTAACTCCATGTTTTGGAGTATTTTGAATTTTAAAAATACATAAAAATTAGCAAAATTATCAAAAATCACAAAAACATAAGAAAATATAAAAAATACAAAAACATTTTATTTTGAAATTTTTAAGTGTTTATAGATATATTTATAAATATAAAATCCTATATAGTATATATGTACATATATATATATATCCTTATATATACTTAATAATATTATTATAGCTTATAAAAAACCAAATATATTTTAAATCCTTTAAAAAACAAAAGGATTATTTTATTTATATTTACTGAATTTATGCATTTATTATATAACTTTTATATTGCACATATTATATTATTACATATAGTTATATAAATAGGCCTATTATATATTCTAAAAAGAAAAGGAAAATATTAGAAACTTAAAAAGAAAAAAGTTATAAAATTATAAATTGATAATATATATATATATATATATATATAAATTAATTATACCAAAAACCCACAAAAATACTAGTACATAGCAGATATATCTACATACATATATTAATTAGAAATAATTAATACATCTACACCCATTTTGTTCCTTGTGTTCGACACCCTACACATACTTGACCACTATACACTTATTTGTAGGGTTATAATAAACTTTAACTCCATTCACTTTGTATTGTTTGACTGTTCATAGTGGGTTAATTTTCACTTAATCGGCTCTCGTGAGCGGTCACTTTAGCGACTGTGCTCTCGCCTCGTGAGATACATGACCGCCTCTGTAGAGTCAGTTAATCAAGTACATTACTCACATAGTGTCTCCCTGATGCCCAGTAATGCTTCTAATAGTCCTCAATCAAAAGGATGAGCAACTGGGTTATATCAAATCCTTAAAGGAGTTAACAGAGTTAAACAATCAAATTAACAGCTAAGATCGGAGGCGAGCACTTGCAGCTCCAAAATCCACAAAAGTTAGAAATGAAGACGTAGGGTGTAGGTCCTGGGTTTTGGGTGCTATCCTTAAGGATGCATCCTCACTCGTTCTTTCTAAGGGAAAGTACCTGCGAGCAATGAGGGGATTATTCTCCCTTAATACAAGGTGAATTTTATTCCAAGTTATTTTATCAACTTGTATTAACAGTCCTGATTTTAAATCAAGTTATCACTTATGATTTAGTGAGCACAATACGACATATAATGTCACTCCTAATTCCTTTTAACCTAAGTTTCTAAAACTCAAGTGTGAGAAATCGAGAAAATGAAATATAATTGAGAAATTGAAGATATATGCTCAGTTGAAGATCTTATAGTGATTCCCAACTCTCCTCATGTGAGACGCTAAAGATTATATATATATATATATATATATAGCCAACATGAAAACCCCGCTCCATTTTTCCGCAAATTTATTTATTTTTTTGGAAAAATATAACCATATATATATATTCATCCCTATATCCCTAATATGCCATTCGAATTTCGTCTGAAACAGAGACTCGTACGGTCTCCATCCGTGCAGTCATTTTTTAACAGTCGTAGGATTTTTTAAATCGACCCTATCTGGATGGAGGCCGTACGAGTCTCTGTTTCAGATGAAATTTAAATGGCATTTAGGTGTGATATATAGATGAATATACATAGTGAACTTTTTCAAAAAAAAATAAAAAATGGGGCGGGGCAGCCCCATCAAACCCTGTATGTATGTGTGTTGCAAGTTGATAACAAAAACCCGCATCTAAGGAGAAGTTATGTAAGCGACGAAGAAATGCATTGAATTTGAGCTTATTAGAATGATTTACAATGCATTTCATTGTGATGGACTAAATTACTCAAGCATACAAAATCAACCCTATGCAAACTCTAAGAGCCGTGTGCCTGACCTAAATAATTCGGCCACTCAAGTCATGCCCCACCATCTATTCAAGGATGAAACATGTCTTAACACCACCATAATAATAAAAACAGTCCAAGATCTTCGTTATACACATGAGATCGGAATCGAAAATCGTTGTAAATATACAATTAATTTATAAAAAAATATTTTTACACAAATAGTATACGAAAATTACACTTAAACAATTTAACTATCTCTTTACTAAATCAGTTGGATGTAGTATTCTCAGCGAATAGCCTCTACGTAGGCTTAGTCTTCTTTGGCTCCTTGGGCATGTCCACCACACAACTTGGTCAATTTAGACTTAAGAGAGATATTAGATATAATAATAATGACAATAATAACACAAACAAATACAAGACAAAAAAAAGTATGGTAAACAAGATGATTGACCTAAATAACACATAGAATGATTATTTAAACTTAATTAAATAACCTAAATATGTTGTACCATCGACAATGATGTCATCTATTGAATTGTTTAGTCGCTACTCTAAAGTCATCAAATTGTAGCAAGGAGTGATTGACAAGTCAATTAGAATCACATTAAAGATATCTCGGTGACGAGAACGGTGCGTAATTTATATCTAGATAAGTCGAGGGTCGAATACAAGGACAAAAGAGATTAAGTTATCTAAATGTATTAAATATCTAAGTTATTCGATGTTGTAAAATCTAATGCAACGAAGAGAGAGGGGGAGAGAGTTGCGAGGCGTCAAGTCTAAGATGTCCGCAAAGGAAGAGGAGATGATCAGGATGCATTCAGACATGGCAAAGATGTCCGTGCAGGATAAGGAGATTGCTAAGGTGCATTCGGACATGGCAAACATCATGACTTACATTCAGCGTCTCGAGAGACAAGCCAACCCACCCACAAGTTCAACACGATTCAGGGACGTTGAGGAGGAGAGCATGGAGGAGAGCAAGGAGGAGTAGACTGTGCTTTAGAATTTATGTCTGTATATATACTAAACTTAAGACATTTAATGCAGTTTCATGAGTTTGGATTTTCTGTAATACAATTTTAAGTTTATGCAGCAAGTTCTTTGATTATTTTTTGAGATGAGATATCTTTTTATTGTAGAATGTTTTTTGTGAATTTGTTGCATTAGCAAGATACCGATCGAGTGCAGTAAATATTTTTTATTATGAATTTCAGAGGTGGCAGTAAAAAACCGTCCCTTATACATGTCCCATATGGCCTAGGTGGGCTTACTGGTTCTAATTTGGGGGTCACGTAAACCGAAGCGGATGGTTAAAACCATCCCCACCGATCTTCTGTACCAGTCCCTAAAACCAAAAACATGGGCAGAACCATTGGGGATGGTTCATGACTGTCCCTTATACTATCATAGGGGACAGTTGCGCACATCTCCTACGATCAAGGTTTACTGGTTCATTTTTTGAAAGACCAATATCTGGGGGGATGGTTACGACCATCCATGCCGATCTTCTATACCCATTCCTGGAATCAAAAAACTGAGCAGAACTGTTGGGGACGGTTCAGGACCAATCATAGGGGACGGTTGCACCCGTCGCCTATGGTCAAGGTGGAGTTATTGATTCATTTGTTAGAAACGTGGGACCTGGGGGGATGGTTACGATCGTCCGATTAGGCTTTTGTGCCTGTCTCTGTACATCAGTACCATATGAAGAACTAGGGACATGCTTACTGGGAGAGCTTTTGCGAGCACAGTGACAAGGAGAACGGTTTTAAATAGAGCTTCTGTAACCGTTGCTGACACGTGACAACCTTCGACGACGATCGTAAACCGTCTCCAATATTTTCCAGCAGGGACAGTTTGGTCCCATCACCTCTACGATAGCCTAACAGGGACGGTCGTTGACCGTCCCTTCTATGATGCACAGTAGGGATGGTCTAGGCTCGTCGCCATATATGAATAGGGGACACTATGTTTTTGTCTCCCCTTCAGTCAAATGAGATGCAAGCATCGGGGATGTTTCCACAACCGTCCCCAGTATATAAGGGACAATTTTATTAGCATATGGGATGGGTGGTGACCATCGCAAAAGACCTATATGCTCGTAGTGTTGATGAATATGAAATTCATTAAAGATTAAAATAGATTTAGAATCCTTTTTAAAGAGCTTATACATTTATGTTAAGAAAATAAACTTACGGAAGCAAACATGGAAAAAGATAAAGAAATAAGAACAACGGGATTTAACGTGGAACCCTACTCTGTGAGGAACGGGATGAAACCATGGGAGAAGCCCTCAATGGGGCATGCTATGCATTGCTCTTTCTCAATAGATACAGAAGGTCTGGGGCTCCTTATATAGCCTCTCTAGAGCCTCCATGTCCTACCACTAGACGATGTGGGACTAAACACATGGATGGGGTAAATGGATCTTCTCCAGGATCTATTTACTCTATTACAACTCAATGAGCACACAACCAAATACTCTAACACTCCCCCTCAAGCTGGAGAATGCAATGCTCAGCTTGGACAAAAAGAAAGAAACTCAACTCAACGCTACAAGACACTACAGACAATATCAACCCAATGCGCACATTGCTGCAGTCGAGGACGTTGCTTTTCATGCCGTGCAGGTGAGGAGGATGAAAGGGATGGAGTGTGAGTCTTTTGAATCTCCTCTTCGGAGAGCATGTGCTCTGAACTGCGCCTGTTAGAGTCACTGCAACTGAAATGAGTCTCCTCGTAGGAGTACTTTGGCCCGCCACAATAATGGGACAACTACTTCATCTCTGAAAATGACCAAACTAAATAAGGGACATGGCTGTGCAATCCTCGTCGGAGTCCACGGTCGCTGGAGAATGGAGTCTGAATATAGTCTCCTCCTCGGAGAACTAGGTCTCTCCCATCTAGCTCAAAGAATGATACTCTACTATGGAGTACGTATGATACCACATGGAAACCCTTGCCCTCAATGGAATAGGGAATGATCCTCTGCTCTGGAGTCCCTATGGCTTACATGAAAACTCTGGCCTGACAACAAGAAGAATGATGGGGACCATGAAACTGAAGACCGCACACTCGTGCATGTCTGAAATTGGACTCGGAATCAATCGTCGAGTCTGAAACTGGAATGTAGAGTATGATCATCTGGACGAGCATCTGGACTGGGATCTGAACTGTCTCTGAACCGGAGCTTGAATCTGAATCATCAGAGTGATATATGATGCCAAAGAACTCTACATATACTCCCCCTTTATCCCTTACTTGTCAGAATATAAACATCGACAAAGTTGGGAGAAGACAAGATAAAAATGGGGACAAAACATCAATTGTAGCTTTTCCTTTTTTTCAATTTTTTTAAGCCGTCACAATTTTTTTATATGTTGTTTCAATTTTTTTATGTCTTTTCACCAATCTTTTTCTCTCTCCTTTTTTCCCTTTTTTTAACTTGCAGATGGCTCTTCTCTCTTTTTTTGTGTACTTTTTTTTTAAAATGGCATATCATTTTTCTTTATATGCGACTCTTTCAAAGAAACTCCCCTTTTTTATTCGTATGTCTTTTTTTCTTGTACGCGCCTTCTTTTTTTCATTTTTTTGAAAAACAAACTTCGGGTTTTTTTTTCAATCAGGCCCATCATTTTTTTTACTGACGATGGTCCACTTGGGGCCTAACTTTCAACCCCTCTTTTTTTTTTAGACTGTCTCCCAGCACCTTTTTTGTTTTAACAAGTCACGGCCCACATGGACCAAATAAACACTCTTTTTTTCAGTAATCGACTCCTCCCATTTAGGGTTCCCCATTTGGGAACCTCTTCCTCAACAAACAAACACCGCCAAGGGGGAAGAGAGCGTGGGAATCGCGCCGCTGCCAGGGGGAGGTTGATCGGAGGGAGCCGCCTGCTGGGAGAGGATCGGAGGGAGTCGCCATCGCGCCTGGGTGCGCCGCCTCGAGCAAAGGGAGGGGGGTCGGTCACCTGCACCGCCCGCTGCAGAGATGATAGCGCCGTCACCCGGATATGCTCAAAGAGAAGCGACGCCTGTCAGAGATGGTCGCGCGAGGGGTTGCGCGCAGCTGTTTCTGGAGTCGCGCCTGGAGAATCACACAGGAGAGGCGCCTGGAGGTTTCGCGCAGAGGGATTTGCGTTGGCGTGATGCCGTGATCGCCGTTGACGCTGCCCATCGGGAGTGTTTTGCATTGCGCCGCCATGTTGCCTGTGCGTGAAGAAGGAGACGTCGCTTGGAATCGGACCTCCTGGAGATAGAATTCCTGTAGCGTGAAGAATCACGCCGTTGGAGATGCGCATCATTAGGGAATCGGTTCGAAAGATCTGGTCTGGAATTCGAATGCTAGAGAATATCTCCTTGGACTGGGGACTATCGCGTGTAGCAGGTTTATACCGTGGTTGATGCCGCTGGGACCGAAGAATGGACAACGTAGAGAGGGGTTCCAGGGCATGGCGCGACAAATAAAAATAGGGTTTCAGGAAACCATGAAATCCTAGATCTTCAGAACATTGCAAGATCTAAAAAAAATACTCTCCATAATAACTTACAAGATCAACGCACCAAAAAACGAATCTCGAATAAATGAAAAACTTGAAATCTCCGAGAATCGACCCGCTCTGATATCATGTTAAGAAAATAAACATGCGGAAGGAACATGGAAAAAGATAAAGAAATAAGAACAACGAGATTTAACGTGGAACCCTACTCCGTGAGGAGCCGGGATGAAACCACGGGAGAAGCCCTCAATGGGGTATCCTATGCATTGCTCCTTCTCAATGGATATGGGAGGTCTGAGGCTCCTTATATAGCTCTCCAAAGCCTCCAAGTCCCACCACTAGACGATGTAGGACTAAACACATGGATGGGGGTAAATGGATCTTCTCCAGGATCTATTTACCCAGTTACAACTCAATGGACGCACAACCAAATACTCTAACAATTTACATTAGATGCATACTCCCTTATTTTTGACAATTTACTATTGATTTTTAATTTTCTAAGCCAGAAATCTATTTTGGGTGTTTTTTATTTTTTTATAAAGAATAATACTAATTTTGCAAATAAAAAATAGATGTGGTACTAAATAAGTAATCGATTTATGGCTTTGATGGTATCCCAAAATATTAGGTATATGAATTTTCTAAACAAATCATGGGTTTATTTTTAAAATGAACTCAACAAAATATTTTGTAAAAATGAAATAGAATATTGTTTAATAACCTAAGGGCCCGTTCGGTAGGAGAATAAGCAGGAATAAAGATGGAGAATAAGGGTATATTCTCTATTCGGCTGGAGGATAGGAATAAGGAGAATAAGGTGAAATAAAGGTAGATAATAGGGATGAGCATTGGGCAAGGCCGGCCCGGCCAGCCCGATGCCCGGCCCGCTAAAGCTAGACCCAGGCTCGGGCCCGAGTAATAGTCGGGCGGGCTTGGGCCTAATTTTTGGCCCATATCAAATTTCGGGCCGGGTTCGGGCAACGATGGGCCCGAGACCGAAGCCCGCGGGCCGGCCCGCATAGGGACCTATCCTAAGCCCGACCCGAGCCCATATGAACCCATATGGAGGCCGCATAGGGATCGAACATTGGCAACCATATCACAACCATCACTTCTCTGTTATCCATCACAAGAGAAACCTTCCCAGAAAAACCTCTCCATATTGTTTATATTCATTACTATTCTAAGATTGTAAAACAAACAAGCATATGCGAATTGTGTAGAATGTTTACAGTACAATCTTGCAAGTTTTGAAACTGCTACTCAGTGCAGTAGTATAAGCAAAATTCAGAGGTAGCTTTCTTGTTTACGTTAATATTTTGATATCATTATCAAGATCATCTTATACCTGCTCTGGCAGACTGGCACTATATTCTTCAAGTGCAGAGTGCAGTACATGGGGAGCCTTTACTTGGGGTACTTAGAATTACATGGGGAGCCTTCTGAAGGATATGGTTAGATCCTCAAGCGCATCACGGAAGCGTGATCGTCGTATCGAATACGACGAAGAACGACTAGTCGCACTAGTTGTTCTATGCAGCGGAAATTAAAAAAATTTCATGTGACGAAACCACATGATCCAAGAACACTTCTCGGATCGTTTCGTCTAAACCACAACTAAGTATTAGGTTTACCTCTTGAAGCGTGGTTGCGATCAAGTCTCTAAACGAAGAGACCTCCTGTCTCAAGTCCGATCCGTCGGAGGAGACGCTTGCGAGCACGGGGATGAACCGCGTGCTTCTCGCAATCCATGTTGATGATCCAAGCGGCGGATCTCCTAATCTCGACACACGAGATCCGATGTCTTCTTTACGAGCGGGGCGCACTGAAGGAGACGGAGATCCACGAGCAAACCATCGGGTAGCATAACGACGATGCCGCGGCGATGGAGAACCTCTCTAGGGCATCCATGGTGGACGGCCACATGAGAGAGATGGAGAGAGGACGTGTAGAGAGAATGAGAGAGAGATTTGTTGCCTCAACTTATGTGTGTAAAGAAGAGCAATGGGGTGCCTCTCCTTATATAGGGTTTTGGGATCCATGGATCTCAATCCATGTGTCAACACAAATCCAATGGTCCACATTAATTTGTGTTTCTTTCAATGGTCATGATTTGTTGCTAAAAACACAACAACAATTAATTTAATTTAAATTAAATATATGTTGATAAATCAACACAATTTAATTACAAAATTAAATCATCAATACATGGAGATAAGGAAAGGAGAGAAAGCCTCCTTCCATGTGGAGAGGGGGGACGGCCTCTCTTTCCTAATGGGAGTGGTGGTCGTCCAACCTCCTCCATTAGGAAGGTGGCTATTTCACCTTTTATGTAATCTCCATTATTTGCAACAACTTTTGTTGCAAATTATTTCACAAAAAATAAATCCAATTTATTTTGTGAACATTGCAATCATGCCATTAAAAAATTGTGAATCACATTCACAACCCAAAACAAAATGTAAATTACATTTTCAATTTGATGTCCAATGTGAATCCAATTCACATTAACATTTAATTAACAAATGTAAGTTACAAATAGCTCTCTCTTATATATTATAAATCACATTTATAATATATATGACTAATATGGATATTGCTATCCACATTATTCATATCCATGATAATTAAATCATATTTAATCATCTTGGATCTCTATTCTCTTGTGTCCAAATAATATGAATCACATTCACATTATTTACATCTTTGATAATTAAATCTCATTTAATCATCTAAGATAACTCTCTTTATAATATGAATCAAATTCATATTACTCATGATAATTAAATCACATTTAATTATCCATTTTCTCAATGCTCGGATACATATATCAACAATAGAATTATCCATGAACTCCTTCAAGGATAATGCGCTTTCTCCGCAGATACTTGGAGATAAGGACAGGGCGATTGTATTGTTCCACGTATAGTGACATGGATATTGAGATCGTATCTCAAATCCAGATCGCAGGCCTCCCATAGATGCTTGATTAAATCAAGACCGTAAATCTAATCTTCTCATTGTATCTGAATCACATTCAGATCAATGTCCAATACTTGGACCAAGATCAGATCACTTCTCTACTGAGAGGAGTCACTAAAATCCAGACTCGTTTCATCACTCCCTAGGAATGGAAGCGTCATGGTTATACAATCGTTTATGATCACATCACCCTCAGGTATTCCCAATACCTGTACATCCTGCATACTGGAAGACTCAGACTAAACCCGAAGTATTCGATCAACTTTATACTGTCTACTTCATGGTTTTATCAGTTTGTTTCTCATTCGATCATTGGGAGTCGGTATTGATCATATACTTTCCAAAAGCATATATCATACCTAGGTCTTGATCATATACTTTCCAAAAGTATATATCAAACCTACAAATTCAGTCAAGCTTCCAAAGCGAGACGACCGTGCGCACGGAATTTGATTCTTCCCAATATCTCATGAGTGAGCTCATGTCTTCCGGTTCAGTAACTGAACCTGTATGATCCCTTTGAGAGATCGTATTACTCATATGCCCTTATATGCACACCAGCGCGCCGGTGTGTAGACCTTGATTAGGTCATCAACCTATTGGTCTGCCAAATGTACATACTTAGACATATAGCAACACATCTGTCTCCGGTCAGAGGATGCGTGCCTATATCCTGACAGCATACGATATAGGACTTTGGTTATCTCGATCTCGTTAAGTCAACTCTTTGACCTAACTAATCTGACACCTCTGAATCTCTATTCCTATGCAGAGGACCTGCATCAAGAGGTCGGTCAGATATCAGCCTTCAGAGATAAGGATTGCCATCTCCTACTCAGGCTGGAGATCATCTCTTAACAATCATCTGACGGTGCTTGATGAGTCCTCAATCTAACTCTTTAGATATTCATTCAAGCACCAGCCTCTATGATTCAATAGTTGAATCAACAGCTGTATGATCATCAAGATGGCCATGGTACATAACCCTAATTGTACTAAGGGACCTATTATGCAAATTATGTATTCTTCATTTCAGATTAAGGAGTGAATTGCAATAACATTTATTGCATAATGGCTCGCCGTGGGCTCGCATTTCCAACAATCTCCCACTAGCCCAAAGAGCCATTAATGGGCTAATATTTAAACCCGCACTCATGTGACAATCATAGGCTATTTAGAAAATAGCTAGGTAAGCTGATCAGTCACTCTGTTCCCGCGAGACTATGCCAAGTCCTTTTACGGCACTTGCATATCCCCAGTAACAGTGCTCGCATCTAATGCGAATGTTGCATCTCATGCAACCAATACTCAATCTAGTTGATTACATTGTCCCTGACATCATAACCAGTATCCCCATGATCCTTATTAGAATACCTTCATTCCCGGAGATCTCTATCTCCTAAGGTATCTATAGTTTAGACCTTTATAGATCACTATCTACATGGTCTTAAACTTTTGAAGATAAGACTTTGAGATTACTATCTCAAAAAATCTCCTCATCTATGAAGATTTTGTTATTACTGCAATCAAGTGTTTTATCTCTACAGTAGGATCAGTAACAATTTACTACTCCCACTGCATGACAGACATCTGGTATTTGTACACTCTTGCATACACTCAGCTTCTCGTAACTAATGCACAAGTGCAAGTAGTTGTAGCATTTACTTCCTCAACTCATTGAGGTGTTATCCCTTAAGATAGTACCATATCTTAAGGGTTAGAAGCCTTTCTTGGAATTTCTATGAATAGAATATGTCCAAGGTATACTACAAATGTGACAGTCCAATTATCCTCTTCTCTTGGCTTCTGAACAACTTCAGAACGAAGATCTAAGAGGTATCTTTGAAATCATATTTCAAGATATGGAATAACCAGAGAATAAAACACTTATTATTAATCTTATATCATTTTAAATGATCAGGATATCATCTACATTCAGCAAGATGAACACAAAGGCACTCCCACTAAGCTTCACATGGCTCATCAAGATTCTATCTGAAATCATAACAATTATAATTCCATCAAATCTTATGGTCCAACTCAAAGAAGCTTATTTGAGTCCTTAAATGGATTCCTTATCTTGCACACCTTGCTTTCCTCAATCATGAAGCCCTGGGGCTACTTCATGTGAATATCCTCAGAGAGATATTCATAGAGGAATGCAATCTGGACTTACATCTTGAAGATGCAATAGTCAAGTTGTGTGGCTAAGGTTAGCAATATTCTGATGATTTTAAGCATGTTCACCGAAAAGCAAGTCTCATTGCAAGCAATGTCTTCTCTTCCATGTGTAGCTCATTGCTACGAACTATGCTTTGAAGGTATGTACCTTCTCATCAGGTTCCCTTTCTCTTGAAGATCCATTTACACCTTTACGGGTCTTACCCATATAGGTGGATCCTCGAGGGTCCATATACAACACTTGTACATGAAGTCTACATTAGACTTTTATTGCTAACATCCATCTATCCATGCTATGATCTTCAGAAGCTTCATCACATGAAGTTCGATCATTGTCAGATTTCTCTGACACATGGAATCCATCCTCAAACGTATTTGAAGAGGTTTTAGTGTTTCATCTTCAATTATCCTTTTAGTTTCCAATTTTAGGAGCCTCATTATCTTTTCAAGATTAAATGAGTTCCTACACTTCATTTTCATCTTGATTCTCAAGAGTCTCAACCTCCAAGAATCACATTCTCAGAGATGAGATATTTCAAGAATCTCAAGGTCATAAAGTAGGTATCCAATACCATCATTTATTTTCCTAATGAAGCAGCACTCTCAAGTGCTAGATTCCATCTTGCATGGAACCTTATTAAGGATATACATTGTAGTCTCTACTACACATATATACCTGGAAACTAAGGGATAATTATGCTAAAATTCATCATTGATAAGATCATGTCACACATGATCCAATTGTATCTGCCTATAACTCTATTGAGTTAAGGTGTGTTAGGAGGATTGAGATAGAAATGATATTCATATCTCTATAAGGTATTCTTTGAATTTATCTAACAGGTACTTGCTACCTAGATTAGATCAAATTCATTTTATCTTCCTTCAAACTTTGGTTGTAGACCAAAATTATGAAATCTTTGAACATTTCAAAGGTTTCTTCAGGTGAAGAGAAGAAATTTCATATCATACATAATCATTAATAGATATCATATATCCATAATGTTTACTATGATATAGATGATCCGCATACATCAATATGTATGAGATCCTGAATACCTTGACATCTTACACCTTTCTCTAAGAAGGGTGTATTGGACATTTTTCTTTGAATACAATATTCATAAGTATGTAAGTTTTGAAATTTTAGACATTCTAAAGTTTCATCTCTTACTAGTCTATTGATCAAATCAATAGATAAATGTCCAAGGCTTGATGCTAGATCATTGTCAAATGATCTTCATCCTCCTATTGATCTTAAGGTTTAATTTCAGTATTTAGAAATGTTAATGAACCATTCATTAATTTTCTAATTTAGTGAAGTCCACTAGATTATTAGATTACTATCTGAAATATATACATCATAACTCTTTATGATAGTTCTATCTCAGATTCATGTTTATTTCTAACATTTAGAAACAAACAATGAGTGTATTCTTATATCTAGGTCATAGAGACATTCTCTAAGACTAAGGACTCTCCCACTGAAATTAACAAGTCTATCAATCCAACAGAGATTGTTGCAACAATTGCATCAATATCCATGTGGATAACTATAAACCTTTAAGATCAAATTTTCCAGTCTTCTAAAACATATGCAACCTATTGCAAATGTTATCAGAAGATTGAGATACAATTATTTGACTTTATCTTATCAATGATTTATGTAGATTAATCTGATGCTCCATCCGAGTCCTTCTCTAAGGATTCTAGATAGACTTGATAGTCATACTATCAACACATCAACTTATTGCAGTATTGGCATTCATCCAACTCTTCGGATGACATATGGAAGTCAAATATGTATAGTCAACTCTTTGACCATACTTCTTACTCGGGTCCAACCCATGCTTCCACTGCGCTCCCTTTATCTATAAGCAACCATTGCTTAAGACTAAGGATCTCTTATGTAAGAGCATTTCAACATTTATACATGCTTCATTAAATTCATACAATATGAATATTATGAAGCTTCATGAATGACCAGAGTATAGATAGTAGAATGATGACACTCATCATCTACATCCATATAAACTCTTAAAATATAGGTTCATGTAGGTACTCAAACAATTTGAATACACCATCTCTTATAGAGCCACCATTCTGCATGATGCAGTGAACCATCTCATTCATGTTAAATGTCAAGAGCACATATGTATGCCCGAATATCTTCATAAATTTTATAAGGATTATTTGACAATTATGATCATCATCAACATGTCACTTCCAAAGTACATTTGATGATAGATCAAGACTATAGAGACACACAAACCCTAGGGTTGTAGTCCTATTATCTATTTAATTGTCATTCCTCAATATTATGAGGAAACTTGCACATTGCAACCACATACATTATGTGTCCAATTGCAAGTACAATATCTGGATCATGAGTCCAATCCATGATATTTTACTGGTTATTATTGAGTATATCATTGAGTGGGTTTTAATGAAGGATTATCTGAAATAAGAAATTTGCATAAATATATAAATATATATATTTTACTTTGATTTAGGATTTTTATATCAAAGTTGTCTTGTCTTGTCAACACTGAAAGTTCATTCCCTTAATCACTTTCAATGTAAGAGATATACTTACCATTATATCTCAACAAGATCTGGGATCTCCTTCCTTATCTTTGTTACATCCCAATAATATGAGAATCTGCAACTCAGATAAAAAGAAGCGGGAACACATTCCGCTTTGCAAGTCCAACTTGCATTTCCCAATTTGGTCTTTAACACCCGAGCCCACCACCCCTAAGGCGATGTTGACCCGTCGTTAATTGAACCAACCGTCAAGAGGAATAGTACTCGCTATACGCAATCCAATATCGCCCCAATAATATGAGGATCCGATATTGGGGTCACTACGTATACAGCCTTACTCTTTTGAGAAGCAAAGAGCCCGATCCAGATGCGCTTGCATAAAGGAGCTGTCACTTCGGACAGGCGTCTCCCACATACAATCCCTGGCGACGGAACCCTTCGCCTTGACGGGAGACCATGGATGTCACTTATGTGATCCTCCACCTCATATTCAAATTTTAATTAATTATCGTGAATCACATTCACATAATTAATTCTTCCAAGGGAATTATTAACTCTAATAATATTAGAGTATTTCAATCTTAATTGGATTCCAATTAATCTAATCATATTAAATTAATGATCCAATTAATATCCAACAAACATTTTAATAGTTACTTGAATAATGGTATTATCTCAAATACGTATTATTTCGAATTTTAATAATTAGAAAAATACATCTTAATCCCTCGGACATTATCCCGGCCCTACCCGCTGTCATGGCCAGTACCGACGAGAGTGGGACGGACCACATACGTTGCAACCCGCAACCCCAATACTCTCCGACTAGGCACCATATCCGCCTCGGGAAAGGATAATGCCAAATTGATTAATTTGTACTTGAGATGATCATCGGTTCTTCAACCGAAATTGTACCATATAGTAATAATAAAAACATTTTTGATTAACATTATAATGAGATTTGCTAAATAAATCCCAAGTCCTATTCAAGCAACATGTTTGTTGGAATGTTGATCATGTAGATCATGTAACCAATCTTGATCTAGATCACATCTAATCATTTGTTGGTTAGGGCAAAGTCATTTAAGGACATAATTATCATTAAATATTTCACAAATATTTTTGCATAATTATTCCAGGAAATTAAACAATTTAATTTCACTAATTAATTAAATGACAATCACTAGGTTCTTGATTAGGAAAGTATTTTCAGCAGTGACCCTCACTTACTAAAAATACCATATCTCAATCAATTTAAATCCAAATTAAGCAAAGTAAATTTCTAAAGTTTGCTAACTTGATTTACAACAGAACACAAGTGATTTGCACGCATTTCAAGGCGTTTCAAATCCGCAATTAACATCTTAATTACGTCATGATCCGTAGTCCCCGAAACAGTGGATACATGTTCACTAAAATGAGTATATCTAGAGCAAACGGAATCGAAATCACGCAAACTCAGATCCTACGGTTTCCTTATTTAATGGGAATAAAATCCAAATATTATTTTCGTGTTTAAACAATTTAAACAGTGCCGAAAATAATATCAAAACAGAGATGCGAAAATGAAATGCAAGAAACCTTTCGCAAACCCTAATGAACCCAAGTCGTCCTCGGTTTATGGATCGTATCCAAAAACACCGACCTAAGGCTCTGATACCACTTGAAGGATATGGTTAGATCCTCAAGCGCATCACGGAAGCGTGATCGTCGTATCGAATACGACGAATAACGACTAGTCGCACTAGTTGTTCTATGCAGTGGAAATTAAAAAAATTTCATGTGACGAAACCACATGATCCAAGAACACTTCTCGGATCGTTTCGTCTAAACCACAACTAAGTATTAGGTTTACCTATTGAAGCGTGGTTGCGATCAAGTCTCTAAACGAAGAGACCTCCTGTCTCAAGTCCGATCCGTCGGAGGAGACGCTTGCGAGCGCGGGGATGAACCGCGTGCTTCTCGCAATCCATGTTGATGATCCAAGCGGCGGATCTCCTGATCTCGACACACGAGATCCGATGTCTTCTTCACGAGCGGGGCGCACCGAAGGAGACGGAGATCCACGAGCAAACCATCGGGCAGCATAACGACGATGCCGCGGCGATGGAGAACCTCTCTAGGGCATCCATGGTGGACGGCCACATGAGAGAGATGGAGAGAGGACGTGTAGAGAGAATGAGAGAGAGAGAGAGATTTGTTGCCTCAACTTATGTGTGTAAAGAAGAGCAATGGGGTGCCTCTCCTTATATAGGGTTTTGGGATCCATGGATCTCAATCCATGTGTCAACACAAATCCAATGGTCCACATCAATTTGTGTTTCTTTCAATGGTCATGATTTGTTGCTAAAAACACAACAACAATTAATTTAATTTAAATTAAATATATGTTGATAAATCAACACAATTTAATTACAAAATTAAATCATCAATACATGGAGATAATGAAAGGAGAGAAAGCCTCCTTCCATGTGGAGAGGGGGGACGGCCTCCCTTTCCTAATGGGAGTGGTGGCCGTCCACCCTCCTCCATTAGGAAGGTGGCTATTTCACCTTTTATTTAATCTCCATTATTTGCAACAACTTTTGTTGCAAATTATTTCATAAAAAATAAATCCAATTTATTTTGTGAACATTGCAATCATGCCATTAAAAAATTGTGAATCACATTCACAACCCAAAACAAAATGTAAATTACATTTTCAATTTGATGTCCAATGTGAATCCAATTCACATTAACATTTAATTAACAAATGTAAGTTACAAATAGCTCTCTCTTATATATTATAAATCACATTTATAATATATATGACTAATATGGATATTGCTATCCACATTATTCATATCCATGATAATTAAATCATATTTAATCATCTTGGATCTCTATTCTCTTGTGTCCAAATAATATGAATCACATTCACATTATTTACATCTTTGATAATTAAATCTCATTTAATCATCTAAGATAACTCTCTTTATAATATGAATCAAATTCATATTACTCATGATAATTAAATCACATTTAATTATCTATTTTCTCAATGCTCGGATACATATATCAACAATAGAATTATCCAAGAACTCCTTCAAGGATAATGCGCTTTCTCCGCAGATACTTGGAGATAGGACAGGGCGATTGTATTGTTCCACGTATAGTGACATGGATATTGAGATCGTATCTCAAATCCAGATCGCAGGCCTCCCATAGATGCTTGATTAAATCAAGACCGTAAATCTAATCTTCTCATTGTATCTGAATCACATTCAGATCAATGTCCAATACTTGGACCAAGATCAGATCACTTCTCTACTGAGAAGAGTCATTAAAATCCAGACCCGTTTCATCACTCCCTAGGAATGGAAGCGTCATGGTTATACAATCGTTTATGATCACATCACCCTCAGGTATTCCCAATACCTGTACATCCTGCATACTGGAAGACTCAGACTAAACCCGAAGTATTCGATCAACTTTATACTGTCTACTTCATGGTTTTATCAGTTTGTTTCTCATTCGATCATTGGGAGTCGGTATTGATCATATACTTTCCAAAAGCATATATCATACCTAGGTCTTGATCATATACTTTCCAAAAGTATATATCAAACCTACAAATTCAGTCAAGCTTCCAAAGCGAGACGACCGTGCGCACGGAATTTGATTCTTCCCAATATCTCATGAGTGAGCTCATGTCTTCCGGTTCAGTAACTGAACCTGTATGATCCCTTTGAGAGATCGTATTACTCATATGCCCTTATATGCACACCAGCGCGCCGGTGTGTAGACCTTGATTAGGTCATCAACCTATTGGTCTGTCAAATGTACATACTTAGACATATAGCAACACATTTGTCTCCGGTCAGAGGATGCGTGCCTATATCCTGACAGCATACGATATAGGACTTTGGTTATCTCGATCTCGTTAAGTCAACTCTTTGACCTAACTAATCTGACACCTCCGAATCTCTATTCCTATGCAGAGGACCTGTATCAAGAGGTCGGTCAGATATCAGCCTTCAGAGATAAGGATTGCCATCTCCTACTCAGGCTGGAGATCATCTCTTAAACAATCATCTGACGGTGCTTGATGAGTCCTCAATCTAACTCTTTAGATATTCATTCAAGCACCAACCTCTATGATTCAATAGTTGAATCAACAGCTGTATGATCATCAAGATGGCCATGGTACATAACCCTAATTGTACTAAGGGACCTATTATGCAAATTATGTATTCTTCATTTCAGATTAAGGAGTGAATTGCAATAACATTTATTGCATAATGGCTCGCCGTGGGCTCGCATTTCCAACACCTTCACTAGTTCATTGTCTGTTGTTTCATCCAGTGAACTTAAGTGCGTCATCTGCAACCTTCCCAAACTTTTTTTGCTATAAGCTGTTCTACAACCCAAGCTTATGATTTCTTGGTAACATAATAATAACTTCTATCGTTGCTAAAAAATAAACAGAAAGAATAGTCAGTGCCGTGTAAATCCTTCTCTCCGAATCTTCAAAAATAAATTGTCCCTCTCTTTGAATAGTTGTCTGTATTTTTTGCAAAAATGCTAATGCATAAATAGCAAAAGATATCAAGCCAGGATGACTAAAAGTTGAGCCGGTGGTTACCATCGGTCACAACCAGTACTGGGCTGGCCCGAGCCCGGCCCGACCCACTTAACTGCGGGGCCAGGCTCGGGTTTGGCCACCTATCCAGAAATTTTGTGGGCTTAGGCCCGGCCCGTGAGCCCGGCTGAAGGAATCGGGCTCGGGCTGGGCTAGGCTGGGCCCGGCCCGACCCGGCCCGATGCTCATCCCTAGTAGGTAAGGTGGGATAAAGATAGGAATAAGAGTGAAATAAGATGGAATAATGTGGAATAATCGTACCACTGGGAACCGTGTTGGGAGAAGAATTTGATCCCTTAATTTCAGGCATATTCTCCAACCAAACAGGGTCTAAGAGTCTTCCGCATGAATTTTCCCAAAAGTTGAATGTAGCAAAATGAGCTCTTAATGAATCTTTTTAACGAGATACAACAAATTTCACAAAATAAATTATAGTTAATTGTAGCAATGTGAGAAAGATACAAGTCAAATGCCATGCATGAATTTATCTAATATGGGTCTCTGATAACTAAAAGTTGTAAAAATATAAGCAAACATGACTAAAATATAAATTTTCAAAGATTTTGGGGATTAAATTGCAAATAAAATGTCCGAAATTATTACAAAAAGCTATGTTAGGGACCTAAGAGAAGTTTCTTAAAGTTATTTTTCTCGTTGCAAGCACCCCCTATAGGATCACTTAATTGTACAAAAAATATCTAAAGAGCGTGCTTGCAAAATTTATACCCCTTTGTTGTTCAGCAGTGGATGTCTCTCCACGTTGCCCGTCCTAAGCTTGTCTTTCTCAATTAGAAGGCAGAGGTGACCTGCGAGGTGAGCAAAGCTCTCTTTGACAGGTGGAATTTAAAGAGGAAGGGAGTTAAAACTTCACGGTGAGGTTAGGAGAAAACTACGGTGGATGATGATGGTGTCAGCCGTAGAATACGAATGGAGGCGAAAGATATAAAATTGGGTGCAGGTCCAACTATAACTTATGGATGGTTTTGGCCATTATCTCTCGTTTCTTACCATTTTTGAAAGGTAAAAAAAAGTTACATAGAAATTGATGGGAGACGGGCAACAAGCTGCGCCACCAATCCCTTTTGAATGGCAAATCCAATTCTTTGAAATACAACATTTATAGACTTAGGAACCATAACATTGCTATGCATGATTTTTTGAATCCTCTTAAGGAGCTCCACTGCTTCACTTGCCAAGAACCCAAATGTATCAAAATCAAAGGGGATGAATACGTGTTGATTGTCAATGCATGCCTTTTCATGCTTAGCCACTTTAGCTAAGGCAGCTTTTTGTGCAGCGCATCCGCAACAAAATCACTTTTTATCGGACCCACCAATGGAGACACTTCAGTCAAATCAACACATGCATGCTTTCCTCGAACCCATCCAAATATCAAAACATCTGCCGGTCTAAGTGTCGATCTCCCCTCTTGTGGATCAGTTAAGAAATTCACCGGTGCTTCTTTTTTTGAAGCAACACCTGCATGTCTGAGTATATCAAATAGAACATCTCTGACAAGATCATGTATGTATTTAAAACCTGGAAGCTCGCGACAATGAACGGCATGATCCCCAAAAGCATCCAAGCAGGATTTGTGGCTATACTGGACAAGCCTCATCTTGTGGGAAAAGGGGAATCATGAGGCGGTACTTGAGAATACTACGATATTCAATGGGTGACATATGCAATCCAAGCCCCTCAATAGGAATGGCAAGTAGAAAATCTTGGGCATGTTCAGCTTGTAAACAATGGAAAATTGCTTTTTGCCTAGCAGACATGTCAAACTCAGCTTCCATATCTTTTACGATTTTGCTAAAAAAAGAATTCGCCAAAGCATTCTGGGCTTTAGGGGGGACGGTATCCTTACTAGCTAATTGTGTAAGATCAATAGATGGGAGTGCGACACGTAGGCCTTCCAAAGCATTAAGGAAATCAGAATCCACACCATGTATCTCGCTGTCTCGAAGCATGTGGTCTTGGAGCATACAGGATTGAGCTCTGGAGGCCACAAAATCATATGAAGAAGCCTCAATAGCTGAGTAAAGACCTAAACCGTCGAGTCGGATGGGTAGCGACGCCACTCTCCATTGAAGGTCACCAAAGAAAGGACCTCCACACACCACAATATCCTCAATAGCTCCACGCAACCCTTTGTCAAACCATGCAGCGGCCCGTTTCATGTATGTGGGTTGGCATGTTCGTAAGCCGAACATAAGCTTGGCAGTACCCATACAAGAACGTAATAGAAGTAGCTCACTTTGTGGATCATCCAGCTGATGAAGTAAATGCATTAAGTCAACAGTCTTGGTAGCCCTCATCATAGCCAACTCTTCAATAAAGTCTTTATCCCTACTCACAGCTCCTCCAAGTTAAACAGTGGAAATAAAGTCTTTTGGCCATGAAATTGTTAATAGGAAATGGCAGAGCACAAGTTAAATAGAATTTTAATAGAGGAAAATGGATGAGATCACATGTGAATGAGGCAATAGAAGCCTCGGGTTGTGGCCTCTTCTACGGTGGTGGATAGGGAAGTTGCACCCACTACGTCCCGTGGGTTTCTATCCTATTAAAGGGATTCGGGACCTCATTCTGCTAACCACGAAGCTTCTTCAATCAATAGGTTCTAGCCTAGATGGGCATGTCAATCCCAGAAGCCGGTTGAAGATGAAAATGGACTTTATGACTACCGAAAAGATGAAGTCTTATGATGTGTTTGAATGCCTATTTAAGTTGTAAATGAAGGTGGCAGGTGGATTTGGGTGTCTCACAATGGAGAAGGATGAAGGGGTCATTATTCCTGTAAAACTCATACCTCCAAAGATAGTCCCACATCTAAAACTCACAAAGTGTGAGAGTGTGTTATAAGTGGTGGAGATTACTACTTGACAACTTGAACTTAAGTATTCAAGGTCAATTTCCTCGATAACGGAAATGGGACCTAGGCCCGGGACGTTACAATTCCATGATTAAGAGAGGATCGAGGGAGTAGGAGGCTATCAACTGTTCTTCCCCAAGCAAGCGAAGGAAGAACACACTTGGGTGCTGAGACACGACAGCTGAGGAAAATTCAAAAATAAAAAAGATTTATAAATTCCTTGAGAAATAGCAAATGTATTCAGATTAATTATGTTCAAGCATGAGTTAAATTCAAGACCTACAAGTTTACAGAAAGAAGTTTTTATACAGTAGGCAAAGAAGTTTTTATACACTAGGGTTAGTTTGAGATATAGGTATTTTAGTTTTTTCATGTACAAGAGAAAGAATGTATGTGTGTGTGTGCGCGCGCGTGTGTGTGTATGAGCATTGGGCAGGGCCGGCCCGACCCAGCCCGATGCCCGGCCCGCTAAAGCCTGACCCAGGCCCGGGCCCGAGTAATAGTCGGGCGGGCTTGGGCCTAACTTTTGGCCCATATCAAATTTCGGGCCGGGTTCGGGCAACGATGGGCCCGAGCCCGAAGCCCGCGGGCCGGCCCGCATAGGGACCTATCCTAAGCCCGACCCGAGCCCATATGAACCCATATGGAGGCCACATAGGGATCGAACATTGGCAACCATATCACAACCATCACTTCTCTGTTATCCATCACATGAGCAACCTTCCCAGAAAAACTTCTCCATATTGTTTATATTCATTACTATTCTAAGATTGTAAAACAAACAAGCATATGCGAATTGTGTAGAATGTTTACAGTACAATCTTGCAAGTTTTGAAACTGCTACTCAGTGCAGTAGTATAAGCAAAATTCAGAGGTAGCTTTCTTGTTTACGTTAATATTTTGATATCATTATCAAGATCATCTTATACCTGCTCTGGCAGACTGGCACTATATTCTTCAAGTGCAGAGTGCAGTACATGGGGAGCCTTTACTTGGGGTACTTAGAATTACATGGGGAGCCTTCACTAGTTCATTGTCTGTTGTTTCATCCAGTGAACTTAAGTGCGTCATCTGCAACCTTCCCAAACTTTTTTTGCTATAAGCTGTTTCTACAACCCAAGCTTATGATTTCTTGGTAACATAATAATAACTTCTATCGTTGCTAAAAAATAAACAGAAAGAACCGTGTAAAATCCTTCTCTCCGAATCTTCAAAAAATAAATTGTCCCTCTCTTTGAATAGTTGTCTGTATTTTTTTTGCAAAAATGCTAATGCATAAATAGCAAAAGATATCAAGCCAGGATGACTAAAAGTTGAGCTGGTGGTTACCATCGGTCACAACCAGTACTGGGCTGGCCCGAGCTCGGCCCGACCCACTTAACTGCGGGCCGGGCTCAGGTTTGGGCCACCTATCCAGAAATTTTGCGGGCTTAGGCCCGGCCCGTGAGCCCGGCTGAAGGAATCGGGCTCGAGCTGGGCTAGGCCGGGCCCGGCCCGACTCGGCCCGATGCTCATCCCTACCAACAGCCCTACGGGCCTTCTTATCTCGGTGTAGGTGGTACCGGATAACAAAAATCTTGATAAAAGGATCCTACTGATGTGATTGTCTCCTGAGGCGATCTTTGGTGTCGTTAGTCACTAAACCTTATCCCTCAGCGGCTTACTGATGTGATTGTCTCCTGAGGCGATCTTTGGTGTCGTTAGTCACTAAACCTTCTTGTGTGTAAACTGTCTTTTCTTCTCTGCTCTCGTCTTCCATCATGTAGAATCATATCTTCTAACGAGACGCAATAATCGTCCATTGTAAATCCGGAGTGCGATATATTCCAACAGCAAGGTAAGTTATTTCTAATTATGTTTATGGGACGTTTTACTTTATTGTTGCTGTTACACAAGAAGATCACGCAGTTGTCCACGTTGCCGCAGAGGGAAGAAGAAGAAGAAGAAAATGCGCAGAAGAATAGTGTGCACAGCTCCGGTTTCCCAAGTCGTGCGTTCGCGGTTGCTGCTGCTGCTGCTGCGAAATCGTTGGTAAAATATTGTTTGTTAGAACATGTCATAAACATGTCAAATATTGTTTGTTAAAACATTTGCATCAGCTCTGAACTGAAGAATAGTGGCGTTGCAGAAGTCGGTGCCTCAGAAAGAAGAAGAGAGAGATGCTGAACTGAAGAACTTCGGCTGTGCGGCCCTCTTGGGCACAATTGCTATTGATGCGCATGCCAAGTCCCCAGGCAATTCGCTGAACAACTTTGCATTCGCTCTTCTCGTGCTCGTCTTCGCTGACTCCCTGATTCTTGTCTTCGTTTCCCACTCACGTCCAGCAAGCGAGGCACGAGCTATGACTGCAAGGATCGTTTTTGGGCTGCTGCTTCTTCTGATTGTGGCTTTTTTTTATCGGGAGACAGTTCTAGAATGGGACGCGGATCCTCACGAATGCAAAGGTCTGCTCTAGATACACGCCCGCGCGAGCCGCTCGATCTTGATTGAAAAGTTCGCAAGAAATCCTACAGTATGGACTCATAGAAAGTGGAATTTCGTAGGTACCGCTCGATCAAAATCGAACCCTTGCACGAATCATGGTTCTATAGCATACCTCTGCGTAGCGGATCCGCTTCCAGAATGCGTCAATATCTATAACGATACAAAGAAGGAGAAATATATGCTGTTCTCCACACTTCTAAGTACGTACCCAAAAATTTTCCAAAAATACTGCGAACTTGAATTTTTGCTTAAAACTGGATAGAAAAGTAGAGACATATATTATATATCCATATGTTGCAGATTGCATTTATTCCTATGTTATTCGTATTGCAGGAAAAATGTCTAGTATTCTTATCCGTATAAAATATCCGCATCCGCAAAAAAATTATTTGTATCCACAGCATAATTGTTTGCATTCATATTCATGTTACCTTTATCGGCAAGATCTAGAAAAAAAATTAGCTACCATATTATCTGCTATATATATCCATAAAGAAAATTCCGTCTCTATTGTTATCCAAAAAAAATATTTATATCCATATCTATGCTTTTCTAGTTCATTGTCAAAAATAATTATTCATATTTGTATTCGAAAGAAAAGCGTAGACATATTTTATTTTAGTTGGAAATTGATACAACAGCACTAGTTGGATCCGCAAGTTTTTTTGTTGTTGAATGCAATACGATACAAACATCCATAATTTGTGTGAAGACATATCTTTTCATAACGTCATAATTTATTCACTTAGCATATTACTTGAAATTGTATACATATAACAAAGAATGGTATGTATATGCATTAGAGAGCATTTATCCATACATGTTACTCTCTATAGGTAAAAGTTAAGCCTAGCCGAACCCATTCTTGATAGTACGAGTAAAAAAAATATTATTGATATGTAACATATGTTCCATGTTAGTATATGCATGCAATGATGCACCCTATTCATAACCCATCCACTATTCTTGAGTGGATACTCATTCTACTAACATTGACAGGGTATCCAACTGGAGCAAGGATCCTCTACTGCGCAGCAGAGGCCTGCTGTACCGCGTGGGCCGCTCGATCATGATCGAGCGGTTCACACGCAAAGGGCCACTTTAACCCTGAATTCGTGTGAACCGCTCGATCTTGATCGAGCGGCTCACGTGGTACAGCAGACTCCGCTGGCCAGCAGAGGAGCTGCTCCCATCCAACTGATGCTGGTCCGGTTTGACCCGAGGACCCAAATGGATATCCGTTGGAAATCGGTGGATACCAGTAGCAAATATGGTGGAGCATGGGATCGTTGGAGTGGACCTTTGATGTGTCACTATTCTAGTTTCTCTATTTTTAAATTTGATTACATGCAAAAAAACATATGAATATACTAATTCAAAAAAACCTATGAATATACTAATTCAAGAGTGGACCTTTGAGTGGACCTTTATACATGCAAGACAACATATGAATATACTAATTCAAAAAAACCACGAATATCCAACAAGAATGATTTTAAATTCAGAAATAAAATGGTATCCTTTCTATTATTTAGGTTTAATTTATTTGAAATATAAGTTGATGCCGTTCCTAAAAGATGATTTTGGGAACCTAATTTTTAGTTCACAGTTTATTAGTTGGCACACTACAACAAAATTGAGCTATAGTGACGGTTTTTTCAAAATCCGTCACTAAATTAGCCATTGTTAAATATATAACAACGATATTATTCATTACAAAATGAGTTTTCATACTCGAAATTAGCAACGAATATCATATATGTCGTTATAAAGGTCCTCATAGCGACGTTTATTCATTACTATTTTTCAAAGTTCTAATTAATTGTCGCTAAATTTTGAACTAAAAAAATAGCGACGATTAGTTGATATTTTGAAAAATAGCAACGGATAAGCATCGCCATATGGACTGTTACTAATGATATAACGACATATATGATATTCGTTGCTAATTTCGAGTACGAAAACTCATTTCGCAACGAATAATATCCTCATTATATATTCAACAACGGCTAATCTAGTGACGATTTAAAAAAAACTGTCAGTACATCTAATTTTTTTAGTGTGGTTTGACATATGCCGATCATGCGTTATACATGTGAGATTCAATGCACCATGCACGTGAGACTCAATCTATAATCCATTCTCTCTTGCTCGAACATACCTCTATAAGCTGAATATTATATTTAGAAATCTTGGCTAAATCTTGTAATCGCGAGTAGACTATTATCAATTTCAGAAAGTAATGCCTCTAATGATAAAATTTTATTAGTCTATATACTTTATTTCATATAATGAAGGGATAACACTGTTCCTAGGGGTATAAGGTGACATCATCGACCATATAGACAAATATGTAAAAAATGTTATTTTTCTTGCTAAGATTGGATATCATGAATTCAATTTCAAATTGGTAATTATGAGATATATAGTATTCCCTATATTTTACATTAAAAATAGTTTTTAAAGGAAGGCAATCCTTTTTTTTGTTAACATGCATAATCCTCCATAATTGTGAACTACTTGGTGAACCCTTAATAGCGCTTAATTCTTATGTGACATAATACTGTGTTAACTTCCTTTCATTTTTTCCGTTTACTTTGACAGAAAATGTTAAGGGGGTGTTCGTTTGGAGGATAAGGGGGAATGGAATAAGGGGAATAAGTCCCCAACACGCTTCCCCATGGTACGACTATTCCCCATGATTTCATCTTATTTCACTCTTATTCATATCTTTATCCCACCTTACCTACTTTTTATTTCACCTTATTCTCCTTATTCTTATCCTCCAGCCGAACGGAGAATAGACCCTTATTCCCCTTATTCCCCATCCTTATTCCTGCTTATTCTCCTACCGAACGGGCCCTAAATGTTGATAATTTTACTACCAAATTATATGATACTTCTAAAGAACACCATTGAGCCAATCAGTTCTTTCTTTTACTTTTTTTGCTCACTTGAAGAAACTCATCACCACTCCTTCATTTTCATCGCCTTCAGAACATAATTTTCTTCCCGACTCGACCAACCATCATGCCATCGACCAACACCATTTCTCCACAAATCAGCACGCAACCTTCGGCCATAACACGGCCAAAGGAGTATCTCCTCTTCCTTTCGCCAAATCGGAGGATCAAACCATCTGCTCACTCCCTTTTGTTGCCCCAACTCAGACCAAGCAATCTTTTTTTTGAGATTATCTTCATCATAATTTGTAAATCGATTCTCAGAATCCCGTCGACTCCTTCATCTGCATGTATAAAAAATCCCGGAGTCATTCAGATTATCCAAAAATCGACCCACCTGGTGATTCAATCATGAAAGAGCAAATCAAGCATCACGCACCTAGTGCTCGACCACCTAAAGTGACGTCCCAAATCCAACTTCACTCGTGCATCTTCTTCATCTCCAAGTAACAACAGAAAATCCATTGCAACGAGTTTTAGCACATGTACAACGAGGAGAACCCAATCACAAACTTTGGATGGGATATGTTGCCGACTCTCGGATCTACATGATGCAGTTCGCATGGATGAAGCTAGGAATCTTGGCTTTGGGGGAAATAGAATAGAAAAAATTATTTTCTTAATATATTTATAAAGATTTTTTTACTTAAAATATGAAAATTATTTTGACTTCATATCGTATATCTTTAAAGAGACAAAAAAATTAACATATAACAATTTTAGAAACTAAAGACTTGAGTAATAAAATTACTTATAAACTCACTACGTTGAACGGAAGGCTTGAATTCTAATAATTTCTCATACAAAAAGTATAAATACATGGAGTTGTTCCTATTCTTTGTAATTTAGAATTGTTCCTGAAAGAGAAAAAGTAACGTGTTATAATTTTTCATTATATATAAGAAAAGAGATCGAACATAACTTTATGTTAGGGCGATGGAGTGACGATCGAAGGGAGTCCAACGCTAGGAGGTCTCCCCCGACGAAGAGGGGTGGACTCTTGTCTCTAGTAGGAGGAGGTCTCCAGGGAAAGGGACGCAGTGTTAGCGGTGTGTGCGGCTTGGGCATCTGGCATCATTTTTTACGGCGGAGGTTTGGTGCTTCTCGTGCGGTAGAACTGGACATTGGCGTTTCAAATGCAGAAGTTTTCGCCATGCATGCGACGAGAAGAACAAAGCGGCTCTCGGACTGAATGAGACGAAGCAGCAAGGTGCACGGGCCGGTGCCGGAGCGAAGTTTGGCCATGGTCGTTCCTGGCGGTCCATCTTTTGCGGAATGGGTACAAGGGAGACCTAACAATCATGGGATGGTTTCCGCATGTGGTTTTTTGGTGGGTCGAACAAAAGATCCCCCGACGATGGCTGCTGATGAACTATCATTATTGCTCGGGAGGTCTTTCAAGGGCAAAGTCAACGGGATATCTCCAGGATTGGTTCTTGCTCGAAGGGTGTCGGTAGGTTGTAAGAAATTATATGCATGCAACTACCATATATGGTAGTTGCCAACTTTATTTTTATTTCTTATTTTTGTGGCTCATGATTAATTGTGAAAGGATGCATCAATTTGGGAGGTTGCTTTTGGTGGTTACCTTAATGGATAGGTAACCATCATATTTTATATATATGGATTGGGGTCCCCTCTCCCGCAACTAAAAAAAATGCAAGAGGATCCATTACTCAAGCATATTAGGCAAGAGTTGAGAAGGAAAAGGAAACCTCATCTTCTTCAATTCATTTCGTTGCGATGCCTTCCGGTAACTTTTAAGTATATATAAGATCTTTTTTTATGGATTAAGTTTTTAGATCTATCAATTAGGGTTTCAGAGCCAGGTTGTCGTTTAATGACAAGTTTTGTTTGGTATGTGATTTATATTGTTAATAACCTCTTGATTCGTACTTAAGAAAGCCATTTTTTTATTTGCAGTTTTTCACTTAGAATAAGTGAAGCGATGTTTTTTTTAATCTCTGATGTTTTTTTGGGGATCAACTTGTCGGATTTTTTTTGTAACTTGGGCCGTTGCTTCATTTTTTTTATGGATTCCGTGTATGGTAAATGGGACTCAGGTAACAGCTTTTCACTCCAAAAGTGACTTCAAGAGCAAGCACTTCACGTGCTTGTGATGCGTTTTTAGACTTAGCCATGTTGCTTTTGTGATTTTTTTTAATGTTAAAGCTATTGGGCTTTTTGGGCCCCCATTTATTTTCAATCATGTGTGATGGCTTCCGATAATGTAATATAAAGGCACTCTCATGTTTTTTTTAATTTGGACGTCGCTTAAGACTTCGATGTCTCCTTATGATTTTTTTTAAATAACCGTATGATTTTTTTTGGTACTTATCAATGAACCACGGGTACGTCGGTTGGCATGTGATTCGTGAATGGTATTGCCATGCACTTTGTGACGGATTTGTATGGAAGTGTATACAATTTGGTTACTGTATACACTTGGTTAGTACAAATAAAGAGTATAAAGTGTATATACAGTTGTCCTACCAAGTTATTTGTACAGACTTGTTGATAATACTATTTGGTTAGTATCACTTTATTACACTTGTGTACTAATCTTACAATTTCCATCCTTAATTTCCACCCTTAATTTGTTACGGATCAAGTATTTCAATTTGCATATATTTTTTTTGTCATTAATGGTTATTTATTGTGTTTCCATGTCTTTAATAACACTTGTAAGAGATCTTGTTAAAAAAAGGGGGGAGCAACTTGTTTACTGCACTTTATCGCTAGTTGTTGTTTTCTAAGTAACTGAGAAAGATCTCGAGTCATAACTCCATAGTGATTTTCTTTTTCATGTGGTTGCAATGTTACATATTGATAATTTTTATTCTTATGTTTCTTTCCTATATAATACCGTAGAAGGAACAAAGAACGGTTTGTAACATTCTCAAGGCAGATAATAGTTGGTCAATATCTGATTATGTGGATTTCATTATAATTCCATTTTTTGTCTTCCGCTTCCGATTGCTTGTTATATTGTTATTTTGATGTCATGGATTGTACAATCCAAACGGAGGAGTAGCTACAACATCCATTCGTTTTGTATTGTACATATAAATAGTGGGTAATTATTGACTAGTTATCTTAGAGTAGCCACAACATCTTGGATAACAATGTCAATAATTACATTAAGTGTAAGAGTTCAATTATTTGAACTAATGACATCATATCACATCTACGTGGTGGAAATAGCTTGATTAACTCCCTTTAAAGTCATTCGGATAAGTGTGTATAATTGAATCGGGAGGAGTAGCCACAGCATCTGATCGGTTCATATTGTACATATTATTTCTTGTAATGAGTAATTATTGGTTAGTTATCCAAGAGTAGCCACAACATCTAGGATAACAATGCCAATACTTACATTAAGTGACGGAGTTAATTGGATTTTTTTTGAATGAGAAAAATAAATTATTTTATTAGTTATTCTAATGCCCACAGGTACGGAATTTCTAATGAATATTTGAAATTTATTTGTCTCGTTTATTAAGAAAAATAATTCGTATATTACAATTCTTTAGCCACAGCAAGTCTTGTAATGATAGTACATTGATTTCTCAAAATATTAAATAAGTTAATATTTTGGATAAGATTTTATGCTTGAGTTATTGCTTATTGTGGTTGTCTTGTTATGAAATTATTGCAGATAGTTCAGCTTTCATGTCTACTCAATTCAATATCCTAAATTCTGTTTCGATTCTTGAATGTCATGTATGTCATGAATCTAATTTCATTGATGTTCCTATTAATACTTGGTGGATTGATTCGGGTACTTCAATCCATATTTCCAACTCCATCCAAGGCTTTCTGAAAACAAGGATGCCACTAAAAAATGAGCAAAGCGTTTATATGGGAAATTGCATGACTTCACATGTTGAAGCGATTGGGACGCAACGGCTCATTTTGGAAACTGGTCATATACTTGATTTGGAAAATGTATTTTTTGTACCCAAGTTCTCTAGAAATTTAATTTCAATATCTAGACTTTACAAATTTTCATTTGAAAGTACATCTTTCCAAATGTTTAAGAATGACAAATTGATGGTAGAGGTGGCTTAGTGGATTATTTATATAAATTACACTTAGATCCATTTTTTGAAAACAATCTTCTTGTTTGCAATGTAGTTGGTAAAAAGAGAAAATGTAATAATGATCGATCATCAATACTTTGGCATAAAAGATTAGGTCACATCTTCATTAAAAGATCAAGAAATTAGTAAATGATGAGTAACTGATACTCTAGATTTTACTGATTCTAGTGTTTGTATGGAATGTATTAAGGGAAAACATACCAACAAACATGCTAAAGGATCAAAGAGAAGTACTAGTCTTTTAGAAATTATACATACTAACATATGTGGTCCGTTTCCTGTGGAATGTTTTAGTGGTCAAAAATACTTCATCAAATTCATATATGATTTCTCACGTTACATGTATCTTTATTTTTTATTTGAAAAATCAGAAGCTATAAATGCTTTTAAGGATTATCAAATAAAAGTAGAGAGACAATTAGAAAAGAAAATTAAAATTGTGAGATCAGATAGAGGTGGTGAGTATTATAGTAGGTATGTTGGAGGAGAACAAAAACTTGGACCATTTGTACGATTTCTTAAGGATGAAGGCATTGAACATCAATTTTC
The DNA here is from genome assembly GCA_037367405.1 of Ottelia alismoides. Classification (NCBI taxonomy): domain Eukaryota; kingdom Viridiplantae; phylum Streptophyta; class Magnoliopsida; order Alismatales; family Hydrocharitaceae; genus Ottelia; species Ottelia alismoides. The sequence goes on along the minus strand of JAZKJV010003001.1, from coordinate 152,588 downwards.
AATGCCCGGTGAACCGGATCAAAACGGTGTCGCCGAAAGATGGAATCGTACGTTAATGGATATGGTTCGAAGTATGATGAGTAACTCCTCATTGCCTTTATCTTTTTGGAATGAAGCTCTAAAGACAGCCGTGTATATATTAAATAGAGTTCCATCAAAAGCAGTTCCATCCACTCCATTTGAGCTTTGTAAGGGATGGAAACCAAGATTGGAATACATACACATTTGGGGTTGTCAAGCTGAGATTAGAATCTATAACCCACATGAGAAAAAATTGGATATGAAGACTACAAGTGGATACTTCATTGGTTATCCAGAAGGCTCTAAAGGTTATCGATTCTATTGTCCAAATAAGGAATCGAGTATTGTAGAATCAAGGAATGCTATATTTTTGGAAAATAGCGAGAAAAGTGGGAGCATGATGGTAATTAAAGACATCATACTTGATGAATTACCGGATCTTGTTATATTACTAGAAAGGGAGGAGTAAAATATTCAACATGATATCTTGGATGAGTCACTCTTGGATGAGTTACACCAACAAAATATTGTTGTCTCTCAAGTTCAAGATATTCCTTTGGTTGAACCAATGGTGAATCCTCCACTACCTGAAAATCAAGTTGAAATAACACCAAATATTCAACAAGGTTTGTTACAACTAGATCTGGTCGGGTAATAAAATCTACAATCTCATCAGATTATATAACATACCTACAAGAATGTGATTACGATACAGGAATTTCAGAGGACCCAATATCATTTTCACATGCCTTGAGTGGAATTAATTCTACTAAATGGTATAATGCCATGAGGGAGGAGATGGATTCTATGAGTGCAAACCAAGTATGGGACTTGGTAGAGCTACCCAAAGGAGTGAAATCTATTGGTTGCAAATGGATCTTTAAAATTAAGAAAGACTCATTAGACAACATTGAGAGATATAAGGCCAGACTTGTGGATAAAGATTTTACTCAAAAGGAGGGCATAGACTATCATGAGACTTTCGCTCCTCTATCACGAAAGGACTCATTACGAATAATCATAGCATTAGTATCTCATTATGATTTAGAGTTACATCAAATGGATGTGAAAAAACTTTTCTTAGTGGGGATTTAGATGAACATGTTTACATGCGACAACCTGAGGGCTTTATTTTAGATAATAACAAGCATTTGGTTTGTAAATTAAAGAAGTCTATATATGGACTAAAACAAGCATCTCGTCAATGGTACATTAAGTTCAACAATGCAATAACTTTATTTGGTTTTGTTGAGAACATTGTTGATAATTGTATATACCTTAAGACGAGTAGGAGTAAATATGTTTTTCTAGTCCTTTATTTGACGATATTTTACTTGCTTGTAATGACCTTGGGATGTTGCGAGAAACAAAGATGTTCCTTTCTAATAATTTTGAAATGAAAGATATGGGCGATGCTAAATATGTCATTGGCATTGAAATTCATAGAGACAGATCTCATAGAGTACTTGGATTGTCTCAGAAGGCCTATACTGAAAAATTATTAGAGAGATTTGGAATGAAATATTGTTCTCCTACCCCAGCACCTATGGTAAAAGGAGATAAAATTTTTTCATTCAAATGTCCCCAAAATAATTTAGAAAAGGAACAGATGAAGGACATTCCATATACATCTATCATTGGTAGTCTAATGTATGCCAAAACATGCACTAGACCAGATATATGTTTTGCAGTTGGAATGTTGAGTAGACATCAAATCAGTCCAGGCATGGACCATTGGATAGCGGCAAAGAAGGTCTTGCGTTATTTGCAAGGAACTAAGGATTTTATTGCTAATCTACCGTCATTCAGATTCCTTAGAAGTTATTGGCTATTCGGATTCGGGTTATACAAGAAGTAAGGAGGATAGAAAATCTACCTCTGGATACATTTTTCTTCTTGCTGGAGGTGCTATGTCATGGAAAAGTGTGAAACAATCACTTGTTACATCAAGTACCATGGAAGCCGAATTCGTAACATGTCATGAGGCTACTACACAAGCACTTTGGTTAAAGAATTTCATTGCGGGTCTCAAGATAGTGGATTCAATCTCAAGACCACTAAAGATTCATTGTGATAATTCTGCAGCCGTATTGTTTACTAACAACAACAAGTATACGCATGCTGGAATGAGAATCGACATTAAATATCTTGTTGTTAAAAAGAAAGTTAGAGATCATTTAGTATTGATTGAACATATAGGTACTAAGTACATGATTGCAGATCCTATGACAAAGGGTTTACCGCCTAGTGTATTTATCAATCATGTAACTGAAATGGGCCTATCTAGTACCTTGTAATAATATCAATACATCCATGTGTGTACACCTTAAGTTTGGTATAATGATCTTCTTGTTTATTGTCTGTTATATTTCAGTTGCATGCAATTAATGAACAGACATAAAGAAAGGACCCATGTTAATATATGGATATTAACACATAAAGATTTGTCATGTTAAATAAACTATTAGTATTGTAATGCTTGGAAGGATATATCTGCTTGAAAGGTATCTACCGTCAAGATTCATATTAATAGAGCTTAATTTGACAAATATAAAGTAACAAATTTGCTACATGAGCCAAGTGGGAGAATGTAAGAAATTATATGCATGCAACTATCATATATGGTAGTTGCCAACTTTATTTTTATTTCTTATTTTTGTGGCTCATGATTAATTGTGAAAGGATGCATCAATTTGGGAGGTTGCTTTTGGTGGTTACCTTAATGGATAGGTAACCATCATATTTTATATATATGGATTGGGGTCCCCTCTCCCTCAACTAAAAAAAATGCAAGAGGATCCATTACTCAAGCATATTAGGCAAGAGTTGAGAAGGAGAAGGAAACCTCATCTTCTTCAATTCATTTCGCTGCGATGCCTTCCGGTAACTTTTAAGTATATATAAGATCTTTTTTATGGATTAAGTTTTTAGATCTATCAATTAGATCTATCATAGGTGAGACTGATGCAATCCTATCTGGCGGTGGTGGCGTATCTTGCTCGAGGGGTATCGGTAGGAGACAACGGTTTGCTGATGGGGAGCTAACCCCCCACTCTCCGTGTTCTGAGGTTATGGGGGGTACCTTTACTCTCGCGCACGGAAGGAAGATTGAAGGAGCTCATTGCGAGTATTAGGGAGGGACTAGTATTGCTCTCGTATGGCTTGGTGCTCGATTCGGTGGCGGAGGTGGTAACGGTCTCGGTATGGATCAGAGGTCACCCGCCCAGTCAGCTACGCCTTTGGATTGGGTGTGCATGCTTCATGATCTCTGTGGAGGAGGTCCTTCCTCCTCCGCCGCCGCTTGTGGAGGAAGTGCGACAGTGATGGGGAGAAGAGAGATCGGGGCTTCATCAATGCTGAAGGTAATGACCGCATATTCAATTCGTCATTAGCATTGCCGAGAATTTCGACGATTGATCCTTTTGAATTAGAAGAACTGTCGGCCATTCCAAATGGCATGATTTTAAATTTGGGTGCAACGGGAGTGGACTTTCCAACTTCAAAGGAAGGCATTAATGGGTAGGGACCACGGGTCTCATGTTTGGATCCGCTGGAAACCAAATGGGAGGATCATGCAACCGGCAACATCCAACACGACTCAATGCAGCCCAATGCACGTCCAGATGACATCTGCAATTCGGACTTGGGCGACCCTATCTTGTCTTGGGATCCCTCCTTTGGCATCCTCGAGCACAAACAACTGAACCAGGAGAGGCAGCTCTCTACCTGCATCTCCCCTCAAGTGGTCGTGCCCAGCAAGGAAGATGTCGCCATGCCTCTTTCCGATCCACTGACTGTGGTTAACTGTAATGACTCAGGAGTTTTGTCGGTGGATCTGCGGTGTTTCTTTGTCTCGGAAGCTGCCTCAGTGGAGAAGGAGAGAACTGATAGTGTGGTACCGTAGGAGGGGGAAGCGGAGACGCGCATGAGGGGAGTAGTGCTTCAGACTCAAGGCTTGTATCATGCGCCTCCGTGGAGGGATTTAACTTAGAGGTTGACAGGAAGCATCATAGGAAGCGCTATAGACCATGGAAGGATAGGCTCAAGAGAAGCGAGGAGAATCCAACTGATGCATCTCAGGTCTCAGTAAGGGGGGAAGAGAAATTGGTTGTGGTAATGTGGAAGGGGTGATCCCCGTCATCGGGAGACCCACAGGTTGTAAATGAAGATAACAACTTGGAATGTGCGGGGGTTAGGGAACCCCGAGAAGAGTGGCTCTGTTGGATCTCTTCTAAATGAATGGATGACAGATATCATTCTTCTTCAAAAGACCTATCTCAGTGAGTGTTCAGAAGCGCAGTGGAGCTCTCCCGACTTGACGCGTAAACAATTTCTCCATGATTTATGTAGTGGGCAGTGCCGGTGGTGGTGTTGTGGCCTGGGATGGCGACTTGTTTGACTCATTATCAGAAAGGAGGGGCAGGTTCATACTGGCAGTAGAGCTTCTTATGAAATATCTTGGTTCAAGATTAGTGATTTCTTGTATCTATGGCCCATCTGACGGCTCACTTCAGGGTAACCTTTTGGCGGAGCGACAGAATGTGAGAGAGGTGTTCCCTGATGTAGCTTGGATCATGGCTGGTGATTTCAATGTCACTTTGTTTGCAGCTGACAGATCATGGATGAAAAAAGGTAAAGACCTGGCTCACAAGATTTTATTGATTTGGTTGGAGATTTGCAACTGGATGTTCTAGATGTGGTTGATACTAGATACATATGGAGAAACTCTGGATCCCGCTCTAGATTAGATCATTTCCTCATCTCCCTCAAGGTGCTACAGGTGTTCCCATTGTGTGGTGTTTCCTCTCGTATGAGATCTATATCAGATCATTCACCTCTTGTTTGGGATAGTGGTGATGGGGATACTCCACTCTCCTTTTTCAGATTTGAGAAGGCATGGTTACTTGAAGATAGCTTCTGGCAAATGGTAATCGACCATTGGCGATCAGTTGAGGCTATGGATTCGGTTGCTTATCGTCTGTCGCAGAAGTTAGTCAGCTTGAGGAAAAAGTTGAGCGAGTTCAAGCAAGGGGTAAGAGAAAATAGGAGGGTAAAAAGAACAGTGGCGGAGGAGGGGATTATTAGGCTGGACAGAGCAAAAGATTACAGAGAAGAGAAGAGATTACATGGCAGTGATTGCTCTAGAGGATCGGAAGACAGTGATGGAATGGAAACAGAGATCAAGAGAGAGGTGGATCAAGGAAGGTGATGTGAATACAAATTTTTTTCATGTTGTTGCCAATGGAAGGAGAAGAAGAAACTTGATTTAAGCGGTCGTGGTGAGGGTTCGAGAGTGGTGGGAGAGAAGGAGATTGGGAGAGCGATGGTGAATTATTTTTTTGTACTCTCAAGAAGGGTGATGTCGAGATCATAGAGGTGGACGAGGATGAGAGCTTCTCGTCTCCTACCCGAACAGAGTGAGCAGCTAGTTAGACCTTTCACAATGGAGGAGTTGAAGCGGGTTGTGTCATCACTGAATGGAGAGGGTGCACCTGGTCCGGATGGTTTTTTTTTATTTTTTACAGTAAGTTCTGGGAGGTGGTAGGTAGAGATGTGTTTGCAGTGTTAGTGGAGTTTAGCGATGGGAATGCAGGATTGAACAGAATCAATAAAGCCATGTTTTTTACTTCCGAAGAAGGATGTGTGCAAACATATTAAAGATTACCGTCCCATAGTGCTCTCCAATGTTATCTATCTAATTATTGCCAAAGTTCTGGCTGAAAGGCTCGGCGAGGTACTTAATGGCTTGATCTCTCTGGTATAATATGCTTTCATTTCTGGGAGACAAATTGGTGACAACTTGATGATGGCCTCTGAGATTATTACAGACTGGCAACGATGTCAGGCTAGGGGAGTGATGTGGAAGGTGGACTTTTCCAAGGCCTATGACAGTGTCGATTGACGCTTCATGTGGTCTGTATTGGCCAAAAGAGGATTTCCGGAGTTGTGGATCTCTTGGATGAAGAGGTGTTTGACCACTGCATCTTACTCGATTCTGGTGAACGGTCGCCCCGAGGGAGGTTTCTTTTAGTCGCAGCGGGGAGTGCGCCAGTGGTGCCAGCTGGCACCACTTCTCTTCATCCTTGCAGGGGGTGTTTTGCCTAGAATGGTGAATCAGGTGGTGGCTCATGGTCTCACGACAGACTATTCTTTGGGGAACATTTCCATTCATGTTCTCAAATTAAGCAGATAATACTATTTTCTTTATCGAGGGTGGAGCTGTTGAGGTGAGGGGTATGCTGATGGTTGTGGAGATCTTTGAGGAGCTCTCTGGTCTTATACTCAACGAGGATAAATCCAGCTTGATCGCTTTCGGTCTTCAGGAGGAGGAGGTAGAGGCTTGCTCTATGGAGCTGGGGTGCTCTATCAGTCCGAGGCCAATTAGATACCTGGGCATACCTTTGGATTGTGGTCGCCTACATCTATCTAACTGGCTCCCTATAGTAGAGAAGCTGGAAAGGAAGCTGGCAGGCTGGAAGGGATCCATGTTTTCTCGTGGGGGGGGGGGGTGTTCAGTTCTGGTGAAGGCGGTCATGATGACAATTCCAATTTTCTTCATGTCGACTAGACTTCTTCCAGCAGGGATTCGCAATAGGCTTGAGAAGATCATGCAAAGTTTTTTTGGGAAAGACTGGTGGGGATGGCCATGCTTTACATTTGGTAGATTGGGAGATGATTACTTTGCCTAAGGAGATGGGGGGCTCGGTGTGCCGAATTTGGAGTTAATGAACCGTGTACTACTAATGAATAGGGCATCGAGAATTGGGAGGACAAGGAGGACATGTGCAACAGACTCATACGAGGCATTTATGGGGTTGATGTGCCCTCCTTCAATACTTTGTGTAATGTGCAATTCGAGTCAGCATTGTGGAAGGGTGTTCGTGTGATTCTCCCAGATCCTCCCCATCTCTTACATCCATGCTTAGGCAATGGCCATAATTTTTTCTTCTGGATAGATGATTAGATGAATGGCGAGCTGCTTACTACCCACTTCCCCCGACTTGCTCTGGAAGATGACAAAAGGGCTCGTGCTACGGATTTTTGGGTTGACGGTGTGTGGAGACCCACTTTTCCCGGTGCGCTCTCTGATCACCGCAGACAGGAACTTTTGGTTTTGATAGAATCCTTATCTAGGATTGAGGGTCCTGGTGCTGGATTTAACCACTGGGTTTGGAGAGAAGGCAATTTCTCCGTCAAGAAGACTTATACATTGCTGATCAAGGGAGCGGGACCACTAAAAGAGGATCTTATTAGGGACTGCAGGATGATATGGAAGATGAGGATTCCTGCTCGTATTAAAGTATTCATGTGGCTTCTAAGTCATGGACAACCGCTCACAGGGGAAAGGCGTGCCCACATCTTGCGTTAAGAGTTTAACTCTTGTGTTATGTAGTTCGTCATTGGAATCCGTGTAGCACCTATTTCTAGAATGTCGAAAGGCAAAAGAGTTCTGGCAGATGTTGGATGTGGGTTGGTGTTGGAAATGCGAGCCCACGGCGAGCCATTATGCAATAAATATTATTGCAAATATCATTCCCTGATCTGAAATGAAGATTAGTTAATTTGCATAATAGGTCCCTTAATACAATTAGGGTTATGTACCATGGCCATCTTAATAATCATACAGCTGTCGATTCAACTATTGAATCATAGAGGCTGGTGCTTGGATGAATATCTAAAGGGTTATATTGAGGACTCATCAAGCACCGTCAAATGATTGTTAAGAGATGATCTCCAGCCTGAGTAGGAGATGGCAATCCTTATCTCTTTAGGCTGATATCTGACCGACCTCTTGATGCAGGTCCTCTGCATAGGAATAGAGATTCGGAGGTGTCAGACTAGTTAGGTCAAAGAGTTGACTTAACGAGATCGAGATAACCAAAGTCCTATATCGCATGCTGTCACGATACAGGCACACATCCTCTGACCAGAGACAGATGTGTTGTTATATATCTAAGTATGTACATTTGGCAGACCAATAGGTTGATGACCTAATCAAGGTCTATACACTGACGCGCTGGTGTACATATAAGGGCATATGAGTAATACGATCTCTCAAAGGGATCATACAGGTTCAGTTACTGAACCGGAAGACATGAGCTCACTCATGAGATATTGGGAAGAATCAAATTCCATGCGCGTGGTCGTCTCGCTTTGGAAGCTTGACTGAATTTGTAGGTTTGATATATACTTTTAGTATATGATCAAGACCTAGGTATGATATACGCTTTTGGAAAGTGTATGATCGATACCAACTCTCAATGATCGAAAGAGAAACTTACTGATAAAACCATGAAGTAGACAGTATAAAGTTGATCCAATACTTCGGTTTATTCTGAGTCTTCCAGTATGCAGGATGTACAGGTATTGGGAATACCTGAGGGTGATTTGATCATAAACGGTTGTATAACCATGACGCTTCCATTCCTAGGGAGTGATGAAACGGGTCTGGATTTTAGTGACTCCTCTCGGTAGAGAAGTGATCTGATCTTGGTCCAAGTGTTGGACATTGATCTGAATATGATTCATATACAATGAGAAGATTAAATTTACGGTCTTGATTTAATCAAGCATCTATGGGAGGCCCACGATCTGGATTTGAGATATGATCTCAATATCCATGTCACTATACATGGAACAATACAATCGCCCTGTCCTTATCTCCAAGTATCTGCGGAAAGATTGCATTATTCTTGAAGGGTTCAAGAATAATTCCATAAGATCTAAGCAATGAATAAATCATGATTAAATGTGATTTAATCATCTTGATGTATGAAGAAATTATCCAATATAATTAAATGTGATTTAATTATTATGGATAAGAATAATGTGGATAGAAATATCCAATTATTCATAATATATTATAAATGTGATTTATAATGTATTGGAGAGAGCTATGTGTTGATTAATTATTATGTGTATTGGATACACATTGTGTAATTAATTGACAATGTAAATTATATGTTGTTTTGGGTTGTGAATACAATTCACAATTTTTTCTGCCAAGATTGCAATATTCTCAAATATAATTGTGAAATATTTTTGAAGAATAAAACCCAACAAAAGTTGTTGGAAATAATTAAAGAGAGAATTTCCATGGAGATATGCAATCTCATGAATTATCATGAGATTGCCCTCCATTAGGAAAAGGGTGGGCGGCACCCATGTCCTATTTGGAATGGGTGGCCGTCCACCATGTTATACATGGAATTGTAATCTCCATGTATGTATTCTCTCTTTATTTATTGATTTGATTTAGGAATAATTTATATTTGATTTTGTCAAATATATTTTAACCTAAATTTGTTGGTTTTACCAACAACAATCTTGACCATTGGATTGGCATAAATCAATCTCACCCATTGATTTTATATGTCACATGGATTGAGATCCATGGATCCCAAAACCCTATAAATAGAGAGGCATACCATGCTCTCTCTTTACACATGAATATTGGAGGCTCTCTCTCTTTCTTTCTTCTCCATACTCGACGGCCCCCTCTCCCTCTAATATTGGTGGCCGACCACCAAACCCTAGAGGAGAGAACCGTCGTCGCCTTCGCCATCGCGCCGCCGCTTCGACGTTCTTAGGTTCTCCGTCTTCTTGGAGAGTTCCTCTCACGAAGGAGATGTTTGATCTCGTGCGACGAGATCAGGAGCAACCACGCTTGGATCATCTTCTTGGACTGCGAGGACAACGCGGTTCATCCCCGCGCTCGCAAGCGGTCTCGCCGACGATCGGACTTGAGACAGGAGGTCTCTTCCTTTAGAGACTTAATCAACCATGATTCAAGAGGTATTGCATTATACTTGTTGTGGTTATATATGAAACGATCTGAGAATGGTTCTCGGATCATGTGGTTTCATCGAATAAAAATTTTAAATTCCGCTGCATCGAACAACTAGTACGACTAGTCGTTCCTCGTCGCATCCGATACGACGATCATGCTTCCGTGATGCGCTTGAGGATAATTCCATATCCTTCAAGTGGTATCAGAGCCTTAGGTCGGTGGTTTTGGATACGATCCATAAACCGAGGATGACTTGGGTTCATTAGGGTTTGTGAAAGTTTTCTTGCATTTCATTTTCGCATATCTGTTTTGATATTATTTTCGGCACTGTTTAAAGTGTTTAAACACGAAAATAATATTTGGATTTTATTCCCCATTAAATAAGGAAACCGTAGGATCTGAGTTTGCGTGATTTCGATTCCGTTTGCTCTAGATATGCTCATTTTAGTGAACATGTAACCACTGTTTCGGGGACTGCGGATCCTGACGTAATTAAGATGTTAATTGCGGATTTGAAACGCTTTGAAATACATGCAAATCACTTGGATTCTGTTGTAAATCATGTTAGCAAACTTTAGAAATTTACTTTCCTTAATTTGGATTTAAATTGATTGAGATATGGTATTTTTAGTAAGTGAGGGTCACTGCTGAAAATACTTTCCTAATCAAGAACCTAGTGATTGTCATTTAATTAATTAGTGAAATTAAATTGTTTAATTTCCTGGAATAATAATGCATAAATATTTGTGAAATATTTAATGATAATTATGTCCTTAAATGACTTTGCCCTAACCAACAAATGATTAGATGTGATTTAGATCAAGATTGGTTACATGATCAACATTCCAACAAACATGTTGCTTGAATAGGACTTAGGATTTGTTTAGAAAATCTCATTATAATGTTAATCAAAATTGTTTTGATTATTACTATATGATATAATTTCGGTTGAAGAACCGATGATCATCTCAAGTACAAAATGATCTATTTTGCATTATCCTTTCCCGAGGTGGATATGGTGTCTAGTCGGAGAGCATTGGGGTTGCGGGTTGCAACGTATGTGGTCCGTCCCACTCTCGTCGGTACTGGCCATGACAATGGGTAGGGTTAGTATAATGCTTAAGAAATCATTTTTTTTCTAATTATTAAAATTCGAAATAATACGTATTTGAGATAATACCATAATTCAAGTAACTATTAAAATGTTTGTTGGATATTAATTGGATCGTTAATTTAATATGATTAGATTAATTGAAATCTAATTAAAATTAAAACACTCTATTATGAATAGAGATGTTATTTCCCTTGGAAGAATTAATCATAATGAATATGATTCATAGTGATTAACTAGAATTTGAATATGATATGGAGGATCACATAAGTGACATCCATGGTCTCCCGTCAAGGCGAAGGGTTCCGTCGCCAGGGATTGTATGTAGGAGACGCCTGTCCGAAGTGACAGCTCCTGTATGCAAGCGCATCTGGATCGGGCTCTTCGCTTCTCGAAAGAGTAAGGACGTATGCGTAGTGACCCCAATATCGGGTCCTCATATTATTGGGGCGATATTGGATTACGCATAGCGAATTGTATTCCTGTTGACGGTTGGTTCAATTAATGACGGGTCAACATCGCCTTAGGGGTGGTGGGCCCGGGTGTTAAAGACCGAATTGGGAGATGCAAGTTGGACTTGCAAGACGGAATGTGTTCCCGCTTCTTTTTATCCGAGTTGTAGGTTCTCATATTATTGGGATGCAACAAAGATAAGGAAGGAGATCCCAGATCTTGCTTGAGATATAATGGTAAGTATATATCTTACATTGAAAGTGATTAAGGGAATGAACTTTCAATGTTGACATGACAAGACAACTTTGATATAAAAATTCCTAAATCAAAGTAAAATATGTATATATAAATACATACATCTATGCAAATTTCTTATTTCAGATAATCCTTCATTAAAACCCACTCAATGATATACTCAATAGTAACCAGTGAAATATCTTGGATTGGACTCATGATCCAGATATTATACTTGCAATTGAACACATAATGTATGTGGTTGCAATATGCAAGTTTCCTCATAATAATGAGGAATGACAATTAAATAGATGATAGGACTACAACGCTAGGATTTGTATGTCTCTATAGTCTTGGTATCATCAAATGTACTTTGGAAGTGACATGTTGATGATGATCATAATTGTCATATAATCCTTATAAAATCAATGAAGATTTTCTGGCATACATATGTGCTCTTGACATTTAATCATGAGTGACATGGTTCTCTGCATCATGTAGAATGGTAGCTCTATAAAGAGATGATGTATTCAAATTGTTTGAGTACCTACCTGAACCTATGTTTTAAGAGTTTAGATGGATGTAGATGATAAGTGTCATTATTCTACTATCTATACTCTAGTTATTCATGAAGCTTCATAATATTCATATTGTATGAATTTAATGAAGCATGTATAAATGTTGAAAAACTCTTACTTTAAATTCTTTTGAATTTAAAATAAGAGATCCTCTGTCTTGAGCAATGGTTGCTTATAGATAAAGGGAGCGCAGTGGAAGCATGAGTTGGACCCAAGAAAGAAGGAAAGTCAAAGAAGTTGACTGGACTTCTATGACTTCCATATGACATCCAAAGAGTTGGATGAATGCCAATACTGCACTAAGTTGATGTGTTGATAGTATGACTATCAAGTCTGTCTAGAATCCTTAGAGAAGGACTCGGATAGAGCATCAAAATGGTCTACATAAATCATTGAAATTGACTTTCTTATTTGATAAAATAAAGTCAAATAATTGTATCTCAATCTTCTGATCACATTTGCAATAGGTTGCATATGTTTTAGAAGACCAGAAAATTTGATCTTAAGGTCTATAGTTATCCACATGGATATTGATGCAATTGTTGCAACAATCTCTGTTGGATTGATAGACTTCATAATTTCAGTGGGAGAGCCCTTCGTTGTAGAGAATGTCTCTATGACCTAGATATAAGAATACACTCATTGTTTGTTTCTAAATGTTGGAAATAAACATGAATTCTGAGATAGAACTATCATAAAGAGTTATGATGGATATATTTCAGATAGTAATCTAACATCTAGTGAACTCCACAAAATTAGAAAAATTAATGATGGTTCATTAAGATTTCTAATACTGAAAATTAATATCTTTATAAGATCAATAGGAGGATGAAGATCATATGACAATGATCTAGCATCAAGCCTTGGACATTTGTCTATCGATTTGATCAATAGACTAGTAAGAGATGAAACTTTAGAATGTCTAAAATTTCAAAACTTACATACTTATGAATATTGTATTCAAAGTAAATTGTCCAATACACCCTTCTTTGGGAATGGTGTAAGATGCCGAGGTATTCAGGATCTCATACATATTGATGTATGTGGATCATCTATATCATAGTGAACATTGTGGATATGTGATATCTATTGATGATTATGTATGATATGAGATTTCTTCTTGTCACCTAAGAAACCTTTGAAATGTTCAAAGATTTCATAATTTTAGTTTAGAACCAAAGTTTGAAGGAAGATAAAATGAATTTGATCTAATCTAGGTAGCATGTACCTGTTAGATGAATTCAAAGAATACCTTATGGAGATATGAATATCATTTCTATCTCAATCCTCCTAACACACCTTAACTCAATAGAGTTATAGGGAGATACAATTGGATCATGTATGACATGATCTTACCAATGATGAATTTTAGCATAATTATCCCTTAGTTTCTAGGTATATATGTGTAGTAGAGACTACAATGTATATCCTTAATAAGGTTCCATGTATGTTGGAATCTAGCACTTGAGAGTGCTGCTTCAGTAGGAAAATAAAGGATGGTATTGGATACCTACTTTATGACCTTGAGATTCATAAAGTATCTCATCTCTGAGAATGTGATTTTTAGAGGTTGAGACTCTTAAGAATCAAGATGAAAATGAAGTGTAGGAACTCATTCAATCTTGAGAAGATAATGAGACTCCTGAAATTGGAAACTAAAAGGACAATTAAAGATGAAATGTTAATACCTCTTCAAATGAGTTTGAGGATGGATTCCATGTGTTAGAGAAATCTGACAATGATCGAACTTCATGTGATGAAGCTTCTGAAGATCATAGCATGGATAGATGGATAGCAATAAAAGTCTAATGTAGACTTCATATACAAGTGTTGTATATGGACCCTCGAGGATCCACCTATATGGGTAATACCTGTAGAGGTGTAAATGGATCTTCAAGAGAAAGGGAACATGATGAGAAGGTAGAAACCTTCAAAGCATGGTTCGTAGTCATGAGCTACATACCGGAAGAGAAGACATTGCTTGCAATGGGACTTGCTCTTCGGTGACCATGCTTAAAATCGTCAGATTATTGCTTAACCTTAGCTACACAACTTGACTATTGCATCTTCAAGATGTAAGTCAATATTGCATTCCTCTACGAATACCTCTCTGAGGATATTCACATGAAGTAGTCCCAGGGCTTCATGGTTGAGGAAAGCAAGATGTGCAAGCTAAGGAATCCATCTAAGGACTCAAATAAGCTTCTTGAAGTTGGACCATAAGATTTGATGAAATTATAAGTGTTATGATTTCAGATAGAATCTTGATGAGCCTTGTGAAGCTTAGTGGGAGTGCCTTTGTGTTCATCATGCTAAATATAGATGATATCCTAATCATTTGGAATGATATAAGGATAATAATGAGTGTTTTATAGACTGGCTATTCCATATCTTGAAATATGATTTCAAAGATACCTCTTAGATCTCAGTTCTGAAGTTGTTCAGAAGCAAAGAGAAGAGGATATTGGGACTGTCATATTTATAGTACACCTTGGACATATTCTATTCTTAGAAATTCCAAGAAAGGCTTCCATCCCTTAAGAGATGGTACTGACCTATCTAAAGGGATAGCACCTCAAAGAGTTGTGGAAGTGAATGCTAGAACTACTTGTCCTTGGGCATCAGTTCTGAGAAGCCAGGTGTGTGCTAGATGTGTACAAAAGCCAGATGGCTGCCATGCAGTGGGAGTAGTAAACTGTTACTGATCCTACTATGGAAATAAAACACTTGGTTGCAGTAATAACAAAATCTTCATAGATGACAAGATTTTTGAGATAGTGATCTCGAAGTCTTATCTTCAAAAACTTAAGACTTTATAGATAGAGATCTAAAAGGTCTTAATTATGGATACCTTAAGAGATAGTGATCTCCAGGAATAAGGGTATTCTGATAAGGATTATGGAAATACTGGTTATGATAATTGTTAAGCTGTAGTGTCAAAGACACTGTAACTAACTAGATTGAGTATTGATTGCATAAGATGCAACATTCGCATTAGATGCAAGCACTCTTACTGGGGATATGCAAGTGCCGTAAAAGGACTTGGCGTAGTCTCGTAGGAACAGAGTGACTGATCAGCTTACCTAGCTATTTTCTAAATAGCCTATGATTGTCACATGAGTGTGGGTTTAAATGATTAGCCCATTAATGGCTCTTTGGGCTAGTGGGAGATTGTTGGAAATGCGAGTCCACGGCGAGCCATTACGCAATAAATATTATTGCAAATATCATTCCCTGATCTGAAATGAAGATTAATTAATTTGCATAATAGGTCCCTTGGTACAATTAGGGTTATGTACCATGGCCATCTTAATAATCATACAACTGTTGATCCAACTATTGAATCATAGAGGCTGGTGCTTGGATGAATATCTAAAGGGTTAGATTGGGGACTCATCAAGCACCGTCAAATGATTGTTAAGAGATGATCTCCAGCCTGAGTAGGAGATGGCAATCCTTATCTCTTTAGGCTGATATCTGACCGACCTCTTGATGCAGGTCCTCTGCATAGGAATAGAGATTCGGAGGTGTCAGATTAGTTAGGTCAAAGAGTTGACTTAACGAGATCGAGATAACCAAAGTCCTATATCGTATGCTGTCACGATACAGGCACACATCCTCTGACTACAGGCAGATGTGTTGCTATATGTCTAAGTATGTACATTTGGCAGACCAATAGGTTGACGACCTAATGAAGGTCTATACACCGGCGTGTTGGTGTACATATAAGGGCATATGAGTAATACGATCTCTCAAAGGGATCATACAGGTTCAGTTACAGAACCGAAAGACATGAGCTCACTCATGAGATATTGGGAAGAATCAAATTCCATGCGCATGGTCGTCTCGCTTTGGAAGCTTGACTGAATTTGTAGGTTTGATATATACTTTTAGTATATGATCAAGACCTAGGTATGATATACGCTTTTGGAAAGTGTATGATCGATACCAACTCCCAATGATCGAATGAGAAACTTACTGATAAAACCATGAAGTAGACAGTATAAAGTTGATCCAATACTTCGGGTTTATTCTGAGTCTTCCAGTATGCAGGATGTACAGGTATTGGGAATACCTGAGGGTGATTTGATCATAAACGGTTGTATAACCATGACGCTTCCATTCCTAGGGAGTGATGAAACGGGTCTGGATTTTAGTGACTCCTCTCGGTAGAGAAGTGATCTGATCTTGGTCCAAGTGTTGGACATTGATCTGAATATGATTCAGATACAATGAGAAGATTAGATTTACGGTATTGATTTAATCAAGCAACTATGGGAGGCCCACGATCTGGATTTGAGATATGATCTCAATATCCATGTCACTATACGTGGAACAATACAATCGCCCTGTCCTTATCTCCAAGTATCTGCGGAAAGATTGCATTATTCTTGAAGGGTTCAAGAATAATTCTATAAGATCTAAGCAATGAAGAAATCATGATTAAATGTGATTTAATCATCTTGATGTATGAAGAAATTATCCAATATAATTAAATGTGATTTAATTATTATGGATAAGAATAATGTGGATAGAAATATCCAATTATTCATAATATATTATAAATGTGATTTATAATGTATTGGAGAGAGCTAATTATAATTTATATGTGTTGATTAATTATTATGTGTATTGGATACACATTGTGTAATTAATTGACAATGTAAATTATATGTTGTTTTGGGTTGTGAATATGATTCACAATTTTTCCATGCCAAGATTGCAATATTCTCAAATATAATTATGAATTATTTTTGAAGAATAAAACCCAACAAAAGTTGTTGGAAATAATTAAAGAGAGAATTTCCATGGAGATATGTAATCTCATGAATTATCATGAGATTTCCCTCCATTAGGAAAGGGGTGGGCGGCACCCATGTCCTATTTGGAATGGGTGGCCGTCCACCATGTTATACATGGAATTGTAATCTCCATGTATGTATTCTCTCCTTATTTATTGATTTGATTTAGGAATAATTTATATTTGATTTTGTCAAATATATTTTAACCTAAATTTGTTGGTTTTACCAACAACAATCTTGACCATTGGATTGGCATAAATCAATCTCACCCATTGATTTTATATGTCGCATGGATTGAGATCCATGGATCCCAAAACCCTATAAATAGATAGGCATACCATGCTCTCTCTTTACACATGAATATTGGAGGCTCTCTCTCTCTTTCTTTCTTCTCCATACTCGACAGCCCTCTCTCCCTCTAATATTGGTGGCCGACCACCAAACCCTAGAGGAGAGAACCGTCGTCGCCTTCGCCACCGCGCCGCCGCTTCGACGTTCTTCGGTTCTCCGTCTTCTTGGAGAGTTCCTCTCACGAAGGAGACATTTGATCTCGTGCGACGAGATCAGGAGCAACCACGCTTGGATCATTTTCTTGGATTGCGAGGACAACGCGGTTCATCCCTGCGCTCGCAAGCGGTCTCGCCGACGATCGAACTTGAGACAGGAGGTCTCTTCCTTTAGAGACTTGATCAACCACGCTTCAAGAGGTATTGCATTATACTTGTTGTGGTTATAGATGAAACGATCTGAGAATGGTTATCGGATCATGTGGTTTCATCGAATAAAATTTTAAATTCCGTTGCACCGAACAACTAGTACGACTAGTCGTTCCTCGTCGCATCCGATACGACGATCACGCTTCCGTGATGCGCTTGAGGATAATTCCATATCCTTCAGTTGGGTGGACCATAGCAACATGACAACATTATGGGAATCTCTCCTCAACTCTCATTTCCGTCCAAATGCCGAGAGATTAGCGTCGATCTCATATTTATGGGCTCTTTGGCTTGCTAGAAATGGTTTAATTTTTCGTGCCGAGAGATTCTATGTAGAAAATGTATCCCACCTTGCTCGGACTATCCTCGAGTCCTGATTGTTTTAATTATTTTCTTAATATATTTGGGGCAGACACCTATGTGTGTTTCCTCCTTTTTTGGATAAAAAAAACATACCTTTATGTTAAGCTATTTAAAATATACTCTCCTTGACTTTGAATCATACTCATTTATAATTGATTTCTTTAAAATATATTATCCAACTTCTTTCTCGATGTATGTCAATAAATGATTTCTAAGAAAATCATCTTCCATCCTTACGAAGCCTACATTTAATAATCTTCATTGC
Organism: Ottelia alismoides; assembly: GCA_037367405.1. NCBI lineage: Eukaryota > Viridiplantae > Streptophyta > Magnoliopsida > Alismatales > Hydrocharitaceae > Ottelia > Ottelia alismoides. The sequence goes on along the minus strand of JAZKJV010003001.1, from coordinate 134,255 downwards.
CGAAAATGTTCTTTTAGATGTTGCAGCACATATTCGAAGATTCAAAACAAGATGAATCAATCGATCAATTAAATTATATATACTTTAGTATCTTATTTGTGCTAATTTTGACAAAGGTCAACAAGATTAGAAGAACTTTTAAGAATTGGATTAGTATCAATATCTTATTTATAATGCAATAGATATTTTTTAACAACAATCTCCTTGTTCATTGAAATCCGTTGGATAGAATTCCCTATCTAATTTATAAATCAATATTATTGAATGATTAGTAATTATCTCTTGGATCTAGAACCACACTAAGTGTAAGAAGTTTTATGGTATTTTCATTGAAGTGGTTATTAAATTTTGATAATTGAGAATCTATATTGCAGTTTTGGATGTGTGTGTATAGAGAGAAATGGTTGATCCTGTGAGAGCCAAAAACTATGAGAGCATGAGAGCAATGAATCTGGACCACTAGATTCTACCCTTCTCTCTCCAACTGAAATCAATCAGGAGAGAGATGACAAAATCTAGTAGTCCAGTATCACTGCTCTCATGTTCTCACAGTTTTTGGCACTCACAGTATCAACCATGTGTGTGTTAGGAAAAAATGGAGTTGCCCCTTGCAGGCAGCCAACATGGGTGCCCACCCCTTTTCCGCAATTTTTTTTATTTTTTTGAAAACTTCACCATGTATATTCGTCGATATATCCATCCTATATGTCATTCGAATTTCGTCAGAAACAGAGACTCTTATGACCTCTATCTAGAACAAGTATTTTAACGGTCTAAAGATTGCTGTAATCAACCCGTTCTAGATGGAGGGTATAGGAGTCTCTGTTTCTGATGAAATTCGAATGGCATATAGGAGGGATATATAGAAGAATATACATGGTGAAATTTATCAAAAAAAATAAAAAAAATGCAGAAAAAATAAGGCGGGGCAGCCCCATCAAACCCATATATTTAGGGGTTGGGTGCATGTAATTTTCCATGCACCATGGCTTATATCTTCTATGTTTTTTACTTTTTTGGAAAATATCACCATGTCTATCCATCTATATATCCCTCCATTATGTTATTCGAATTTCATCAGAAACAGAGACTCCTATGCCTTCCATCTAGAACGGGTAATTTTAACGGTCTTAGAATTGCTGTAATCAACCTGCTTTATATGGAGGGCATATGAGTCTCCGTTTCTAACAAAATTTGAATGGTGTAATGAAGGGATATATAGATGAATGTACATGGTGATATTTTCCAAAAAAGTAAAAAAACGTGGAGGATATATACTCAAGTGCATGTAAAATTACATGCACCTGGGTGCATGCTCCCCAACCCCTATATTTATTTATTTATATATATATATACACACACACACATGTATGTATGTATGTATGTTACTTGACCATGAGACTTGATTTCACTATAGAATACAAGGAACCCTGCTCTGGAACTTTAATATTTATTTTTGGAGAAATTGCAATGGTTTTCAAAAATAATGCACCCAATCATCTTCTTAACTTTTGAAGGTGTTCTTTAATGAAGGAGACAAGTTGCGAAGCATTTAAAATATCTAATTTTGTTGTTGCAGGTCATAAATATTTTATTATCCTCAAAATTGCTTCCATCATGTGCATGATCAAAATCAATTCAAAAGAAGTTACATCTTCATATGATTCGTCTGCTTTTCTACGTTGTTGGTAATTATCATTCCATCAATGACGGGTAAAAGTACCTACAAAATGCACTATACATTTTGATAAAACTGCAAATAGATTTATAATGACAACTCCTTCGAGTTCGCATAGATGCTGTAATGCACCCATATGATTATATTTAGTACCAGATTGAATTTCAATAGTTGATAATAAATAAGAAATATCATACATGGACGGCTTGTACTTTGTCTCATATCGCTAAGATGATGCATTGACAATATTGATAATACCATTCAACTTTATGAATGAGAATCACCTTCATTAAAGAAATTGCAAAAGCTAGTTGTATACGATGAGCCAAACAATTGATATAATGAGCATATCGATTATCATTCATGATTTAGGCTTATAATCTATTCCATTCGCCATGCCATCGTATCTATGACCTCTAATTTTTATAAACAATATCATTTTACAAAAGAACTTCAAATAATCTACTTTTTAATGTTATTGCTCTTTCATTCGGCACATGCACTAAGTATAAAAAATCACATAAATAACCACTTCTATCAACAAATATAAGAACAATAGTCATTTCTTCTCTTTTTCCTTCATCTCTATCTTCATCAATTATAACATAAAAAGTACGTGTAATCTCATCATGAATAGCATTTCTTATTTTACTAACAATAATTTAAAGAATCTCTTTATGAACATCTGGTGATGTATATTTAGCATTTCATGGTTCATTTCCAATGCATCCTTTTTCATTTATTCATTGTAAGATGTCACTAATTTTATCAACTCAATAAAATTTCCACAATTAAAAGCACCCAATTGTTTATCAGTTACTCTGAATGCACGTGCTTGGAATGATATCCGACCAACAACATTAATTGTAGTCTTTAGATGTAATCGATTTTCCGGAATTTGCTTGGCATTTTATTTTTGGATGATATGTTAAATATATTACGAACTATACACTAAATTTCTCATGCTTTCTATTGTCAAATTATGTGCAGAATATTTGCTTCCCACGTGACTCCAGAAAGAGCAATATTTTCCATTGTTAACTTTCTTTCCATTTCGAAATATGCCAACTACAAAGATTTTTATACCTTTCTTTAGATTGGGCTTACTTGCAAGGCAATCAAAATGCAGCATCTTTGGAAGGTGAATATTCAAATCAAGAATATTGTCAAAATCAAGATGTTTGAAATCATAGATGAAGTTTCTTGTTATTATTATATGGACAATTTACCATAATATGTTGGGAAGGTCCCAATTTTAAATAAGCGCTTGATACCTTCTCTTTTATCATGAGTATAATTTCATATCATATGGTGTAGCCTTTCGTATCATGATGAACCATCAACATAATTATGTATCTTAACTCGTGAAACTTTAGAAAGAGAAAGTCCATCTTCGTTAGAATTTTGAGAAGTAAATTTTCTTTACTACTTCTTTCATTTGAGGTCTTTGTACAATAAGCGGTGAATTACCTTTTTGAATTGTTGACCTAAAAGCACTAAATTGATGCCACAATCTCAAGTCATGTTCTCAAAATATAAGAAAAAAATAATTGGCTTATACATATTGGCTAAATCAAATTGGCTTACCCGAAGGATCTATTTATTACAAATTTCCTATTGATTGTTCATTGCAATAGAAACCACTGTCTTATGGTTATATTTTACTAACTTTTGCAGCGATATGTATCATTAATTTATACTTTATATTTTACTAACTTTTGATTTTTTATTTCAAAAAAAAATTACGACTATAAGCTTGGATTTTTGGAACTTTATCAGAAGTAATAGATGCTTACTGCTCAGAATATGATATGTTGTATTTACTTGGACATTTTTTCAGCAAATTTGTATTGAAAATTGTTTATAAAGTCCCATGTTTTTGTTCATTTTTTGGATTTTTTTCATAAACTTAAGACTCGAAGCGATAGATTTCAAGAACTAAAAACCATATATGATGAACTTTATGATCGATTTAGATTTTTAGTTGGGTTTCCTCAATTTGAATTTCTTATCAATATAGTAAGCAAAATATTTAAAAGATATGTAATAAAAGTCTAATATAATGAGTTGACTTCAAATATAAAATCATCTAAAACTTTTTTGAGTAAAATGAGTTGACTTTAAAATTAGTCAATGAAGGAGGGGAGACCAATTTCGTTTCCTTTAAATTGTGTGTTGTCATGTCTAGGTATCCTGAAAGAGGAGGCTTCATGTTCTCGGCCTGGTTTTAGAAGGGAAACTAGGGAGCACACCCGCACTTCGCGATGGGATAAGACGACAACAAAGAAATTTATTAAATACTATAGTGTTTAATGGTAAAAAATTTAATAATGCAATTAGCAAGAATGCATGTTATAGAAGTTGATTTTTGAAATAGAACTATACTGAACTCATATGTATAGCTTAATTAATTTTTTTGGGAAGCAAATAATGGGTGCAAGAAAGTGTGAATATGCATCAAATCAAAAAGCAAGCTAACAATTTATATAGGAATTGTTTGAGAGGAAAATAATAAAGCAACAGAAAGAAAGTAACTAAAAATAATAATTTTTTTAAGAAAAAATTCATATAATTTGTATATTTATAAACTTTTATGTTAACGTATTTATATATTTGATTAAGAATTTTAATAGATTTTACTAAAAGAATTAGTGGATTAAATTGTTATTTATATTTATACTTTTATTGAAATTGTTGTAATAAAAATATTCATCCATTTTCTTCTTGATATATTTTATATATTCGATATTATGTATAATTAAGTTATTATTTATATAGTAATTAATCGATCTATGGCTGTCAAAAATACTTTAGTAATCCATAGACATATAAAATGTATAAGCAATATTGTGAAAAGATTTCAAATCCATTCGATTGATGGAAATATGAAATCTAATATTTATATGTCACCTTAATTTCAAAAAGATGAGGAAAAATAAGTTATGTTTGTATTACATTTCAAAAAAGCTACCGTTCTATAATTTGAGATTATTTAAATTTTTTTATCAACAAAATATTGATATAAGTATAATTCTATCATTATCATATTCATAAGTTATTTTATTATTATTTATTGAAATATTTGTATTACATAATAACTTAAACATCAATTTGACAAATTATATTTTTATTCATTTATTATAAAATTTATATCTATAAATTATTTCTTTTAAATTTTTTTAATTAGTATTGTATTTCACAATTAAGGTTGTTTAAAATTATTTTTAAACTAATATTGTGTTTCAAAATCTTACATCACATATAAGTATAATTTAATTTTAGTACAAGAATAATATATCTACATAGGTTTTTCCCACGTTGATTATAAAATTTAAATTTGTAAAAATTCTCTTCATTATTAAAAATAAAATTATAATTATAAAAATATTAATAAAAAATTAAAAAATTATTTAAAAATAATTTCCTTATTTGTACAGGTGTATTTTATACTATATGTATATAATACTTGTATACAATTAATTTTCTTACATAAAAAACACCAAAAAATTAATTATCTAACATTAATTATTTAATTAATTTATGAAATTTGGATTTAATTATTTAATTCATTTATTTGATTTGAAAACATCCCTTGTATATAAAGATATGATTCCATGCCTTAAATAGCCACCATTAAGGTGGCTAATTAATTTTTTTAAATTAATTATTTTATTTATTTTATTTAATTCCGAATTTCATTTTCAATTAAATAAATAAATAAATAAATAAATTTATTTAATTCACTACTAAAGACATTCCTTATTTGTACATACTTCCTTTTTTTGATTTTCCTTCTCTTTTTATTGAGCTCCTCCTCCCTCTTTCACAAGTTGATCAATCTTTGGTGGAGAGGAGCCTGATCTACGAGAGCAATCCTGTTGAAGAAGGGTGCCCAGCCTTCTAGCCGTCCAGTGACAACGAGTCGGTCCTCGTCGAGGCCATCACAACGTATCCTATCCTGAGGTGAGATCCAATTTATTTTCCATTGTCATTTTAGATTTAATTTTTGTGTTAATGCCATGATTAATTTTTAGATCTTAATTTCAAAAAATATCCGTATCTCATTTGTCATCCGAATCTAATTTTTCATCTCATATCCCGATTTCTACATGTTTTCATTCTATCTCGCGCAACTTATCACCTCCGACCACATACGATGGTCGAAGTTTGGGATCTATCTTTCGCTTCGCTAAGATCAGCAACCGTTCACGCACCATATTTTATTTATAAATAAAATAAATAAATAGATAATACACATAATTGTATTTCAAATTTTTCCTAACATTTATTTTGCAGGAAAATTAAAAAATTAAAAAATTAAAAAATATCTTATGTTTCTGTTTACAGTTTCTGTTTAAAAAAATCATTTTTGTGTACAATTTACATAAGAAAAATATATAAAAAACAAAACAAAAAAATATTTGCAGCATGCGGCCCAGGCCGCGCGTCTCTTGTCTGCCCATCTTCAACCCTCCTGCGCACGAACCCGCGCAAGCCCACCACCTCCGCAGCGGCGTCGCCCGTTGCTCCGCGAGCCGCCGCGCAGGCGACATCCTCTGACTCCCGACCGCTGAAGACTCCCACTCCCTAGAGGCGCTGCTCTGCCATCGTAAAGAAATCTCCGCACCATCAACACCGTCCGGTGCTCTCCGATGCAGCCATCCCAACGGTGCCGCCACCCGCACGCGACATCGCACGCGCTTCCCTCGTCCGACTCCATCCCCGCGCCCAGGCGTGCCTGCCTCCTCCAGTCGCCTCCGACGACCAGCGCCGCTCTAGTCCTTGCTGCCGTTTGGCATGGGAGAGGAAGGAAAGGGCGTGGTGCACACCCTCCTTTCCCCTACTGCTTGAGAACGAAGGAAAGCAAGAGGAACCCTAAGGATTTCTTAAAAATAAAATTTTTTTGGGTAAATTACAAAGACATCCCTTGAGGTTTTAAAAATTGCAAAATAGCCTCTACTAGAGACGAATCATGTGAAGAGCACGTCTTTAGTTGGTAAATTGCATTTTCTTTCTCGATCTTATTTTCTGTTAATTTTTCATTCAAAACTCTAAATAATTTCAAATAACTTCTATATTCTAGACTTGATTTTGCATGTTTATTTGATTGAAATAAAGGTTTTTATGAATTTGAAAATTCTGTAAAAATCAAGTTGAACTCTTGTTGTGCTCCAGATCATTGTATAAAATTTTCATTGCATTTTATTTTCATTTGCTATTTTTAAAAAAATAAAAAACAGTGTCTTTTTCACTACCCGAACTTTGAAAAATCATAAAAATTCGAATATTAATAAAAAAATTCCAAAAAAATAGATTAGTGTATATTACTATGTTTTATTTTCTTTCCAATTTTTGTGCATTAACCATTTATAAAAATCAAAACAATTGCAAAAGACATTGTTTTTATAAAATTATAGAAAATTGCAAAAAATTGCATTAACCATTAAGAAAATTGTAGAAATTATAGAAAAATCGAAAAATAGTGATTTCAGTTCCTGGGTATATATATTTTTTGCATAAAAAATCATTGCTAGGAGTCTTGGCACTTAAATTAATTTTAAGTTGAAAAATACTCTTAGTTGTGTATTATTTACCTTTGTTGCCACTGTTTGATTTCTATAAAATCACAAAAACATCAGAAAAACTTAAAACAAATACCAAAAACAAACCTATAAAACATAAAAACATTTTCTCTTGATTTTTCTGAGTTTTTTTATAACATTGAAACATACAAAAAGAAGGTGTGCGCATATTTTGTCTTGTGAGCTTATTTGAAAACAAAAAATTGAAAAATAAAAAAACACTAAAAATTCATTTTATTTTATTTTAAAAATTGAGTATTGAGTTTTCTAATCGTACTCCTAATGTTCAATAGGTGGATCTGAGTTGGCTGTTAAAGTGAACCTGGATAAGGATTTGTGGAACTTGAGGGCTGTCGAGGCTTAAATCCTAATTCTAATAGAGTCCCGACGCACTATTAATCCAAAGGTTTAAATCCATACTCCAGATTTTGGACGAAGTAAGATTCGATTTAAAGAAACAATCATGTTCTAAGTTCTTTTATTTTCCTTTTTCTTCTTTTTTTTGCTTGCACTTATTTTATAGAATGAGTGTTTGCTAAGGGACTAGCAAATGTAAAGTATAGGGGAATGATGAACCTATGATTCATCACCTTTATTCTTTCATTTTGACTAAAATCCATGGTAAAATACATGTAAATATCCACTAGTTCAACTTAATTATCATTTTAATCACAAAATATTAATATTATATATTTAACACTTATTTTTACCAAAATAAAAGAATAAAGAGACACTACAGGAAGTTCCTGCTTTGGAGACGACAACTGGCGACGGTCATAGAATGACCGTCCCTAATGAAAGCTTTTAGGGACGGTCATCACATAACCGTCCCCAATACTTAATATCAGGAGACGCTCTGCGAGCCGGCGCCCCCTTTTGTAATAGCTTAATAGGGACGGTCCGAAAGACCGTCCCTTCTGCCTAGGGGACCCATTCGGGACGGTCTTGACCGTCCCTAATACGCTTCTGTTGGCGTCGCCTCCGGTAATGGATCTATGTGGATGGCCAGAGGGGACGGTGAGCAACGACCGTCCCATCTGACTTGCGAGGGACTTTGGGGACGGTCATGACCGTCCCATATACGCCTCTGTTGGCGTCGCCTCCGGTCTTTTATCCTAAGGGAGCAACCAGAGGGGACGGTCAGTGTTGACCGTCCCCTCTGCTCTGGCAGCTCCTTTGGGGACGGTTCTGACCGTCCCCAATACGCTTCTGTTGGTGTCGCCTCCAGTTTTTTTCCTTAAAGGGAGACCAGAGGGGACGGTCACAAAAGACCGTCCCCTCCGCCCTAACAGGTCCTTTGGGGACGGTTCTGACCGTCCCCAATACGCCTCTGTTGGCGTCGCCTCCGTCCGTTGATACGTAAGTGACTGAACAGAGGGGACGGTCACCAAGGACCGTCTCCTCTACTTCCGTAAGTTTACTAATCTTTTGTCATTAGGAAGTGGAGAACGAGCGAGTGCCCAGCCGAATGGAAGTCTTCGAGAGGTCTAGGAGCCGCGATGTGGGCGGGGAAGTTCATTGGGTGGATCCTGCCTATGGTCCAATTCATGTAAGTTATTCATAACATATTTGCATCTTTTTTACAAATTAAATGAATTTGAACTTACTTAAATAAATTTGTAGGAGGAGATGGTGAGGCTCACAACCACTGGCTCTGTAGACCACACCGGAACGAGTCATCCACCTCTTACTCCTGATGCGGCCTTCCTCCAGGCGACCGGTCCAGAGCATCAGGGACGCGTCCGTTGTGGTGGTCGTGGTGCCACCATACGGAATTGGTATGGAGTAGGGACCGGCTCGACCTCTCAGAAGACACAAAGGGAGAGGGAACTAGAGAGTCAGGTGTCTAGCATGAATATGGAGATTCAGGATTTGCGCCAACAAATGACATTTTTCAATGCATTCATGTAGGCACATCAAGGTGGAGCGTCGACTAGCCACCCAACAGTTGATGATAATACCGCTGCGAGGCTAGGCGACGACGATGATGACGAAGAAGAAGATGATGCTGATGACGACGAGGACGACGACGATGACGAGGATGAGGACGGCGACTAGGATAGCTTACTTAGTTTGTAGGATACTTTAGTATATTGTATAACTATTTTGAACAATTATTGTAGGATACTGTAGTATTTTGAATGCATGTGTTGTTGGACGAGGACTTTATGAATATGGATTGCATTTTTTTGTCTGGTGATCGTAATATTTATTACGAATACAGATTTTTTGTAACAGGGCAAAATGAGGATCAAATAGGGGGCAATGGAATTTTTTTTGTTAGCAGATGAACAAAGGGGACGGTCATTGCGATTGTCCCCTTCGTTCCTAGAGACGGTTCTGACCGTCTTCACTTTCTCTCTTTTGGGACGGTCACGACCGTCCCCCCTTACTAACTTCAAGGGACGGTCATGACCGTCCCCAATAAGATCCTTTAAGGGACGGTCACGCCCGTCCCCTATGCCAGACTTTTAGGGACGGTCCTGACCGTCCCCTATGTGGGGGTATTGGGGACGGTTTGTAATACCGTCGCGTATACCAAATGGGACGCGACCTTTGGAGACGGTTTTATGACCGTCCCCATTGATCAATGGGGACGGTCATGTTATCTGTAGCGACGGATGTTGACCGTCGCCTGTTCTACTCTTTCTTGTAGTGAGAAAAAGGAAAATAAAAAGAAAATAATGATGTATATACAATATATACAGACTGATCTTAACCCCGAGACCAGGTCAATATTGACTGGGTCGACAAAAGAAATAAGTAGGAGGAGATAAGGATCCTAATTTATAAAAATTATTCAGAAAATAAAGACCAAAAATATAATTTACCTATTTTTCACTTTGTAAATACTTCACCTATTTTTATTTATCATCAAAACAATTTCAAATCAAATCACTCTTTTTATAAAAATTGTTCATAAAAATATATATTATTTTATAAAAATAATAGAAAAATATTTCGGTTCAAAAATAAAATAACCGAAATGAACCAGAAAAGTCGTAAAAGCCGACTTCCGAGGTTCATATATATTTATAGAAAACTCCAAAATGACCAAACTCACTTTTAAAATCCATTTTGTACATAATACTATTTATTAAAAATATCAGAAAAATATCCGGATAAAATCAGTGAATTCGGCTTTTTGGACCTGTTGTCTATGTGTACTATATGTAGAAACTTCCCATATTTTTAATTAAATAACCGTAAACCCAATTAACTTATATCTTTTTCCTAAAATCATCTAAAATTATATATAAAAATATTAAAATATAAAATTTAATTAAGCCAAAATACCAAAAAATCCGGAGGCCCGAAGCCGCTACTTTTTTCGCCCTGGCCGCATAACTCGGCCGTATAAACTCCAAATTGAGCAAACTCGGTCCCTAAAATTATATTTTTCAATTATCTATTTTTAAATAGCACTAGTTTTGCTAAAAACGGAGTTAATGCAAAAAAAACGCGATTTTCGAGGTCTGTATTGGTATGTTGTACAATAAACTGTAACTTATATTATTATTTAATACCTTAATCCTTTATTTTTATTTCAAAATAATATTTTATGTATTTATATTATTAATTCAATTTATTTATTTATTTATTATTTATTGATTAAATATTTAGTTACGTACTTAATTATTTAAAAATATTTAATTATATACTTAATTACTTAATTAACTACTTAATTTTTATTAATTATATTTAATAATAAATTATTTCATTAATTTCGAAATTATTAATTATTTAATTTAATTTAACTATTTATTTTTTTCCCTTCATTTTTGTTTCCTCCGTTTCTCTCTCACACTTTACCAAATTTTCCCACATCCGTCTCCTTCTTCCATCTTCTTCCCCGACGCCGTCCTCCTCCACGCCAACCTCCGTAACCACATCCAACGGCCAACCGTTGGCCGACCGTTGCTCAACCACTCCCGATCCCATCACTTGGTGACCCGATTCCATCTTTCCTATAAAAACCCGCAACCCCTCTCCGGCCAGATCCATCCGCCATTTTCACAACTTCTACCTTCTAGAGTTCCGGTAGAAAGGTTGTGACAGAGCTCGTCCGCTGTCGAGCGAGGGAAGGAGAGGAGGTCCGGCGTGATCCTTGCCGGAGTTGAGCCGTGCTCCTCCGCGCGATTGAGCCTCCGCAAAAGCCGTCGGGCGTCGAGACATAGACCCGCAGGAAGCTCGCCACAGTTCCGACCACAGACGCAGCACTTCCGTTGTTTCATCGTTGCAGGTTAGGTTCCGTATTTCATCTCTTCTCGTGTTTTCTCCTCTTCCCTCTCAATCTCTCTCTCCTCTTCTCTAATTTCTCTCCGTTTCTCTCCCTGGATTCTCTCTCTACTTCATGTTCCTCTTAGATTTCGATCAGTGCACCATTCCGATTCCTTATCCCTATTTTCAATTGATTCATATCCCATCTATCACCTCACGGGAATCACTCATTTATCATTTCTCTGATAAAAAAATCAGCAGCCGAGGTCTGGAATCCTCGAGCTTCTATTTTTTTAACACTTGCAGATATCAGAGCCAAAGCTTCCTCAATGTCATCTGGATCCATCGGAATTCGTCATTACTGTGCGTCAAGCTCTCCTCGCCTTCTCCCTTGAATCTGCAGAATTAGGCGGAGCACCACAGTTCATCTTCGACCATATCCACCGCATTTCTGCCTAGAACGATATATCTCAAGCAGTTGGAATCGTTAATACGAGGAGACCTGATTTATCATCGCTTGATCACATTTGATCAACGAGGAGGTATGTCAAGGATAATTATTTGTAGATCCACTTCGGGTCTGAACGAATATATTGCAGCTCCTTCAGAATAATCACACAAGGATTTGATCGAGATGATGTATCTGCCTCCTGATCCTCTTTCCAGGACTTGTTGATATTAGCCGAAGCAAACACCTGCAATCAAAGCAAAACAAGAGGAATCCATAATCAGGAGCCCTCCACCGTTCATTAAACAATTTGGAGAAGAGATAGATAAATGGAGATCAACATATACAGAATTGCAATTGGAGGGGCTTCAATAGTGTAACGTCCCAGATCCAAGTGACCAGCGGAAGCATGATAAAACGACATGCAACGTCGGATCCGAATGTTACTCATGCATATCAAATCCACAATTAAGGAGACGGTGAAAAGATAAGAAATGAATATATAAAAGTTACTTAGATACTTCAATAAAGTCGATAACATCATTGAGTTGCTTGACATAATCTAAGACAAAAGTTGCATCCCACAAGATATCAATAGCAAAGGGAGATAATCAGAAAGGAACAACTCAAAAATGTTTCCTGGGTACACCTAACAATAAGGCAAGGAGAAGGAAACTAGCACTGCCGAAAGAAAATGATAAATCTTTAGCCAGCCAATCAACAACTTCAATGCTCTACTCCTCCAAGGAACCTCCGGCAGGGCAAAACCACAGGAGCGACAAAAATACTCGTAAGCCAAACAGCTTAGCATGCGATAAGAGGGATACAAAAAAAAATCAAGAATGCTTTGATAAAATTACTAGGGAGTATGACAATGCAGTTATATCCATAAAATATAAGGAGTTCATATTCTCAATATTTGTGCTCTAAAGTTGCACGCATACCCTTATACTCATTCTTTTTATAGAGTAGGCTTTTTCTTAACTACCGCTGGCACTAACGGCTTTCCCATACAATTACGATCATTCACTTGTAGCAAATTCGTGATGACATCAGCTGAGTCAATATGTGGACTTTCCACTAGGTTCCACTGAACCTTACACCCCCGGAAGGTGTTGCCCTTTAGGCCTTGTATGTCCAAAATGGACCCGACATGTGGACTCTAGAGGTGGCTCCCGCCTTACACGTAGCACTTAGCTCCTCAATGTCGTTCGAGTGCCATCCGATTCTTTGTTCTTCTACAATTTGATTCTTAGTTTTTTTTAAATTTTATTTTGGGACTTTTGTGCTGGATAATACCTATATGTAATGTATTCATTGTAAGATTAACGCCACATTTCCTTATACCTGCATGATTTTCAATATATCGTAATCGTACTTAAAGTATACATTATAAACAACATGCACTGCTACTCAGTATGAATTAAATCTGTAGTTGTACAATGGTAATCGCTATTAATCTAAAGATAGTCCTGGCATTCACGGCATGGTATCACTTAACCAGGAAGTGGCTTGCAGTCTCAAGGGTAATTTTTTCAATATACCCAACTACTATTTAGAATATTGACAATCTTATCTCATCCCTCTTTCTCTATGAACCACGTATACCCTCATCATCCATAATTTGAATGACGTCAGATTAATGATGCCATATAGGAGTACTTAACCTTAATCCAATCCCCATATACCAATTATTCTCATGTAGCAATGATGTATTGCAAAAATAAATAATAGATCCGTGGCTTATTGGAAAAAGGCAACGTCAGGTTTCACAACAGATATGTATGCGAATTAAGAAAAGAAGTCACGACCTATTATTCCATCATTTTCATAGTTTCCGTAATCGAAATCTCATCTTTCCATTTTTTTGTGTATGTGTAATCTATTTTAGAGAAATAAAAGGATAATAGAGTATCCCTCAATTGGATAGTAAAAGCCCTTCAAGGAGGTTGATTAAAAGTGATCGAATGTGAAAGAATAACCGAGGGATTATGAAAAAACAATATGCAATATCAATATCCGACGTTGAAAAACATGATCAGTCCTATGGAGAAACATCGTCGGCTAACATCTTCTACGAGCAATAATCGTTTACCAATAATAGTCGGGTTGAAAGGAATCGACAATTGTGATGCTAATCCTACATTTTGAGCCAAGATAGAAAATTCGGAACATGGAACAATAGAACACATACCGTATCCGCAAGGATATACACTACAAGGGTTGGATCTAAATCGTGATTTTCCTCTTCCGATCACAACCAACCCCACAGCCCGAAGATGACGTCCCACACGGTGGTGGATGTTGTGTAATACTCGACCAAGGAAGAAGAAGTTGATCGCTAGACTCCTCTCCTCTCTTCCTCCCTTTCTTAAGTAAGGAGATGGCTCCTTGTGAACTCCAAAAAGGCATTGATGGCTAGGAATATGGAGGGTTCATTGGCTAGGCCATAATTTCCCCACTCCCCCTCTCTCTTCTATTAATTCTTATTAAATTACTATTGTTACAAATTGATGGTCTTAATATTTATATGTTAATTTAGTGGCCGTTACAATCTACCCTACTAAAAAAATTTCATCTCGAAATTTACAGGTGTAAGGACTTACCAAACAATTTGGGATACTTGGCTCACATTTCCTCCTCCAACTCTCAAGTAGCTTCCTCACGTTTTTGGTGTTTCCATAAGACCATAACCATGGGGATCATTCGGCGTCACAATTGATTTTCCTTACGGTCTATGATCTTGATCGGTTCCTCTACATAAGATAGATCTGTTTGCACTTCAGGAATCTCATGCTCTATTATATGCGAGGGATCAGTATGTACTTCCTTAGTATCGAAACATGGAACACATCATGTATATTCTTGAACTGAGGAGGGAGATCGACCCGATAAGCAACCTCACCAATTCTCTTGGTGATCATAAAATGACCTACGTATCTTGGATTCAGCTTTCCCCTTCTACCAAAACGGACGACTCCACGCATAGGAGAGACTTTGATAAAGACTTGATCGCCCACTTCAAATTGAAGATCGCGTCTCCGACGGTCAGCATAGTTTTTCTGCCTACTTTGAGCAGCTAGCAATCTCTTCTTGATTATATCAATTTTTATTGTAGTATCCAAGACAGTTTCTAGTCCTAGGATTTTCCTTTTGCCCACATCATCCCAGCATAAGGGAGAACGACACGATTTACCATATAGAGCATCATATGGGGCCATCCCAATACTAGAATGAAACTGTTATTGTAAGCAAATTCAACAAGTGGAAGGTGAAAATCCCAATTTCCAACAAAGTCCAAAGCACAAGATGTAACCATATCTTCCAATGTTTGTATGGTTCGTTCTGACTGTCCATCAGTTTGCGGGTGAAATGATGTGCTAAACTTTAGGTTTGTACCCAAAGCATCATTCAAGCTCTTCTAAAATCTAGATGTGAAACGTGCGTCCCGATCAGAGACAATGGATACAGGTACACCATGTAACTTCACCATCTCATGAACATATAACTTCGCCAGGCTCTCTGTAGACTGACCACACCGTATAGGTAAAAAGTGTGCCGATTTATTTAATCGATCCACAATCACCCAAATGGCATCATATTTGGCACCCTTTGTGGGGGGCAAACCCAATACAAGATCCATAGTAACGTGCTCCCATTTCCACTCTTGCAAATCCAACGGCTGCAATACTCCAGATGGCCTTTGGTGCTCAATCTTTACCCGTTGACAAACAAGACACCTGGAAACGAACTCTGCAATTTCTAACTTCATATTTTTCCACCTGAAGTTCCTTTGCAAGTCCTTATACATTTTTGTACTCCCTGAATGAATAGAGTACATAGAACTATGTGCCTCTTCTAAGATCTTCTTTTTAATTTCTTGATCATTAGGAATCCATAATCGATTCTTAAATCTCAATCCACCATCGACTGCAATCGACAACTCGCTAGAAGGCTTCTTCGATGCCTCAACCAACATCAATAGTTCTGGGTCAACTTTTTGTGCTGGCAATACCTTCTCAATCAATGCAGAGTGAACTTTCAATCCAGCAACAAAAACATCATGGTTCCCATCTATAAAAGATTTCCACTGAACAAAATCTTCGACAAGTTTCCACTGCAGCCTCATGCAAGAAAGCTTAGCTTCCCATTTTCTACTGAGCGCATCTGCCACTGCGTTAATTTTTTCCGGATGACAGTCTAAGGAAAAATCATAATCCTTCAATAATAGTTCCAACCATCTCTGTTGCCTCATATTCAAGTCCTTCTAAGAGAAAAGATATTTAAGGCTCTTATGGTCAGTAAGGACCTGGAATTTCTCACCATACAGATAATGTTTCCACAACTTCAAGGCAAAAACAACTGCGGCTAGTTCAAGATCATGAGTAGGATAAGTTCTCTCATGAACTTTCAATTGCCAAGATGCATAAGCCACGACCTTATCATATTGCATCAGGACAACACCAAGTCCTGATCCTGAAGCATCGGTATGCACTGTGAAACCTCCAATACCCGAAGGAAGTGTCAAAATCGGCACTGAAGTCAACATCCCCTTTAATTTTTGGAAGATCTCTTCACATTGCAGACTCCAGATGAATTTAGTTTCCTTCCTCATTAGTTTCACGAGAGGTAAAACTATCTTCGAGAAGTCCTGAATGAAGCGCCTGTAATAACCGGCCAAACCCAAGAAGCTACGAACTTTAGTGACTGTCTTTGGTTGGTTTCATTTCAGAACTGCCTCGACCTTTGATGGATCAACAGATATTCCATCCTTCGATATGATGTGACCAAGAAATGTCACCTTATCAAGCCAAAACTCACATTTTGAGAATTTAGCATAGAGACGGTGATGTTTCAGAGTCTCTAACACTGTCCTCAAGTGTTCCTCATGCTGCTTCTTATCTTCTGAATAGATAAGGATGTCATCAACAAAAACTATGACAAACTTATCCAAGAAATCACGAAATACCCTATTCATAAGGTTCATGAATGCTGCTGGAGCATTGGTTAATCCAAATGGCATTGCTCAAAACTCGTAATGTCCATACCTTGATCTAAAAGCAGTCTTTGGAGCATCCTCTGCCTTAACTCTCAGCTGATGATAACCCGATCTCAAATCAATTTTTAAAAAGATGGCAGCCTTCTGCAATTGATCGAATAGATCATCTATTCGAGGTAGGGGATACTTATTCTTGGTTGTAATCTGATTCAGAACTCGGTAATCAATGCATAGTCTAAGTGTCCCATCCTTCTTCTTGACAAAGAGCACAGGAGCACCCCATGGGGAGATACTAGGCGGAATGAAGCCTTGCTCAAGAAGTTCATCAAGTTGCTTCTTAAGCTCTACTAACTTTGCCGGAGCCATGCGATAAGGTGGCTTGGAGATGGGAGATGATCCCGGCATGACTTCAATAGTGAAGTCAATCTCTCTATGTGGAGGCAGAACAGGAAGGTCTTCAGGAAAAACATCAATATACTCTCGAACAATGTGCACATCCTCAATAGAAATATGTTGAGCCTCTGTCTTCACCACACTGGCAAGAAATGCCTTGCAATCTTTTGACAACATTCGGTTTGCCTTCAATAAGGAGACAAACATCTGCCTCATGGGTCTCTTAAAACCCTTGATTTGGAATTCAGATTCCCCTAGCATACATAGCAAGACTTTGTTTTCTCTACAAAGAACCTGTGCATAGTTCCCGTAGAGCCAATCCATTCCTAAAATGACATCATAATCTGTCATTTTTAGGAGGACTAGATTTGCAACAAATTGTTTGCTCTCAATCTCTATAGGTACCTCGTGCAAAAATGACCCACACGTACTAATCTCCCCGACAAGTGAAGAAACAGATAGCGTAAATGTCATCTTAGTGGATTGTAAATTAAGCAATGTAGCAAATGTACTTTATATAAACGAATGAGAAGCTCCAGAATCATAAAGCACTCTAGCCATAAAACCTGAGACGAGAAGTGTACCTTCTACCACCTGACTAGGATCCTCTGACTGCTCAGGTGTGATGGAGTATACTCGTCCTGTGATCTTCTTCTTCGGATCTGCATTCTTCTGCCTATCATCTATATGCTTCATCTTCGGGCAATCGCGGATGAAATGACCCTTCTGCCCACATTTCAAACAAGCTCCAGTTACCTTGTAGCATTCACCCCGATGGCTTCTCGTGCACTGATGACAAACAGGGATGCCAGGTCTATCAATAGGCTTGGCTCTAGCCTCTTCCTTGCCATGGTAACCAATCTTTATCTTCTTGTTAGGGCTTTTAAAAGTATCGTAACGAACACCAAGACTTCCACTCCCCTTGCCATGTCTTTTCAGTTGGTTTTGGGTTAGTTGATGCTCCCCATCGATAGCTACCGCTGCATCCACTGCATCGGCAAGTGTCTTAGGCATACTCCCTAAGACTTTAGCTCGCAATCCAATCCTCAAATCCATCACGTACTTCTTCGCTCTCTCCCATTCAGTCTCGCAAATTCCTTTGCCGTACTTCTCGAGATGATAAAATTGAGCAGTGTATGCCTCAACGCCCAATTCATTCTGCTGCAGGTCAATGAATTCCTGCCTCTTCTTGATCTTTGCACGCATAGGAATGAAGTGATCCTCGAAGTTCTTCACAAAATCTTCCCATGTCACATCTTGGTCTTCCTTGAAATGCACACCTCTGCAAGTCTCCCACCAATCCTTTGCCTGATCTCGCAGCCTGAATATAGCAAAGGTGACCTTCTTCTCCTCAGGACAATCCAAGGCACTAAATGCCAACTCAATCTCCTTGAGCCAATGTTCTGCTTTCTATGTCTCAGGTTCTCCATTGTATATGGGTGGGTCATGTTGCAAAAACTTCCGTAAGGTAAGACTCTCCAACTTCGCATTCTCATAAAGCTTGCGGACATGGTCTCTTTCTTCTTGTGCTTCTCTTTCCGTTCGAGCATGTTCTCATTCTTCACAGAGCCATCGTCCCATATCAGTCATCAACTGCAACTGTTGCTGTTGGGGATCCTCAAGCATACCTTCACCAGACACAAGCTCATGTCCAGGTTCCATCTAAAATCATGAGCGAAGATCGAGATTCAGATATCGATGTATGAATACATCGACTGAAATAGGAAATCCTAATTGTACTCAAGAGAACTTCGGCTCTGATACCACTTGTAATGTCCCGGATCCACGTAACCAGCGGAAGCATGATAAAATGACATTCCACGTCGGATCCGAGGGTTACTCATGCTTATCAAATTCACAATTAAGGAGACGGTGAAAAGATAAGAAATGAATATATAAAAGTTACTGAGATACTTCAATAAAGTAGATAACATCATTGAGTTGCTTGACATAATCCAAGACAAAAGTTGCATCCCACAAGATATCAATAGCAAAGGGAGATAACCAGAATGGAACAACTCAAAAATGTTTCTTGGGTACACCTAACAATAAGGCAACGAGAAGGAAACTAGCACTACCGAAAGAAAATGATAAATCTTCAACCAACCAATCAACAACTTCAATGCTCTACTCCTCCAAGGAACCTGCGGCAGGGCAAAACCACAGGAGCGGCAAAAATGCTCGTAAGCCAAACAACTTAGCATGCGATAAGAGGGATACAAAAAAATTCAAGAATGCTTTGATAAAATTACTAGAGAGTATGACAACGCAGTTATATCCATAAAAGATAAGGAGTTCATATTCTCAATATTTGTGCTCTAAAGTTCCATGCATACCCTTATACTCATTCTTTTTATAGAGTAGGCTTTTTCTTAACTACCGCTGGAACTAACGACTTTCCCATACAATTACGATCATTCACTTGTAGCAAATTCGTGATGACATCAGCTGAGTCAATATGTGGACTTTCCACTAGATTCCACTGAACCTTACACCCCCGGAAGGTGTTGTCCTTTAGGCCTTGTATGTCCAAAATGGACCCGACATGTGGACTCTAGAGGTGGCTCCCGCCTTACGCGTAGCACTTAGCTCGTCAATGTCGTTCGAGTGCCATCCGATTCTTTGTTCTTCTACAATTTGATTCTTAGTTTTTTTAAATTTTATTTTGGGACTATCGTGCTGGATAATACCTATATGTAATGTATTCACTGTAAGATTAACGTCACATTTCCTTATACGTGCATGATTTTCAGGATATCATAATCATACTTAAAGTATACATTATAAACAACAGGCACTGCTACTCAGTATGAATTAAATCTGTAATTGTACAATAATAATCACTATTAATTCAAAGATAGTCCTGGCATTCACGGCATGGTATCACTTAACCAGGAAGTGGCTTGCAGCCTCAAGGGTAATTTTTCCAATATACCCAACTACTATTTAGAATATTGACAATCTTATCTCATCCCCTTTCTCTATGAACCACGTATACCCTCATTATCCATAATTTGAATGAAGTCAGATTAATGATGCCATATAGGAGTACTTAACCTTAATCCAATCCCCATATACCCATTATTCTCACGTAGCAATGATGTATAACAAAAACAAATAATAGATCCGTGGCTTATTGGAAAAAAGGCAACGTCAGGTTTCGCAATAGATATGTATGCGAATTAAGAAAAGAAGTCACGGCCTATTATTCCATCATTTTCAAAGTTTCCGTAACCGAAATGTCTATCTTTCCATTTTTTTGTGCATCTGTAATCTATTTTAGAGAAATAAAAGGATAATAGAGTATCCTTCAATTGGATAGTAAAGCCCCTTCAAGGAGGTTGATTAAAGGTGATCGAATGTGAAAGAATAACCGAGGGATTATGAAAGAACAATATGCAATATCAATATCCGACGTTGAAAAACATGATCAGCCCTATGGAGAAAAATCGAAGGCTAACATCTTCTACGAGAAATAATCGTTTATCAATAATAGTCGGGTTGAAAGGAATCGACAATTGTGATGCTAATCCTACATTTTGAGCCAAGATAGAAAATTCGAGAACATGGAACAATAGAACACATACCGTATCCACAAGGATATACACTACAAGGGTTGGATCTAAATCGTGATTTTCCTCTTCCGATCACAACTAGCCCCGCAACCTGAAGACGACGTCCCACACGGTGGTGGAGGTTGTGCAATACTTGACCAAAGAAGAAGAAGAAGTTGATCGCTAGACTCCTCTCCTCTCTTCCTCCCTCTCTTAAGTAAGGAGATGGCTCTTTGTGAACTCCAGAAAGACACTCACGGTTAGGAAGATGGAGGGTTCATTGACAAGGTCATAATTTCCCCACTCCCCCTCTCTCTTCTATTTATTCTTATTAAATTATTATTATTACAAATTGATGGTCTTAATATTCATATGTTAATTTAGTGGCCGTTACAAATAGCATCCAACTTCTGCTCATATTCCAGGTCAACATCCGGAACCGAAACTCGACTTGAGTCCCTGTCTATCAGAACAATAGCTAACCACTATCGCCGCGGAACCGAGAAACATCTCGAGTGCCTCCGCTGGAAGCAAAACAGAAACGCCGACATCCTCATCTCTGCAAGATTCGGATCGTTGGGAAGAGCCTCGTCTTATCTACCGAGTCATTCGAACCCTTCATTTGGGAAAATAACGGCTATCGTTCGATCCAAATTGGTCAAACGATCATCGACATGTCAGGTGTCGCAATTTTGCAAAAACTTGCCGCCACCGCATAAGCCGAGCACGTGCTCTGCACGTACGTTCGAAATTTTTGAGGTCGTTTTGCAAAGATGCCCGCGGTATATCACGTAATTCCCTGTAAGTTTTGCTGCAGGAGAGTTACGTGAGTAGCACAGGATTCTGGGGATTTTGCACAAGCAACTCTCGACACTTCAATCAATTGCAAACACATCACGAATTCAGGAGCAGGTCCAGGCTGAAGTAGCTTACGTGGACTTCACATTTCTCCTGTGGATTTGCACGCTACACCCACCAGTTCCTGCATATTACACGCACCCCCTTCTCTCCAGAATAAAACATCCACATCCCTATAAACATTATTTCTATACAAACTATAGTACTTAATAAATACAATACAAAATAAATATAAAAAATCACTGAAAATCCTATAAAAATTTGTTAGAGTATATTTTACCATATTTTACATAATAATCCAAATTAAAATAAATTTTAGATATATAAACACATAAAAAATATAAAACACATAAAAACTTCAAAAAGTCATAACTGACTCAATAAAAATCTCCTGAAAACGCACAAAATATCGTTTAAAGGGAATTTCATCTACTTTGTACAGAAAATACAATAAAAATATTTCCACAATATTTTCACTCTTAAAAATCACAAAAACGTCACAGTTTTTAATAAAAACTCCCTTTTCACCCTTAAAAATAAACCAAACTTCATAAGAATACTAAAAACCTTTTAAAATTCCATAAAAACAAAAAATAACAATAAAACATGAAAATAACAAAACAAAATCCAAATAAAAATTAAAATATTTTCTAAAATAACAAAAAATATAAAATACATAGAAAATACAAAAACAATATAAAATTCATTAATATTCAAATTAAAATCCAGAAAAATCTTAAAAAATAATATAAAAATTAGGAAACCCAAAACCTAAGTTTTTCTACCGATTTCCCTAGTTCAAAACAGTTTGCCTCCTTGAGTTCGACACTCTCATGCTTAACCGCTATACATTTAAATTAGGATTATAAATAAAAATAAAAAGATTAATTCGCCTTAATATTTTCTGACGAAACCCACTCGGTCAATACAACGACCGTAAAATATTTCTCTCTGACTCTTTTACAGGTTCAGAAGAAGCAGACCGGGTGACGTATTTTTCAGTCCCTGGTCGCTATACCAAGTAAATTAAATAGCGAAGATCGCTTGCTTTCCATTGTTTGATTTTGTGTTAAGTGGTTTTATATTTTTTTCTCGTTGACCGAATCGATTGGTTGAGAACGATGGCATTGCATATTTATTCCAACTTAGCTGATCGGATTTTCGTATCATCAGAAAGGCGTCGTAGTTGGGGAGCATGGCTTAGTAGTCTTATTTCAGCTTTTCTTGTCTCTCTATATTATAATTGTTTTCTGACCATCATCTGTTCGCTTTTTGTGCGAGGGACTGCTTGGAGGACGACTTGGAGTCTTTTTGGAGGACCCACACAAGAGGAAGAGCAATGAAGGACAAAAGATATTTATTTTATGGGTTTTTATCAGTTGTGCCCCTCTGAGATATTACAATATCAGTTATACCCCTCCATTTTTGGGAATATCAGTTGTGCCCTCAACTTCTTGTCGTTTTATCACTTGTGCATCTTAGGTTAGTTGCCGTCCACCGATAGTGCAAATAGATGTTATCTTTGAGTACATAAGTAGAATTAATGTAGAAAAAAGGGTTCAATGGTCTTTTCTCACCCTCTTCCTCATCCTCTTCTTCTTTCTCCTCTTCCCCCATCCTCTTCCTCTTCCCACAACCTCCTCCTCCTCCCTCTCCACTCGGAACTCCTCCCCCACCCTCGGCTGGTCACCCTCCACCCGTAGCTCCTCCCCCCATGACCTCCTTCCTCCCCTCATCCTCCTCCCAAGCCGACGACCTCCTACGCCCCCACCCTCTCTCCACCTCCGCCCCCAGCCTCCCTCCTCCTCCACCCCATCCTTCCTCCGCACCAGCCTCCCCTCTCCTCAGCCATGTCCTCTCCTATGCCCATCATCCTCCTCCTAGGCCGATGACCTCCTCCGCCCTAGCCTCCCTCCTTCTCTGCCCCCAACCTGCCCCCTCCTCCGCCCATCCTTCCTCCGCCCCGACCTCCCCCTCCTCATCCCTGTCCTCTCCTCCGCCCCCAACCTGCCCCCTCCTCTACCCCAACCTTCCCTCTCCTCCTCCCCATCCTTGGAGAAAGAGACTCTACTTGCAGCAAGGATCACAATCACAGACGACCTTTATCCTCTCTCCAACCACCAATGATGATGAACTTGGAGAAGCGACATAGGGCGAGGGCGGAGGAGGAGTCGCACGAGGTGATTTATCGTCATTGGTTGATCATCAATTTTGGGGTTGATCGTTTTAAGAACATGAGGAAGAAGATGAGGATTTTCAGTTTTACCCTCCTACCCAAACCATGGTCTGAAAAAACCATGGTTGAGTTCAACTCATTAACAACCAAAGTAACGAAGGGGCACAAGTGATAAAACAACAATAAGTTGGAAGCACAATTGATATTTCCAAAAAAGGGAGGGGTATAATTGATATTGCAATATCTCAAAGGGGCACAACTAATAAAAACCCTTATTTTATTTAGACAACAATTATTTGTATTGTAATAACTTAGACACTTGGACTCTTGTTGGACTTGGACATTTCGAGGTCTGTTTCACCAAGTGTCAGTGAACTTGGGGGACCTCACCGCAGTTTTCTTGTCGTTTTAATCGCCTTTATTTTTATTTGTTTAATGTGAGTGGAGCTCCTAGACTTAGGTTATATTTGGTTGAGTCAGGTAATTATTAGATCCAAACACCCTAAAAGAATATATGTTCTTATAGAACGTTGTACTTAGTCAAATAATTAATCGGTTCTTCCCGAGTAGAAGTTATTGTTCAAGACGGTTGCCGCTTGTATTTTGCATATAGTTAGTTTTATTTTTCTACGCAGATCATATTGCATGTAGAGCGTTGGAGTCAAGTACGTATCTCTATCTCTAGCATTTGCATCCATATTCTCTCATGCATTGGTTTTTCCATTTTCCCCATATGTTTTGTGGATATAGGAATAAAGGTAATCGAAATTCTTGTTAGACGTTTCATTGGAAATATCAAAAAAATCAAAAAATCAAAAATTAAAATTGTGACTGCTAATTGAACTTAACCATAAAATCAAACGTAATTGACTCACTTCATTGATTTGGGGAGAGCAATCCCCTCATTGTTTGGTTTGCTTAAGCGAGAGAGTGACCTGCACACTAGGAAAAAGCCATGCCTGAACTTCCATTAGAATACTGGTCTTGGGGTTAGTCATTCTCCCGTGAGGATCTCTCTGGTAGTCAGTAAAGTGGCCTGCGACGTCCTTAACAGATTGAATTGATCGGGTAGCCGGTAAATGGTCCGCAATTCATATTGGTTGGGAAAGATCTAGCTTTGGAATTGGGTCAGTCTCCTGGGAGCGTTGGGTCCATAACAACTCTCTAATCGCTCTGCGAACTTTATTTATCACCTAAATAAAATTGACAAGATAAGCGACCGAGACTTCACGATCATCACTGTGTTGCATAGGTGAATCTGGGGTTTGCTTTGTGTTCGAATGTGATTGGTGTGAGTTGGTTGCGATCATATCTAGATCATTAACAATCGTCTTCTCTTCTTTTTATATCTGTTTTCTTTTCCCTCTCCACGAACTTTTTGTTTTCTCTACACTCCCTCCCTTCCTTCATTATCCTCTTCATTTTCCCTCTTCATGATGGGCCATACTCCATTTCAACTGGATTTTGCGGCTTCTTCTTTTCATTCTCACCATTCTCGCCCACTTACTTGGGAGTTCAGAACCTCGATCGACATCTCATCTCCTTATCTTTCTGCCCCCTCCCCATTCCCTCTTTATACTAGGCATGCTGTGTTTGACGTCCGCAGATATCAGATTGAGCATATACGAGACACTGGTGATCACCTTGCTGAGATGAGAGTGCATTCCATAGGCGATCATATAGAGCAGTTACGAGTTTTAGACGACTTCTATACTGGGATGATGGATGAGTACCCAGATCAGGAAGCACAGTCTGCTTCTACATCAAGTCCCTTCATTCTGGATTTATAGTTCATTAATTTACTGCCAAAGTTTTCAGGGGGGTGCATGAGGAGCCATATATTCATATATCTGAGTTTGAGGATTTTTGTGGATCACGAGTATACCTGTATATCACTTCTGAGGAGCTGATGATGATGACCTTCCCTTTCTCACTTCAGACTAGAGCTTTGAGATGGAACAGAAAGTTGGTGAGGAAGATTACTACATGGGGAGATTTACGATCATTGTTTTTGCAGAGATTTTACCCCCATCGTTGAGCAGAGTTGATGCGGTCTTGTATACGCGATTTTTCAATTGACCCCCAGGAGCCATTGAGAGATTCATGGCTTAGATTTGTTTACCTATTGACGAGATTTCCAGATCATGGAATCTCGACGACTGACTTTGTGCAGATCGCCATGAGGGGGATGACCGCAACGCAGATTGCACTGGTAGATACCTCGTGTGGTGGTTCACGCTACAGTCCTGACATGGATTTATTTAAGACCATCTTGAGAGCACTTTCAGACATTCCATATTCATCATATGATTTATTCGGGACAACACACAAGGGAGATATGAGACCAGTTGAGTGTGTGGTATTTCATGCCGATTCAGACAACACACACCTTTCAGAGGATGTGAATTCTACTACATTTCAGATGATGTATGTGTTGACCTCCACTGTGAGTTTCCAGAGACGGACATTGGTCGAGTTTCTGTTGGTTTTACATCCATAGTTTAAGCCAGTCCCACATTTTAACATCGAAGATTCTTGGATTCTGGATATGCTAGAATCCCAAGAAATAGACAAGGAGCCCACATCTCAACCGTCCTTTCAATCCTTTCAGTATCCATGTCAAGCTGATTCAGTATCCGTTCTTCAGAAGATCGTCTCTTATTCAGATACATATTTGGATCCATTCGAGACGGTGATTGACGTGGAGGATTCCCAGATAGATCCTTCTTTCTACACGTTCGATTTCTTCGCTCTATCCAATCACTCCATTCAGACCTTGAGCCGATGATTTCTTTTGTGCTACCGGAGCCCGATTTCATTCTCCCATATCTTTACCAGGTAGCTGATGAGAGTCTCGAGCGACTAAGGTGAAATGGTATCAAAGGTCGTTGCGACATCAACCACTCGGATCGGAGTCGATCAAGAAAAAGAAGACCACCAAACAAAAATCAAGCAATCAATCAAACAAAGCGGTCTTGGTAATTTATTTTACTTGGCATAGCTACTAGGATCGAACACAAGGAGCACGTGATGTTAACACTATGAAGTAGTCAGAAATCCAAAGAAAACAAAGAGTGGTGGTTTTTATATTTTTCAAAATTTTTTATGATTTTTAATATAAGAAAAAGGATAAAAAAATCAAGAATTCACATTCCAATAATTATTTAAGGCACCAAAAAACTCACAAAATTCAAACAAAAATATTTTTGTGTTTTTTAAATATTCAAATTTTTTGTGGATTTTATGAGATTTTTCTGATTTTTAATTAATTTTCTAAAAATGAAATAAAGTCAGGAATAAGAACTAATGTACATCTGGAACCTAAAGTCAGATTAAAATTTCTTAAACTGCCTATAAAATGCGAGCAATAATTTTATGTGAAACTACAAGTAAAAATCTAACTATAGAAGAAGAAAACACATTTTTTGAATTTTCAAGATTTTTAGAAGATTTTTACTCTTTTTCAATTTTATGGGTTTTATAAATGGGAATGAAACGAAAATTGGATAGAAACTCAAGACACACAAAAGAAGCAATCAAGATTTTTTCAAGGCTTTTTAATATTTTTATTTGATTTTCTAAAACACACAGTGAAAATTTTAGGGTTTTTGAATTTTTAAAAATAATAAATGCAATCAAAACAGAACCAAAAATTCACCAAAATTCATACACCATGGCAGGAGCCATGCTTCGAAATTTCATGAATTTTGGAGCTAAAATGCTATTTATTTAATAAAAAAACAAATGACACAACACAAAGGGACCAAAATGCAATTATTGAAAAGTTACCAGCCAAACAATAAAACTTGTAAATAGTACATGGCTTAGATTGCAAAAAAAACCAAACTCGCACGTGGGCAGCATGTGAACCAGGCACTCGGGGGTATAAATACAAATTCTGTTAGTAAAGATTCATTCATTAACAACCATGAAGTGTAGGATGAAACATACAAATAACCCAAAAGTCACGTCGGGGAACCACGTGCTACATAAACGAAAGGACTGGAATGCAAATATTAAAAGCACAAGGTCCAAGATACAAAATGTCCAAGATAAAAACAACTGCTAAAAAAAATTTACAGGGCTAACAAGGAAATGCAAAAAGATAGTAGGGCCTAAATGCAAATACCCTTCTTTATTAGCAATCCAACGACCGAGAGTATCTCACTTATGATCGGACGGCTGAGCTCCTCGGATGACCCTTCGACGATGGACGGCTGAGAGCTGATCCTCAGATGGATCAGATGATCGAGGTCTCCCTGAAGATGAACGGGCGATATTAGAACTGGAGGGAGCCTCGATCAACCGGCAAGAACGACTCATGGACGAACGACAAAGAACTCGCCTCTGGCGAGCTTCGATTAGTCGATACGTGCGGCAGGGAGTCCTCCGGAGCTGCTAGGATAGGGGAAATGCTTCTGGTGATGTTCCGCAGCTGTGATGATGCTCCGATGAGGCCGAGACCGTCGAGAACGGCCCGGGGAAGCTGGACGACCTGGAGCGGCTGTACTCTGATATGTCGACCTCCAGATGAGGTCCCTTGAGCGCTAAACCTACACATATGAGCTACTGGGCCGAGGGCAAAGTGCCTCGACCCGTCAGTACGCGCGATGGGTGGCAGATGAGGCGAGGCGTGGCCCTCCGGCGAAGCGACGGTGGAGGAGGACCTGGGACTCGTTTCTTGGGGCGAACGAGGTGAATGGATGGGCGTAGAAGATGGGGAGAAGGTTGGCGAAGGTGCTAAGATCATTGGGATAGCGAATGGATGATCCGATCATAGTGAACGAGGTCGAGCAATGCAAGTTAATCCAAACTCGAAAATCCAGAATCAAAAGCGAGCAAGACAAATCTAAGTTACCTAAAGACTGGGGTCGTCTAGGCTGAAGGTCAGGGACCTCTGGGGGTCTTCGCCTTGATGGGTCGATGGATCCAAAGGTTGGGCTCTCCTCGCGGTGGAGCATGACAGAGTGTTTGCTGGACCAAAAGCTAAAGGGCTCGAATCCTCTCTACAACAGGCTCTATCGCACGTTGTCACTCGTGGGAAGAGGTGGAGATCTTCAGAGACAAGGAGGTGGCCAAAGATGAAGAAGAAGATGGGACTCCAGGAGATTTTATACGCTGTGGGGTTCAAGAAGTATGGAGCGTGAGCGCGTGAACCGAGGGACGGATCCCTAGAGGATTCGTCGGGCATGGATCATGGACCGTCCCTCGATAATCGGAGTAGGGAAGTGATAGGGATGGCAGTCGGATTAGGCCATAGAAATTAGGCAAAATCGGGTGAAACCGAGTCCGCGTGAAAATGCAGTCCAAGGGGGGCAGTTGACCGAGGTCAACGACTCCGACGTGGCCCAATCAGGTGCAGCGGGAGAAAAGACAAAATAGGCTAGACAACAAAATAGCAGAAAAATGTGAAAATAAATAGGTAAAAAATAATTGATTTTAAATTAAAAAATAAATAAAATGGAAAATGTTCCTTATTTTCAAGGGATTTTCAATGATTTTATTTATTTTATGAAAAATAATTTATGGTATATACAGTATGTTGTATTATATACAGGTATAAAATACCTATGTATTTTATACAATTATTTTTATTTTCTTATTTTTGCACAAATACCCCAATTTTATATTTTATTTATTTACAACCTATTATTTGGAGTATAAAATATTTTTTATTTTTATTATTTATTTACAAATATAAAATAAATAGGCAGTGATACTTATTTACCTGTATTATATACAAGGTGAGAGAGATTTTTATTTTGTTTTTATTTTGTTTTTCTAATTTTTTGTTTTATTTTTAGAAATATATACATGGGGATAAAAATGTCTTTTTATTTTATTTTTATAAAAATAAATTATATATACGCATGTGACAAATATGTACAAGGTAGTGTGGCCCTATCTCTCTCTACTTATTTTATTTGGCGATCATGCCCAAATTGAGCCCTCTCTAGGCTAATTATTAAAAATTAACAAATGCATGATTATTGCTAATTTATTGTACTTACAACTAATACATGATGCTTTGCCAAGATACTTAGATAAAAATAAAAGAACAAAGAGTGATGAATGAGGATATATCAGTAGTAGACACCTGCCTGATTGTTTATTTGGGTGTCATAGTTTACATTGTTGACAACGTCATTGTTCTCCCACAGAGACTACGACGATAGTACGGTATTCGCCTCACAGATGTTGTTCTGAACCTCGATACTACGTTATCCTAGCATTTGCGCCCGGCTAAGGGCGTAACCTCTAGCGCTTGTTGAGAGACACCTCAACATTGTCCTACTCGCAGTTGTAAAGATCATTCTGTCCATATCATTCACTCTTTTCATCTAAACACCCCATCTCCATCTTGTGATTATACTATACTCAGGGTGTTCTTTACCCTAAGTATAGGGGGGTGTCATATTTTTTTATTATTATTCTTTTGATTCTTTTTACCTATGTTTTGCTACCTATACTTAGGGATATTTTACCCAATGTATAGGGGAGGTAGACACTGTACATTCCAACCCTCGGTTTTCCCCTTGTATATAGTCTTCTATACTTAGGATTACTTGATCCTAAGTATAGAAGGATCACCGATCTCTATTGATTTTATTCGTCGTTGTAGTATAGTATTCTTTTCACTTCCAAATACTTAGCACGAGTTATGTCTTCCTTTGCAGCTCTTTGATCACTATGAGGACATAGTTCGAGTTAAGTATAGGGGGTGTCGTATATATTGCATATATACTTTAGCCATAACTCATACTTTCTTATTTTTAATATGGCTAAAATACTGTATAACTACTTGTAAATTTCAGTAAAAACAACTGATAAAAAGATGCAGATATTTCATCAAATTCTTTTTGTACATACTGATTAATAAGTCAGGTTAAAATAATTTGAAAGTAGTTTGAAAATCTATTTGAAAATTTTATAAAAACTATTTGAAAAATATTTTCAACCTTTGTAAAAGTATTTTGACATGTAAAAATTTTCTTTTCTTTGTGTGAAATAAAATATTTTGTAAAATATTTGCAAAAATTTTGAAAATGGTTGGAAATTTGAAAATCTATATATACCGTTTGAAAAATGTTTGCAAAATAGTTTTCAATATTTGTAAATATTTGCAAAATTGTTTGAAAAATTATTTTGGACTATAGTTTTAAAAAATATATGTAAATTTATTTTCAAATAAGTTTGAGAAATATATGCATCACAAAAAATCCAACTGTATGTATATACATTATTACTCAAGTTGTAAATTTTTTCACCTGATTCTTGTAAATAATTGATTCACTCGTGCAAATATGTGTATCTCATCCCTAACCCTTATTCAAAAAAATGTATATACTTGTATATATTACTAACCATTTGTTTATAAAAAATAAAAAAACCAAAAGTCTACAAAAATTTGCATAAAAATTTCCTTTTTGCATGTGCATCATTTTTCAAAAATCCATAAAAAGTTTGAAATTAGAAAATTATTTCACAAAACGATTTTACTTTCTTTTCTTTGCATTGTACCTATTTCTTGCATTAGCATGCGCATTTTTCTGGATAATTTTGACATTTAAACTAAGTCTGTAATAAAATTGAAGAATGGATCTTAGTTGGACCTTAATCCACTTAATTTCATAGAAACCATATAAGAACTAGTGTTAAGACTTTTCATGTCCTAGTGACTTAATTCTTTGAGTCCATAAGACTATGTTTACATGTCATCTTGATTAGACTAAGTAGAATATTTAACAACATACACATGACTGTTTCAGGCCGTGGCTTACCTTGGACAAGCACTCTACACGTAGCTCTTCATGGAGGAGGTAGTGAGGGGGCAGAATCTTTAAGCTTGGGGAAGCATACGAGGGTAGTACATGTATGCGGAACCTCTCGTCCTCCTCTAGGGAGGAGAGTGTGTTTCAACCTGGTCTGGCGATGTTGAGGTCTAAAGATAAGATGCTGTGGGGTTGCAATAATGCTTGAAAAGAGGGATAGTCTACTGGCTCAAGAGGAAAAACTCCTTCTGTACATGCTGCACCTTGTATATATTTTCAAAAACATACAGAATCTCCAAAAGTGTACATGCCTGATTAAAAAGTAAAATGCATGCTGGAGTGTATATACAAGTGAAAAAAAGGATAAGAGCTTCAAAGTCAAATGTTTGTAAGCTTGCAGCGGATGACTTGGCTACATTGGTCATGCATCCAAGGATAGGTAGCTACTCTAGTTACCGTCCATTCTTTCTCCATCCTCTCTTCTTGAGCTAGTTGTACTTGAACTTAGAAGGGAATATCCCCGCTCCTCGAGGAAAGGGTTGCAAGATTAGGGGACTAGAATTACCTTGTTAAGAGAGGTTGTTTCTTTGCTACATTTGAGATGAGGAGCTATATTTCACTTTGACGATTCCGAATTTTATCCTCTTAATTATGTGGAATTATCACTTTCGTTGCAGTCGGGTAAAATCGGATGCGTCAAAGATCGCTTGAAATAATGTATCAAATAAAGGTGAAAGCGGTCAGATTATATTTTAATTGGGGCAAGGTCGAACTCAGGGACACGAGCCTCTTAAGTGATTTATCTAGACTTTTATTACTTGAATTAAGCGATGAATTAGAAACCCATAGGTCAATGAATGCATGACAGGGACATAGAATGCAAATACATGAAAAATACACTTTTTGTTGGCTTTCTTCTATGCAAGGAAATAAAATGAGAACAATGCAAATATGCATGGATTATATAGAAGCGAGGAGCAATAAATAATAGTCAATTTCAGAAAAGGGGTCATGAAGCCATTTTCATTTACAAGCTACCCAATGGCATGAAAATCATTCAAATAAATTATAGTAGATAATTAAATTTATTCAATAAAATCAAAAGTGCCAAAATCGAATAATAGATATGCCATTAGAAAGAAAATTAAAGTAGGTTCAAAACAAGACCAAAATCAGCTCAAATGAAGCTTGGATGATCAAGATATGCAATAAACAAACTAGGGACATAAATGTAAGAAATATAGAAAAATAACTAGCAAATAGTTCCCTGGGAAGGACTAAAATGTAAATAAAAATTTTTGCGAGGCCTTCCTTGTAAATTACCCACATGTACGGGGGTATATCTGTAATAATTAAAACTAGCAAGGGTTTGAATGCAAAATACCCTAGGCGTATGTGGGATGCACACGCATTCAGGACCTGGTTGCAATTATTAAGACTTTCCCAAACCTCTCTGCATATATCCCCAGCCCGCACGTGCCGAAGCATGTGTGGGCTAGGTTCGGCATGGAACATAGGCTCGGAGTTGCTTTGGTGATTCAACTGCTGGCTCAGGGTTGAAGGATGGCTCGTGAGGTTTGGAGGAGGCTCAGGCACGAGGCTCGGAGTTGCTGTCATGGATGCTTGTGAACCCTCTAATCAATGAATATTCGACAGTGGCTGAACTAAGGCGTGGAGGCGACGTGGCTATTTGATGGTCGTTCGATCTGGCAATCGGATGATAGCTGGCGATTTAGGGGAGATGTCGACGTGGCCTCCTATACACCGTTGGATGAGCACCGAGAGGGTGCCATCCAATGGCGCTTATACCATCTTCCTCCTTTGCAGCGGGAGGTGAAGTCAGGTCTCTGGTGAGGACTCCCGCGCTCCACCATGCTCAACCAACCTCGGTGAAGGTCCTCAGTAACTCCTGAAAGATTAGATAGAATCGTGAAAGCTCTACGGAGCATCTAGCGATCCTGGAAGAGGCCATCGATGCCTGAATGCGCGAAGCGGAGCTTGTGAGTTTTGCTCCGACGAGGCTCCGACCAATGACGGTTTTGTGTACCTACAACGTTAGTCTACTTAGACGAAGCAAATGGAAATTACATAGTGGGTGAGATGGGGAGCCTGGATGAATGAAGAAGGTGGAGGATCAGGTGCTCCTCCATCATGAAGGAAGAGGAGATGGACCGGTTTGGCCGGAGGTTATGTAGGATAGATAGGGTGAATGGAGGACAAGGCGAAGATGGTCGTGGATGGGTTAAGCTCATGAGATGATCAATGGAGGTGGATGCGATGTGTAGGAAGCCAATAAAATAGAAGAAATCGAAAGAAAATACAAAGGGAGGTCGAAAGTGCTTACCTGAAGATTACCAGACGAGGAGCTTGAGCTTGAGGACCTAAATGGTCCTCCGGTCATCGCTGGACCACCGCAGCAATTGATGGCAGCTAAGCAGAGGTGGAGCTCCGCGGTCCTGGCCTACATGGCCAGGGGTCATCACTGGGGGCTGATGCCATCTTGGCACCTCGATCGGCCCTCCCCCTATCACAGGGAGGGGGAGAGGGGCTGGGTGGAGCCCCATGTAAAGGTGGACGTTGTGCAAGTGAGGCAGAGATGGTTTATTTGAAGGGGGGGGGTCCGATGGTGGCCGAGGGAATATGCGGAGGTGATAGGAAGCTGGTTAAGGGGAGATGTGGCATGAGTGGGCGACCGCGAGGAAGGTGGATGACTGTGTTACGACTTGAAGGTCGGAAAGTAGAGATGATGGCTAAGAGGGCGGCGAAATAGGAAGGGGGTGAGGTATGCGCGGGGTTGGGAACATGGGAGAGGGGTCTCCGGAGGTTGAAGAAGATGTCTCGACCATTAGATCTCGCGATCCAACGGTTGAGAAAGGGGCGGTCACTTACGACTTAGATTAGATCGATGGAGTATGGAACGGAGGGTGCAGAGAGCACCATGTGTCGTGAGGAGAAGAAGGCGGAGACGAAAGGTGATGATTCGATCTGGAAATGATCAAATGGTCATAAGATGAAGTGAAAAGGAGTGCCTAGGATGTAAGGAGAGGAAAACGATCGAGCGGCTACGACGAAGACACGTGGCGAGAGGAGGTGAAGGCGGGAACTAACGGAGGAGATGAGAGATGGGAGTGGATTGGGCGGTCAAGGATGGAGCAGGAACTAAAGGCGGGGATTGAGGGTCCTAGAGAAGATCGGGCAGTGGAGAATGCGACGCGTGGCGAGCTGAGAGAGAGGTGCTGGCGGATGGTTGTGATGGAGTCCAGATCTTGATTGAATGGTGGAAGTTGATTACGGGAAGGAACGACTGTGATTTGAAGATGAATGGGGTGATCTAATTGCGGGAAGTGGAGGCGTGTGGTGCGTGAAGGAGCGGGCCACGTGGTGCAACCAGAATGCGCCACGCGACCCAATCTAGTTTTTTCAGATAAAGAATGTGAAATATGAGGGAAAAGGAGGCCGAATTTGGAAAAATTCAAAACTTGAAAGTTGTAGATCTCGATGAGATCTACAAACTTTATGTTGACCAAAAGCGGAAAAGTGGTCAAACATAGGGAGGAATATTTTTACGAGCATTTTTAAGGGTATACAAAATTCACGATTTTAATTTTGTTATTTTTTGTATTTTTAATTTATTCTATGACTCAGATATAAACAAGGATTTTTCTGGTTTTTATTGACACTTAGTCTAAACAAGAGGTTAATAACTGTGAATTATGACAATGAAATTGGGTTTCATCAACCCCCTATTCTTAAACTATGCTCATCTCGAGCATCTCAAAAATGAATGAGCTGGATTAACCCCCTTGTGCATGTGCGTACAGGATCTGATCCATTCAGAAACTCCCAAATTTGGAGATCCAAAGTCTCATAGTTCAACCTAGCCTTAATCAAGAGGTATTCAATTTCTCTAATTTTCCAGACTCTCTCCTTGATACATATAAACTAAGGGTATGAATTAAAGTGTTGACTGCGATCAAGAGAGTAGAGTCAAAACGTCACCCAAGGTCCCGGTCCAAGAAATTCTTCTAAGGTCCCAATCCTCAACATTAGGGAATAAATCAAATCTTGCGTCCAATCCACGGTCTCTTTAGTTGTCAGACTTCGAAGTGTAGGTGGCAAGCCAGTTGATGGAGGGTTTCAAATTGTGTCATTTCTTATCTCCCTCTCATTGGAACAAGGATCCTCTCAAGTGCCTTATTACTTAATGTAATTTTTTTCGGTGTTGATCAGTGCGTCCGTCAAAAGAAGTTGGAGTCAACTGCACTTGTTTTCCTGGGAATACACTGGGGTGTGCCT
This sequence comes from Ottelia alismoides, assembly GCA_037367405.1. Classification (NCBI taxonomy): domain Eukaryota; kingdom Viridiplantae; phylum Streptophyta; class Magnoliopsida; order Alismatales; family Hydrocharitaceae; genus Ottelia; species Ottelia alismoides. Next base: position 98,278 of record JAZKJV010003001.1, on the reverse strand, counting down.
TTTTTGAGTACCTATCGTACTTTCTACACCCAGACTTGTAGCATTTACGATGCAGAGCCCTTTTTTGGTGCAAGCCTAACTCCTAGCCCTAATAGAGGTGGTCCAAGTGGACACTTTAAAATTTTTGGGAGCGCTCTCCTTTGGTGGAAGCTCTTTGATGATTGACTTTGGGGAATGAGAGCTTTTCTTTCAACATAGATATTTCTTTGCTTTTTTTTGGCTAGCTCCACTGCTTTTACCAAGAGTTGGCGCATGGTGATCAACATTTTTATAATTGTTTCACACCCCGGCACTTAGTTCAATGTCAAGATATTAGCATAAGAACCAAGTTCTCATACTGGCTAAAAAATGTTGATACTCAGGTTTTATGAAGCCTTCAATGATTTTATCCCATCCTCGAGCATCATTAGATCGAATCTAGACTTGAATCCCTCATCCCAATCCCTCAAATAAAATTTCAACACATCTCATCGAGACCGCAGTCGTGCATGTGAAGTATTAATCATATTCTTAAGGTTGGAGATTAAGCACGCAATATAGCATGGAAATCTAGCAAACTAGGGAGATGTGGATTATTAGGTCTAAACCCTAATGGCTAGGGTTTCATAACCTAAAATATCAAGACCTTTGAAATTGAGTGTTCTCGAACATCTTTGATCTTGTGTGGAAGTGAAAATGTAGGGGATTTAATCCAATTCCTTCATTCAATTTTTTTTGAAGTCTTTAAGAGGCATACTGACTGCCTAAACTCAAATGAGTAGATGCATCTGCTTTCAGCAAGTATAGGTGTAAGTACATGCCGTAGAATGGAACCCATTGCTTGAGGACGGGGCTATACGCGATGTCCTCTAAACGACCTACTCTGCTAAGGGAAAACCCTCACTGAAAAGCGGCTACTTATTTACGTTTAGTAGTCAATTTTATTTTAAAGGATTTTTGGTTTTTCTCATTTTTATAAATTTGTAGTTAATGTTAGAACACAAGTTAAACTCACTACTCTTGAAATCAAGAAAATATTTTCCGAACCATGTCCCACATATATAGATTTTTTCAAACATTTTTCGAACGATTTTTCAAAATAAGTCAAACCCATTTTTCAAATCATTTTCAAAATCTTTTTTCTTGAAAATAGTGTAACATAGTATAGAAAAACCTTGAAACCATTTTGTCCACTTAGTTCATAAGAATATATCTTATCCCAAAAAGTTTAAAATTTTTCAAAAATTTTCAAAATATAGCTGAAGTATAAATACTGTATATACGGTATACCCCCCCTATACTTAAACTTTGCTATATCCTCATAGCAGTAGATAATATAAAGCCATATGTCCATTTAAGTATAACAGAATATACAGGAACTGGGGTGGACACCCCCTTATACTTAGGTTATAAATAACCTAAGTATCAAGGAAAGGAAAGATGAGTGAGAAAATCACGGTGACTCAGACCTCCCTATACTTAGGCTGAGAGTAGCCTAAGTATAAAGATGGATACTTGATGTTGGAGAGACCCAAGGGGAATGAAGGAGTTAGGATGGATATACAAATGAGCGGATGAATCTTCAGAGAAGAACGGAGTACCTAGGATCTAGGAGAGGGTGTCGGAGCAATCAAAGCTCAAACAAGCATGCAGTACCATTTGATTTTACCAACTCACACGTGAAACCAACAAGTGCTGGTTAATTATCTTGTCATTTTTATTGGTGATTAAATCATTCTAGTTTACGCGAGAAAAATATCAAATAAAACCATCCTACGTAAACAAGGGTGTTGCTCTCCCAAAACATTGTTTTACTCAATTTTAGGTCAACTTGCAATTAACAATCCCAATTATTTGCTTAAGGTTATAGCATAAATCAAGCAATCATCGTCCACCGCTCATTCCCAGTTTACATTAACCTAGGTTATCAAACCATGAAGAGAGGTCGAGAAAAAGCCATGCAGTCGATAAAAATCTTAATCTAGGCTAAGAGAGAAAACATGCAGTGCCTTGAGCAAAATTTGTGAAAACTCGTACTGAATTAAAAATCAAAATATAATGTATACAAGTTGATAAGAAACCACACCTAACATTCTTCTATTAGCAGGGAAGAACTACTTTTAATTTGGCTAAGGGAAGCGATGCCTATGTGCATCTGGATTAAATGTGTGTCCTACCTATGATCAAACATAAAGGATAAAAAAGTTAATGAAGCACGAAGAGCCGTGTGCATGATCCTAGGTCGACACTCAAGTGGGGCGATCCCTACACAACCACAGAGAACGTCGTTCATTTACACGCGCGATTCTTCGAACGAAGACCACTGTAAAGATGATTATTACATGAAATGGAATAAAAATGCAAGAAACGTTTTTTTCTTCTTCGATTTATCTCCAAAGTTTGCTTCTGTGGCTCGTCGTAGTGGGGAATACCTGCTCCTCGCCTCCTTGAACGCCAAGGGCCCTACCACAAAAATAAGAGTTAGATATCCATCAAAGAAATTATCAATTATAAGTCATGATAAACACATGACCTATGAATTAAAAATTAACATTTAATTAAATAAATAAAAATCCAAACAAAACAAAAGATGAGCTGTGTCCCCGACAATGACGCCATTTGACGTATCTGCAAATGCGACCTCTTAATAAGTAGTTTTAGTGCGTTGTAGTCGGTCGAATCGGATGCGTCAAAGACCGCTTGAAATAGTGTATCAAATAAAGGCAGAAGCAGTCGGATTATATTTTACTTGGGCAAGCACAAGTTCGAATTCAGGGACATAAGCCTCTTAAGTGATTTATCTAGACTTTTATTACATGAATTAAGCGATGAATTAGAAATCCATAGTTCAATCAATACATGATAGGGACATAGAATGCAAACATATGAAAAATACACATTTTGTTGGCTTTTTTATGTGCAAGGAAATGTAAAATGAGAATAAAGCAAATATGCTCGAATTATATAGAAGCAAGGAGCAATAAATAATAGTCAATTTCAGAAAATGGGTCATGAAGCAATTTTCATTTACAAGCTACCAATGGCGGGAAAATCATTTAAATAAATGACACTAGATAATTATATTTAGTCAATAAAATCAAAGTGCCAAAATAGGAAAATAATTATGCCATTAGAAAGAGAATTAAAATAACTTCAAAACAAGACCAAAATCAACTAAAATGGAGCTCAAATGCTCAAGATATGCAATAAACAAACCAGTGACATAAATGCAAGAAATATATAAAAATAACTAGCAAACTAGTCCCTGGGAGGGACTAAAATGTAAATAAAATTTCTTTCGAGGCCTTCCCTATAAATTACCCATACACACGAGAGCATATATACAATTATTAAAACCAGCAAGGGTTTGAATGCAAAATGCCCCAGGCATATGTGGGATGCACGTACATTCAGGACCTGGTTGTAATTATTAAGGCCTTCTGGGACCTCTCTGAAAATATCCCCAGCCTGCACATACCGGAGCACATGGGGGCTAGGTTCAGCATGGAACGCAGGCTCGGAGTTGCTCTGGTGCTTCGGCTGCTAGCTCGGGGTTGAAGGATGATCTAAGGCGTGGAGGAAGCATGGCTCTTTGATGGTTGTTTGACCTAGCAATTGGACGGTGCCGGTAGTTTCGGGGAGATGTCGATGTGGCCTCCTGTACACCATGGGATGAGCATCGGGAGGGTGCCATCCAACGACACCTGTACCATCTTCTTCCTCTACTGCTGGCAGCGAAGTCAGGTCTCCAGCGAGGACTCCTGCTCTCCTCCATGCTCAACCGACCTCGGTGAAGGTCCTCAGCAACTCCTGAAGGATTAGATAGAATCGTGCAAGATCTATGGAGCATCTGGCGATCCTGGAAGAGGCCATCAACGTCTGAATGCGCAAGGCGGAGCTTGTGAGTTTTGCTCTGATGAGGCTCCGACCAATGACGGTTTTAAGTACCTGGAACATTAGTCTACATAGCCGAAGCAAATGCAAATTGCACAGTGGATGAGATGGGGAGCCTGGTTGAACGAAGAAGGTGGAGGATTTTGTGCTCCTCCACCATGAAGGCGGAGGAGATGGGTCAATTTGGTCGGAGGTTATGTAGGATAGAGAGGGTGAACAAAGGACAAGGTGAAAATGGCAGTGGACGGGTGAAGCTCATGAGATGATCAATGGAGGTGGATATAATGTGTAGGAAGCCAATAAAATAGGAGAAATCGAAAGAAAATAAAAAGGTAGGTCAGAAGTGCTTACCTGAGGATTGGCGGACGAGGAGCTTGGGCTTGATGACCTAAGTGGCCCTCCGGTCATCGCTGGACCACCGCAACATTTGATGGCAGCTAAGCGAGGTGGAGCTCTGCGGTCCTGGCCTACCATGGCCAAGGGTCATCACCGAGGGTTGCCATCGTCTTCACACCTCGATCGGCCCTCTCCTTATCATGGGAGGAGGAGAGAAGTTGGGTGGAGCCCCACGTAAAGGTGGACGCCATTGAAGTGAGGTAGAGATGGGTTATTTGAAGGGGGTCCAATGGTGGCCGATGGACTTTGCGGAGGTGATAGGGAACTGGTTAGGGGGAGATGTGGTGCGAGTGGGAGACCGCGATGAAGGTGGATGATCGGGTTTCGATGTGGGAAGGTCGAAAAGTGGAGATGATGGCGGAGAGGGCAAAAAAATAGAAAGGGGTTGAGGTGTGCGCGAGGTTGGGAACATGGGAGAGGGGTCTCCGGAGGGTGAAGAAGATGTCTCGGCCGTTGGATCTCGCGATCCAACAGTCGAGAAAGGGGCTCTCACATACGACTTGGATTAGATCGATGGAGGATGGAACGAAGGGCGTAGAGGGCACCATGTGTCGTTAGGAGAAGAAGGCGGAGACAAACGATGATGATTCGATCTGGGAATGATTGAACAGGCATAAGATGAAGTGAAAAGGAGTGTCTAGGATGTAAGGAGAGGAAAACGATCGAGCGACTATGATAAAGAAACATGGCGAGAGGAGGTGAAGGTGGGAACTAACGAAGGAGATGAGAGATGGGAGTGGATAATACGGTCGAGGATGGAGAAAGAACTAAAGGTGGGGGTTGAGGGCCCTGGAGAAGATCGGGCGGTGGAGAATGCGACCTATGATGAGTTGAGAGCGAGGCACTGGCGGACGGTTGTGATGGAGTCCAGATCTTGATCGAAGGGTGGAAGTTGATTGCGGGAAGGAACAACTGTGTTCTGAAGATGAATGGGGTGATCTAACGGTGGGAAGTGGAGGTGCGTGGTGCATGAAGGAGTGGCCACGTGGCACAACCAGAATGCGCCACGTGGCCCAATCTAGTTATTCAGATAAAGAATGTGAAATATGAGGGAGAAGGAGGTCGAATTTGGAAAAACTCAAAACATGAGAGTTGTAGATCTTGATGAGATCTGCAAGTTTCATGTTGACAAAAATGGAAAAGAGGTCATACATAGGGAGAAATATTGTTGCGAGCATTTTTAAGGTTATAAAAACACCACGATTTTAATTTTGTTATTTTTTTGTATTTTTAATTTATTCTATGACTCAGATATAAAAAAGGATTTGTCTTGTTTTTATTGACACCTAGTCTAACTTAGGGGGTTAATAACCGCGAATTATGACAATGAAACTGGATTTCATTACACTTACACCGTACAAGTAAAGATTCATAGTCATAACAATTTGTGTATGTACACTTGTTCTCACCTGACTGTTGAGGAGACCTGAATAGGAGTCTTCTGAAACATAGAGGCTGTTAGGTTTTAAATCCATTTCCCATTAAGGTTTCGACACATTAATAATCCAAAGGTTCAACAGAGATCCATACTATAATTTTATGAACATAAGTTTAAAAGTCAACATTGTTCTAACTTCTTTCATTTTTCTTTTCTTTATTTTTGTTTTCACTTATTTTCCAAATAAGTGTTTGCTACGGGACTAGGAAAGGTAAAGTATAGGGGAATGATGGATCCACGATTCATCGCCTTTATTCTTTTATTTTTGCTCTATTTTCTTAGTCAAATACCTGTAAATACCTACTAATTTCATGAGATTATCATTTTGCATGCATTTGCTAAATATGCATTTTTAACACTTTTTATACTCAAATAAAAGAATAACGAAGAAAAGAAAAGAAAAATAAAAATAAAGGATGTATTTATGAAATAAATGCAGACTGACCTGAACCTAGAGAGAAGGTCAAGACTTGACCTGATCGACCAATAATAAAGTAGGAGGAGATAGGGTCTTTAATGCAATCATCCAAAAAATAATTTGTAAATATTTTCCTTGTATATTTGTACAAAACTTACACTATTTTATTGACATATAAATATACCTCAAATTAAATATTTTTCTAAACAAAAGCTGTAAATAAAAATGTTTTGTAAATCATTAAAATAATTGCAAAATAAAGTAAGGTACAAAATAAAAATAATCACACTCAGAAAAGGCCGTAAAACGATAATTGAAATACCAATTCTGGCTCCATACGAACTCAAATTGAATCAAACTCACTTCCATTGTACTCTAAATTAAATTATCTTTCAAACGACTATGGTTTTACAAATTACTTATTGTATATATTTATTCATAATTTTTTTATACATAATGTATATAATTATAAATATTCTCTTCATTATCAAAAATAAAAAAAATTAAAAAATAATAATAAAAAATTTAAAAATAACTATTTAAAAATAATCTCCTTAATTGTACATGTGTATATTATACTCTATGTATATAATACTTGTATATAATTAATTTCCTTACATAAAAATCACCAAAAAAATAAATATATAACATTAATTAAATAAATTAATTTATTTAAGAAATTTGGATTCAATTATTTAATTCATTTATTTGATTTGAAAACATGCTTTGTATATAAAGATAAGATTCCATGCCTTAAATAGCCACCATTAAGGTGGCTAATTAATTTTTGTAATTATTTAACTTAATTTAATTTAATTTATTTATTTATGAATTTCATTTGTAATTAATTTAATTAATTTATTTATTTAATTCACCACTAAATACATTCCTTATTTGTACATACTTTCTTTTTTTATTTTCCTTCTCTTTTTATTGAGCTCCTCCTCCCTCGTTCACAAGTTGATCAATCTTTGGTGGAGAGGAGCTCGATCTCCAAGAGCAATCTTGTTGAAGAAGGGTTCCCAGCCTCGGAGCCGTCCAATGACAGTGAGTCAGTCCTCGTCGAGGCTATCACGGCGTATCCGATCCCGAGGTGAGATCCAATTTATTTTCCTTTATCATTTTAGATTTAATTTTTATGTCATTATCATGATTAATTTTTAGATCTTGATTCTAAAAAATATTCGTATCCTATTTGTCATCCGAATTCGATTTTCCATCTCATATCCTGATCTCTACATGTTCTCATTCTATCTCGCACAACCTATCACCTCCAACCACGTACGATGGTTGGAGATTCGAATTTACCTCCCGCTTCGCTAAAATCCACAACCATTCACGCACCGTATTTTTTTATAAATAAATAAATAAATAAATAAATAAATAATACACGTAATTGTATTTCAAAACTTTTTCCTAATATTTGTTTTGCAGGAAAATTAAAAAATATTAAAATAAAAAAATAAAAAAAATAAAAAATCTTATGTTCCTGTTTTCAGTTTCTGTTTTAAAAAATTCATTTCCGTATACAATTTATAAAAGAAAAATATAGAAAAAAAACAAAAAAATGCAGTCAACTGCCCAGGTCGCGCATCTCTCCTCCGCCCTGCGGTACACCTCCACCACCTGTTTCCCAGGCACGGCGTCGAGCCAGCGCCGTGCCCAGGTAGTGCGTCTCACCTTCGGCCATCTTCAACCCTTCTGCATGTGGACCCGTGCGAGCCCACTACCTCCGCAGTGGTTCCTCCCATTGCTCTGTGTGCCACCGCGTGAGGCGACGCCCTCTGACTCCTGAATACGAAACACCCCCGCTCCCTAGCGGCGTTGCTCCGTCACCGCCAAGAAAGCTTCGCACCATCAACACCGTTTGGTGCTCTCCGCTGCAGCCATCCCAGGGCGTCGCAACCTGCACGCGACGTCGCGCATGATTCCGCCGTCTGAACCGATCCTCGTGCTAAGGCACGCCAGCCTCTTCAAGTCGCCTCCGTCGACTAGCGGCGCCCCAACCCATGCAATCGTTTGGCATGAGAGAGGAAGGAAAGGGGGCGGCGCGTATCCCTCCTTTCCCCTGCTGCTTGGGAACGAAGGAACGCAAGAGAAACCCTAGGGATTTCTTAAAAATTAAAAACAATTGGGTAAATTTCAAAGACATCCCTAGAGGTTTTTAAAATTGCAAAATAGCCCCTACCAAATCCCAATCACTTGAAGAGCACGTCTTTAGTGATCTGGAGGTTCTTTCACGATCTTATTTTCTTTTAATTTTTCATTGAAAAACTCTGAATAATTTCAAATAAGTCCCTGTATTCTAGACTTCATTTTGCATGTTTATTTGATGGAAATAAATGTTTTTATGATTTTGAAAATTCCGGAAAAATCAAGTTAAACTCTTGTTGTGCCCCAAATCATTGTATAAAATTTTCATTGCATTTTATTTTCAATTTCTATTTTTAAAAAATCAAAAATAGTGTCTTGTCTCTGCCCAAACTTAGAAAAATCATAAAAACTCGAATATTACTCTAAAAATTCCAAAAAAATAGATTATGTGTATTTTACTGTCTTTTATGTTCTACCCAATTTTCGTGCAGTAACCATTTATAAAAAATGCAAAAGACTAAAAATCTTAGAAAAATTATAGAAAATTGTTGAAAAATCGAAAAATAGTGATTCATTTCCTGGGCAAAGATATTTGTGTATATTTTTGTAAAAAATCATTACCAGGAGTATTGGGGCATTTGAATTAATTTTAAGTTGCAAAATACTCTTTGTTGTGTATTGTTTACCTTTGTTGCCACTCTTTGATTTTTATAAAATCACAAAATCATCAGGAAAACTTTAAAAAATTACAAAAAATAAAACCTATAAAACACAAAAACATTTTCTCTAGATTTTTCTAAGTTTTTTTATAACATTGAAAAATACAAAAAGAAGGTAGGTGCATATTTTGTCTTGTGAGCTATTTGAAAATAAAAAAATTGAAAAATAAAAAACCGCTAAAAATTCATTTTATTTTATTTTGAAACTTGACTACTGAGTTTTCTAATCGTGCTCCTTGTGTTAGACTCTGGTCGCTGTACCAGGTAAATTAAATAGAGAAGACGGCTTGCTTTCCATTGTTTGATTTTCTCTTAAGTGGTTTTATATTTTTTTCTCGTTGACCGAATTAATTGGTTGAGAACAACGATATTGCATATTTATTCCAACTTAGCTGTTCGGATTTTCATGTTGTCAATGCTACACCATTGGATTCAGTTACCACCGAATCAAGGGTGATACGAGTTGAGACCATCCTTCATTTCATCGCTTCTCAAGTTTTATGGGAACACATCAGAGGAGACGTTCACCTTTTTATAGTAATTTGAGATGATATGTGGTACGACTAGTTATTCAAGAGTTTTACAGGAGGCTATATGCCTCAAGGCCTTCCCCTTCGCCTTAGCAGATAAGGTGCTTCACTGGTTGAGTCATTTAGGGAGGGAGATTTCTACTTGGGATGATATGAAATCCACTTCTTGCGTAAATATTTTCAACCGGGACGGACAAATATGATGAACAGTCAGATCTACAACTTTACACAGCTTCCACATGAGTCATTCCATGAGGCATGGGATAGATTAAAGGATTTGACTGAGATTCCTCGTCATGAGATACCTTTGAAGTTGCATGTTCAGAATTATTTTGGAGGACTCCAGCCGGATATTCAGGTCCTAGTGAGCACTGCATGTGGTAGTGGCTATTTGAATAGGGAGGCCGATTCTATTTGGTCCATCTTTAAGGTGACGACAGAGAACTATCGTGCTGTTGATTCTACTTGGGCATTCCATAAGGCTCCACAGCTACCACAACACCAAGAACATCATAAGATGGCACATGTTTCAAATTCGAATTCAGGATCTGACATGGGATTCATTAGTGAGAAGCTTACACTAGTCGATGTGATTCCAAATCAAGTTCAGGATTTACTACTGTTGTGAGGGTTGGAGAAATTGTCATCACTTCCACAATAGTTGAGTTATTTGAGGACAAAGGTGAGCAAACTACAACTTCAGTACCAACAGTGGCACACTTCTTCTGCTTCTCAGCCTACATGGAGATCTTTACCCGCTCCTCCTACCTGTCAGATTCCGTACGTTCAGAGAGAGCTGGTACAGTCTATTGAACCTCTTGATAAATATCCATTTCATCACCTTTATTCTATCATTTTGGCCTTAAAACCCTATCTAATGCATGTACATAGCATTAATTTGTACAAAATAACATTCATGATTTGTTGCATTTTTTGTAAATAATATGGTTTTCAATGCCAAAATTATAGAATAAAGAGAAGAAAATAATAATGAATAAAATATCGAAGATATTTTATGACCCTAAACCCCGAGATCTAGTCAAGAATTGAGTTGATCGACAAGGAATAAAGTAGGGGGAGATAAGGCCAAAATACAATAAAAACCGATTTATTTAATTTCCCAATAAAGCATTTTGACACCTATTTTATTATTTATTATTTATTCATCAAATAAATAAACTTTGTACATGAGAGTTGTAGATAATAATGTAAATAAAATAAAAATTGAGTTTGTACAAAAATAATATACAGAGTACTTTTTATACACTAAATAAAAAGCCAAAATCCCAACTTCACATACCGATTTCTTTCAAATAAAAGCTCAAAATATATCAAAATCTTGATCTAATTGTATATCACTTTTGATGAGCTATTTAATGGAGGTGGTTTCATATTTATTGGAGTTACAGTGTGAAAGTTAGGTTTTGGACCCTCATTGTATATAGTAGACTCGAATAAAATATTCAATTTATTCATTCTTTATTATTTTAACAAATTCATATTTTTATAATTTGTAATTATTATTTATAAAATATGTGCATTTTAAAACTAGAATAGAATTACAAAGAAAATGTAAAATTAAATAAGTCTATATCAATATATAGACAAAACACCTATAATATTACATGTATATAAATAAAAGTGAAAATCATTCTTTCAATCTTTATTCTTATATACTATTGTAAATATCATTTATATTCTATTAAAACTATAAACCCAAAACAACTAATAAAATACATTAAAATAAAATAACATATATAACACATAGATAAAATACCTATAAGTATACCTATATAATTTATATACCTATTTATTTAAGTGTAAAAATAATATCATAAAAATCAAATAAAAATATATTAGTGTACATAAAATTATATTATAAATAAATAAATAAAAGCATAAAATAACAAAATAAAATATAAAAAATAAAAATAAAAAAGGCAAAATATAGATAAATATACCTATAATTATACCCTTAAAAATTAACTACTGATAAATTACACAAAAAATATAAATAAAAATCATAATAAAATACTAACTAAAATAATAAACATTCTTATTTTATAATAAAAAATAAAATCAAATACTATTTTTAAATAATTATTTTCTAATAAAAACTTATGTTTTATCCTTTAGTGCGCCAATGTGGACCAATCACGTCGCGTGGATGGTTGACCCATGGTTAATTGTCCCCTCGAGTCTCTTGACTTGATGCGGATGTCTTCTCCCACATTTTCCGCCCTTTTTCATGCTCGATCCATCCATCCATCGCCTTCGACCCTTCACACGAAATGATCCCACATCAATCATGATCCACGCCTAATCCATAGTACCCTTGTACACATCCCCAAATTCTTAATTTTGGCCAGTCGATAAGGGTGCTTTACATGTTTTATAAATAACCAACCTCCTTCCTCCTTGTAACGTTGGTCATCTCCAAGCCTTAAAGCCTCCATATCTCGGCCAAAGCGCGTATCCTCATGACAGGGGGAGTCCCCTTAGGTGTTGGAAGATCGTGGAGGAGGAGGTGCACCCAAGGCCGTCGTCACCAGCGACCTCTGCTCCTTGGCCCCTCGGTCAGGTAAGAGCTTTGTATTTTCTTCATTTTAGTTAGTTTTTGCTTACCACATTTTAATTCTGTATTTTTTACACATTTGAGTTAGTTAATTAGGTAGATTAGGTTAGTGAAGCCTCGTCGGAGCTCTCGAGCTCCGATCGTGTACCGCCATCCTACGTCGTGTTCCGACTTTCCTACCACCCTCACCTATCTTCCCCTCTGCTTCTACTACAGAAACCCCCATTCCAGTCAACCTATTTCTCCCTGAAATAGGAGTTCGGTGCTTCCACTCTGCCGCTTCGTCGGAGGCACCTCCGCCGCACCTCACTCCACCCCATTCCCACCAAATAACCCTCCAAGATCCCCTATTTGTTCTTGCAAATTTTTTTGCAGGTTCTGGTGCACCAAAGGACCCCTTGGGGGGGTCGATTTTGCAGAAGCCGAGGTACCTGGGTGCCTAAGCTTCCCCGATCTTGTTGGAGAGCTCCGGGGAGCCTCAGTCCCCCTTGAGCCCTCTAGATGATAGACGAAGGCCCCAAGAATCTCTTTGGTCTGGTAGCATCTCGAAGGGTGGTCGGATGCACGCGCACCACCTGATCGAAGCTCGAGGAGGGGAAGTTCTTCTCTGTTCTTTGAGCCTTCCTTTTTGTCGTTTGATTATTGTCCGTTCGTACAAGATAGGAGCTACCGTTGGATTGCGACACATTTCTGTCGTTTGATCGAGCATCGAAGATCTAAACTCCATCGTCAAAGGGGAAGCGTCATCGGGCCATGATGAGACTGCACGTGTTAAGTGAGATCCATCCAACCGTCCATCAGCACGCCGTTATGGGGTATTTTGCATATTTATCCCCACATTTTTGTATATTTATCGTTAGTTTTGTAAATAAAAGGTCACCTGTAAAAAAAGTGGAACTTTTGCAAAAAGACCCCGTATTTATCTTAATTGCATCCAAGTCCATTCCACATCACCTCAAATGGCGTGCCACGTGAGGCAGCAAAATTGCATGTAAAGCCATGATATTTTTGCTTATTGTAAAATAGTTCATCAATTTTAAATAAATGTTGTCTATTTCTGGTAAAATTTCACCTGGGCCCTTATTGATTATTTTATTTACACTTTTGCCCCTGCTAGGACATATATTTTTGTGCTTTTTATCTAATTTTTATAAATAGCTATTATGCTCCTAAAAATACATGAAAATAGGATGAAATGCTTGTTGCCATGTACATTCACGTCCATATTTTATTCGTATTCTGTACATTTAATCCATTTATTAAAATGAACAACAACCTATTTTGTACTGTTTCACTTAGAAAATACCAAAAAATATAAAAACATGTTTATAAATTCCACAAAATTATATCTAGTATATTTGATTATATTTTAATTACAGACCAAAAATCACTAAAAATGAAAGAAAAAAATAAAAATCCTAACAATTAAAAAACCCCAAAATCTTTCATAAAAATCTAAAAATTCATTAAAAAAATCCAAAATATATTTTTCTATTTTATAATTTTCTTGATATAAATACTTATATATTAATTTTTTTTGAGTAATTTTAGACTTTATTTACTATTTTTAATATTCAAATCAATATCAAAAATTTAATTAATGCCTTATTTGAGATAATTTTTTACTTTAAAAATATATAAAAATTAGAAAAATTCCAAAATAATAACAAAAACATTAGAGATATTTAGAAAATCCAAAGAAAATTATTTTGTATTAAATTTATATTTATTAGTATATATAAATATATTACTCTATATTGTACATATAAATCCTTATATATGTTATATTATATATAAAAGAAAAATAAATATAAAAATATAAAAACATAAAAAGAAAATATAAAATAGAAAATTAAAAATCAAATACAAAAATATAAAATACAAATAAAAAATATAAAATTAAAAACCCACAAAAATAATAAAAATGGATAAGTGAAAAAACACAAATTTTTAAGCATCATTTTTGCCTCCTACCGTTTGCTCCCTGAGTTCGACCTCTACACATGCTTAGACATATACACATTTTGTTGTAGAGTTATAATAAATTTTAACTCCACATTTTTATATTAATTGTTTGAATCCTGTTGTGGGTTAATTGTTGATTGATCAAGGTTTAGTGAGTGGTCGCTAAAGCGACTTTGTCTCCGCCTTGTGTGAGATATATTTTGACCCTCATCGAATCCTCTTTATCTCCTCCACAGATACATTGGCATGAGGATTCGTCCAATGCCAACCAAAGTCAGATGATGAGCCCTGGAGTTGATGATGTTTATCCTTCCTTCGCTCTTGAGATCAACGGGATATGGTACGCTCTGATTCAGTCACCAGCACACTTTACACCTCAGAGCATACACCAACAACAACAACACATACATCCACAGCATGGACTCCCATCTCTATATTTCCAGCACCGTCAACATTACACGCAACAACAGTCTCACTAGCATGCTTATCAAAGACCACATTCTTTTCCGTATCCTGCTACACATCCGCTTATCTATTATTATGACGTCACCTAGTCTTCCCTTGTTAATTTAATTAAATTAACGATCAAATTAAGTGTTAGTTTGTTACAGTCAGGTAATCGAGACTTCGTCAAAAAATGCTTCAATTAATATTCAATTAAATGTGAACGGTAGATTTTTATTTTACTTGGGCAAGCCCAAGATCGAACTCAGGGAGGCAGTTGTTTCCTTAGGTAAATTTTTAGTTACTTTAGATATTAGATCTTCAGAAGGATATTTTTGGTCTTTTTTAGCAATTTTTGTGCAAGAAGGAAAAGCAATGTAGTTCCGAGCCAATTTTTACAAGTTAATTCAGAAAGATGATCAATTGAAGTCCAAAATTAATGAATTTGGCCAGAATATGGAATGCTATGAACCTAGGTGTCTGTAATATTTATGGAATTTTTAGAATCTGTATGAATTTAATATGAATAAAAGGTGAATGCATGGTGATTTTTACAAAATTAATTTTAATAAATACCAAAACACGTTATTTCCATATGTATAAATTATCCTAGGTGGATCTAAGTATGATGAATCCAGGAAAATTAATACTAAAATTCCATGTGAATTGGACCTATTAAAATTAAATTAAGCAAATCACTGGTTGATTTATTCAGGCCTCGTGATGTGTGTAAATGCAATGATTTTTGGGAACAGTGTAGGGTACTTTATCTAGGTCTAATGTGATTTTATGGTGATTTTTAGATCTACAAGGAATTTATATAAATTAAAAGGGAGACAATGGGTAAAATATAGAAAATTTCACCAATTTAATATTACTAAATTCTAGATGACTCATAAAAATAAAACACGTATCATATGAGATAAAGGACAAGTTAGGCTACAACATGCAATTTTTAGAATTTAAAAATGATTAAATATGGACACCTAAATATGCGTACAAAGACAAGGACCAAGATGCAATACATGAAATAACAGTTGCTAAAATAAAACGTGCTGACAAGGACTTAAATGCAATTACCTATAATGCAGAGGGGGTGGATGCAAAATTCCCAAGAAGACACGCGCTCCTCACGTGACACTCCTGGTAGGGACCAATTTATTATTTTTGAAAGTTGTAGGGGTATATGTGTAAATTACCCAGTCCTCACGTGAGAAACACGTATGGGTCTAGGCTCGGACGGTGATCGAGGCTCGGGCAAAGGCTCGGGTAGCTCATGGGGCTCAGATCTGCTTCGGTTGCTCCGAGCCTAGGGTCAGGGAAGAGGCTCGGTGTCTCCACGTGGCGAATGTTGAGCCACTAGATATGAAGCGATCCAACGACCACTGGGAATGGAAGCGTGGTGCGACGAGGGCCTGCTAGATCTGGATGATCCAACAGTGGCGATGGTTGTTGGAGCGAGGCGACGTGGCTCAATATTGACCGTTGGATCGAGGTGGATCCAATGGAGGCTGAAGCTCAAAGTAGCTGCTACGTGGCGCGACGAGGTCCGTTAGATCTAATTGATCCAATAGAGGCGGGCTCAGGGCAACATGTCTTGATCAGGACCGTCGGATTGAGAGGATCCACCGGTCCTCTCTAGTCCACCGATTCATGCGGTAGACTTGACGGGGCTCCGCCGATGGGCTCCTTGCTCCGCCTCCTTCACCAGTGGTCGATGAAGCTCGCCGGTAGCTCCTGATATGCTCGGATTGGTCGTGGAGGTGTCAGGGAGCTGCCGGAGGTCCTAGAAGTGGTAGGGGAGGTCCTCAGGCCGGAGATGTCGAATCTCGAGTGACGCTTCGATGACGTTCCTATCAGTGAAGAGGATGCTCCTGCAAGGTTAGCTGATGACAAAAATAGAGAATCGTGCTCGTGGGAGTGCGTGCATGTGCAGTGTGAGGTCTGGAGTGGAGTGGAAGAGGTTCGGTGGTCTTCCCCCGTTGTGGCGGAGGAGCCTTGGTTAGAAGGTGGTTCATGGTGATATCGGAGGGGATGGACTAGCGCGCGAAGATGAGAAATGCAAGGCGGATCTCTATGGATGGTTGAAGAGACGTGAAATCGATCATAAAAGTCAGGAAAAGGAGAGAAGATCGAGATAAAAAGAGAAAGAAGATTGGAGGAGAATGGAGGAGTCTACGTGGGGTCAGAAGCTCGGAGAAGAACTTCTTGGTCTTCGCTCAAGGGCTGGTAGCGTCCCGAGATCGAGCAGCTCGTCAGAGGAGCTGCGACATGGCAGAGTTTTGTCGTGGATCTCGCCGGAGGAATCTTGCTGTCATCGCTCAATTTCGCCCTCAATTTCTGTCACCAATCATGAGCTAAGAGCTCTGGGAAACCTCCTGTTATGGCGGATGAGGTGAAAGTTGGTCGGAGGCGCAGAATTTATAGGGATAAGGTGGAGGAACATGCGATGGAAGGCGTGGTTCGAGTGGGTTTTGTGGAGCGAAGGAGAGGGGATCATGGTGAGAGTGGCCTCTGGCGAAGATGAAGGGAGTGTGGGCTTCATTGTGGAGCGGGCAATGGGTGGAGATGGTGGTTGTAGTGGCGGAGAAAATAGGAAGGGGCTGACGAGTAGGCGAAGTGGGGCAATGTGGGCGAGGCTCTTTCGAAGGAAGAAGATGATGTCCTGGCCGTTGGATCTCGCGATCCAGTGGTCAGGAGATAGGCGCGTGGCAACGGGTAGGATTAGATCCGGGGGTCGAGATCGAAGGACATAGATGTTGGACATGTGAGCCCACGGCGAGCCATTATGCAATAAATGTTATTGCAAATATCATTCCCTGATCTGAAATGAAGAATAAATAATTTGCATAATAGGTCCCTCTGTACAATTAGGGTTATGTACCATGGCTGTCTTAATGATCATACAGCTGTTGATTCAATTATTGAATCATAGAGGCTGGTGCTTGGATGAATATCTAAAGAGTTAGATTGAGGACTCATCAAGCACCGTTAAATGATTGTTAAGATGTGATCTCCAGCCTGAGTAGGAGATGGCAATCCTTTCTCACATAGGCTGATATCTGACCGACCTCTTGATGTAGGTCCTCTGCATAGGAATAGAGATTCAGAGGTGTCAGATTAGTTAGGTCAAAGAGTTGACTTAACGAGATCGAGATAACCTAAGTCCTATGTTGAATGCTGTCACAGCATAGGCACGCATCCTCTGACCGGAGACAGATGTATTGCTATATGTCTGAGTATGTATATTTGACAGACCAATAGGTTGATGACCTAACCAAGGTCTATACACCGGCGCGTTGGTGTGCATATAAGGGCATATGAGTAATACGATCTCTCAAAGGGATCATACAGGTTCACTACTGAACCGGAAGACATGAGCTCACTCATGAGATATTGGGAAGAATCAAATTCCGTGCACGGTCGTCTCGCTTTGGAAGCTTGACTGAATTTGTAGGTTTGATATATACTTTTGGAAAGTATATGATCAAGACCTAGGTATGATATATGCTTTTGGAAAGTATATGATCGATACCAAATCCCAATGATCAAATGAGAAACTTGGTGATCAAACCCTGAAGAAGACAGTGTAAAATAGATCTTGATCTTCGGGTTGACCATGGGTCTTCCAGTATGCAGGATGTACAGGTATTGGGAATACCTGAAGGGTGATGTGATCATAAACGATTGTATATCCATGACGCTTCCATTCCGAGGGAGTGATGAAACAGGTCTGGATTTTGGTGACTCCTTTCAGTAGAGAAGCGATCCGATCTTAGTCCAAATGTTGGACATTGGTCTGAATGAGATTCAGATTCAATGAGAAGATTGGATTTGCGGTCTTGATTTAATCAAGCATCTGTGGGAGGTTCGTAAGATCTGGATTTGATATAAGATCTCAATATCCAAGTCACTATACGTGGAATAATACAATCGCCCTGTCCTTATCTCCAAGTATCTGCGGAGAAAGCACATTATTCTTGAAGGAGTTCAAGAATAATTCATTTGATGAATTCCATATCCAAGCAAGAAGAACTTGATGATTAAATGAGATTTAATTATCAAGCTTAATATGAATATGATTCATATTGTGAGAATTATTATCCAAGATAATTAAATGGGATTTAATTATCAAGGATTAGAGAATGTGGATAATACTATCCATGATATATGTGTGTTATAAATATGATTTATAATATACATATATAAGAGAGAGAATCTATGTAAATAGCATTTGTTAATTAATTGTGTGGATTGGATTCACATTAATTAATTAATTGGAAATGTAATTTACAAATTAGTTTGGGTTGTGAATATGATTCACATAATGATCAATGGCATGATTGAAATATTCACAAATTAATTTGGAATTAATTTGGTGGATATTATTGCAATAATAGTTATTGCAATTTATTAAGAAATAATAAGATAAAATAAAAGGAGACAAAATAACACCCCAATTTTAGGGAGGTTGGTTGACTCCATTTTTATTTATCAAATTATCTCTTAATTAGTTAAAGTTAAATTAAATTATGTTGATAATGTTGCAACATTTTTTTAATTTAAATTAATGTTGTTGGTTTTAACCAACAACAATCATAGCCATTGATTTAGCATGGACCAAGCATAGCCCTTGGATCCATGTGTCCCATGGATTGAGATCCATTGGATCCTAAACTAATATAAATAGAGGGCTAGGGTAGCCTTCCATGGTACATCATTAAGAGTTGTACAAGGTGACAACTCTCTCCCTCTCTCTTTCTCATTCTCGCCCTCTCTCTCTTTCTCTTCTCCATTAAGTGGCCGTCCACTTTGTATTGAGAAAGGAGAGACTCTCGGCTTCTTCTTCGACGACTCGTGGATCTCCATCTTCTTTGGAGTTGCTTACTCTAAAGGAAGACGACGGATTTCGCTTGACGAAATCGGGGGAGCCATCGCTTGGATCTTCATCGAGGATTGCGGGAAGGAACATGACTCATCATCGCGCCCGCAAGTGCGTTCTTCGTGGATCGGACTTAAGATAGGAGGATCTCTACTTTGGGATCTCGCGATCACAACCACGCTTCAAGAGGTATTCCTAATACTTTGTGGTTTGATGAAACGATCCGAGAAGTGTTCTCGTGATCATGTGGTTTCATCTTGAAAGTTAAAATTTTAATTTCCGCTGCATCTAGCATCTAGTACGACTAGTTGCTCCGATTGCATACGATGCGATCGACACGCTTCCGTGATGCGCTTGAGGATTCTCAATATCCTTCAAGTGGTATCAGAGCCATAGGTCGAATATGGTTTTGGATATGATCCATAGACCTTAGATGATTTGGTTCTTGAAAGGGTTGCGAAATTCTTACTGCATTTCAATTTTCGCACCTCTGTCTAATTGAATTTTTTATGTACTGTTTAAAATGTTTAAACACGAAATTTTCAATTGGATTTTGTTTCCCATTAAACAAGGAAACCATAGGACTTGAGTTTACTAAATTTGGACTTTATTTGCTCAAGATATGGCTTTTTGAATATGACTATATTCACTGTTGCGGGAACTGCGGATTTGAACGTAATTAATGTGATGATTACGGTTTTAATCCGCCTTGAAATGCGTGAATTATCACTTGGGTTCTTTAATAAATCAAATAGGCAATCTTTGGAAACTGAGTTTGCATTTTTTGGATTTAAATTGATCAAGATAAGTTAATTTTAGTGATTGGGGGTCACTGCTGGAAATTAACAATTTTGATCTTGAACCTTGTGATTTGTCATTCAATAATCTTGATGAAAATTAATTGTTAATTTTCTGGAATAATTAGTGATAAATATTTGTGAAATATTTAAATAAATAATTATTTCATTGAATGACACTTGCCTAAACTACAATGATAAGATATTAGATCTTGATCATTGTTTCATCAACAAACATTGCTTTCATGAAAACTATAGTTTATCCTACAATAGTTGTAGGACAACTTTTACATGAAAAACCCTTTCTTTTGCTTGAATAGGATTGGGGATTTGTCTAGAAATTCTCCTTATAACCAAAAATGTTTTGATTTGTACTATATGGTATAACTTTCGGTTGAAAAACCGATGAACATCTCAAAATACATGACGGTCTATCTGGTATTATCCTTTCCCGAGGCGGATGTGGTGCCTAGTCGTAGAGCATTGGGGTCGCGGGTTGCAACGTATGTGGTCCGTCCCACTCTCGTCGGTACTGGCCATGACAACGGGTAGGGATTGTATAATACCGGAGACAGACAATATGTATTTTTCTAATTATTAAAATTCGAATAATACGTATTTTGAGATTATACCTACTATTCAAGTAAAAGACATGTTTGTTGATTGATGTTTGGATTGATGATTAATTTAATGTGATTAAATTAATTATGTCCAATAAACACTCTATTATGAATAGATGTGTATTTCCCTTGGAAGAATTAATTATGTGAATATGATTCACGATAATTAATTACAATTTGAATATGAGGTGGAGGATCACATAAGTGACATCCATGGTCTCCCGTCAAGGCAAAGGGTTCCGTCGCCAGGGATTGTATGTAGGAGACGCCTGTCCGAAGTGACAGATCCTATATGCAAGCGCATCTGGATCGGGCTCTTTGCTTCTCGAAAGAGTAAGGCCGTATGCGTAGTGACCCCAATATCGAGTCCTCATATTATTGGGGCGATATTGGATTGCGCATAGCGAGTTCTAATCCTGTTGACGGTTGGTTCAATTAGCAACGGGTCAACATCATCTTAGGGGTGGTGGGCCCGGGTGTTAAAGACCGAATTGGGAATGCAAGTTGGACTTGCAAGGCGGAATGAGTTCCCGCTTCTTTTTATTGGAGTCGTAAGTTCTCATATTATTGGGATGCGACAAAGATAGGAAAGGAGATCCCAGATCTTGCTAGAGATATAATGGTAAGAATATCTCTTACATTGAAAGTGATTAAGGGAATGAACTTTCAGTGTTGACAAGGCATGACAACTTTGATATAAAATTCCTAAATCAAAGTAAAACATGTATATATAATATATATATACCCTTATGCAAATTTCTTATTTCAGATAATCCTTCATTAAACCCACTCAATGTTATACTCAATGATAACCAGTAAAAATATCTTGGATTGGACTCATGATCCAGATATTGTACTTGCAATTGAACACATAATGTATGTGGTTGCAATGTGCAAGTTTCCTCAACATAATGAGGAATGACAATTAAATAAGACAATAAGACATCACCTTAGGGTTTGTATGTCTCTATAGTCTTGATCTTTCATCGAGTGTACTTTGGAAGTGACATGTCGATGGTGATCGTAATTGTCGGATAATCCTTATAAAATAAAAGAAGATATTTTGGCATACAAATGTGCTCTAGACATTTAATCATGAATGACATGGTTCTATGCATTATGCAGAATGGTGGCTCGAAAGAGATGATGTATTCAAAATGTTTGAATACCTACCTGAACCTAAGTCTAAGAGTTAAGATGTATGTAGATATGATTAGTGTCATCATTCTACTGTCTATACTCTGGTCATTCGTGAAGCTTCATAATATTCATATTGTATGAATTTAATGAAGCATGTATAAATGTTGAAATGCTCTTGT
This sequence comes from Ottelia alismoides, assembly GCA_037367405.1. NCBI lineage: Eukaryota > Viridiplantae > Streptophyta > Magnoliopsida > Alismatales > Hydrocharitaceae > Ottelia > Ottelia alismoides. The sequence goes on along the minus strand of JAZKJV010003001.1, from coordinate 76,208 downwards.
ATTGAAATCCTTAGAATTCAACATAAGAAATCCTTAGTCTTAAGCAATGGTTGTTTATAGATTAAGAGAGTGCAGTGGAAGCATGGGTCAGACCCGAGTAAGAAGGAAAGTCAAAGAGTTGACCTACTTCTGTGACTTCCATATGACATCCAAAGAGTTGGATGAATGCCAATACTGCAATAAGGTGATGTGTTGATAGTATGACTATCAAATCTGTCTAAAATCCTTAGTGAAGGACTCAGATAGAGCATCAGAATAATCTACATATAATCATTGACTCTGACTTTATTATTTCATAAGATAAAGTCTGACAATTGTATCCCAATCTTCTAATGACATTTGCAATTGGTTGCATATATATTAGAAGATTAGAAATTTGATCTTAAGGTTTAGTAGTCATCTACATGGATATTACTGTAATTTTTGCAGCAATCGCTATTGGATAGATAGACTTCATATTCTCAGTGGGAGAGCTCTTAGTCTTAGAGAATGTCTCTATGACCTAGATATTAGAATACCCCATTGTTTGTTTCCAAATGTTGGAAATAAACATGAACTCTGAGATAGAACTTTCATAAAGAGTTATGATGGAAATATTTCAGATAGTAATCTAACATCTAGTGGACTCCACAAAATTAGAAAATTAATGAATGGTTCATTAAGATTTCTAATACTGAAAATTAAACCTTATAAGATCAATAGGAGGATGAAGATCATTTAACAATGATCTGGCATCAAGTCTTGGACATATGTCTGCTGATGTGATCAATAGACTAGTAAGATATGAAACTTTAGAATGTCTAAAATTTCAAATCTTACATACTTATGAATATTGTATTCAAAGTAAAATGTCCAATACACCCTTCTCTGGGAATGGTGTTAGATGTCGAGGTATTCAAGATCTCATACATATTGATGTATGTAGATCATCTATATCATAGTAAACATTATGGGTATGTGATATCTATTGATGATTACGTATGATATGAGATTTCTTCTCTTCACCTGAGAAACCTTTGAAATGTTCAAAGATTTCACAATTTTGGTTCAGAACCAAAGTTTGAAGAAAGATGAAATGAATTTGATCTAACCTAGGTAGTTTGTACCTATTAGATAAAATTCAAAGAATACCTTATGGAGATATGAATATCATTTCTATCTCACTCCTCCTGATAAACCTAAACTCAATAGAGTTGTAGGGAGATACAATTGGATCATGTATGACATGATTTGATCAATGATGAATTTTAGCATAATTATCCTCTTAGTTTCCTGGTATATATGTGTAGTAGAGACTACAATATATCCTAATAAGGTTCCATGGATCTAAGATGGAATCTAGCACTTGAAAGTGCTACTTCATTAGGAAAATAAAGTATGGTATTGGATACCTACTTTATGACCTTGAGATTCTTAAAAGATCTTATCTCTGAGAATGTGATTCTTGGAGGATTGAGACTCTTGAGAATCAAGATGAAAATGAAGTAAAGGAACTCATTTAATCTTGAGAAGACAATGAGGCTCCTGAAATCGGAAACTAAAAGGGACAATTAAAGATGAAACATTAATACCTCTTCAAATGAGTTTGAGGATGTATTCCATGTGTCAGCCAAGTCTGACAATGATCGGACTTCATGTGATGAAGCTCCTAAGGATCATGACATGGAATGACGGATATTAGCAATAAAGTCTAAAGTAGACTTCATATACAAGTGTTGTATATGGACCCTCGAGGATCCACCTATAAGGGTTAGACCCATTAAGGTGTAAATGGATCTTCAAGAGAAGAGGAACCTGATGAGAAGGTGGAGACCTTCAAAGCTCGGTTCGTAGCCATAAGCTACACATCGGAAGAGAAGACATTGCTTGCGATGAGACTTGCTCTTCGGTAACCATGCTTAAACTCATCAGAATATTGCTAACCTTAGCTACACAACTTGACTATTGCATCTTCAGGATGTAATTCAAGATTGCATTCCTCTTAAGAATACCTCTCTGAGGATATTCACATGAAGTAGCCCCAGGGCTTCATGATCGGGGAAAGTAAGATGTGAAAGCTAAAGAAATCCATCTATTAACTCAAATAAGCTTCTTGTTGTTGGAACATAAGATTTGATGAAATTATAAATGTTATGATTTCAAATAGAATCTTGATGAACCATGTGAAGCTTAGTGGGAGTGCCATTGTGTTCATCGTGCTAAATGTAGATAATATCTTAATCATTTGGAATGATATAAGGATGATAATAAGTGTTTTATAGACTGGCTATTCCTTACCTTGAGATATGATCTCAAGAATACCTCTTAGATCTTAGTTCTGAAGTTGTTCAGAATCAAAGAAAAAAGGGTATTGGGACTGTCACATCTGTAGTACACCTTGGACATATTCCATTCTTGGAAATTCCAAGAAAGGCTTCCTTCCCTTGAGATTTGGTACTGACCTGTCAAAAGGGATAGCACCTCAATGAGTTGAGGAAGTGAATGCTAAAACTGTTGCACTTGTGCATCAGTTACGAGAAGCTAAGTGTATGCTTGATGTGTACAAAAGCCAGATATCTGCCATGCAGTGGGAGTAGTAAACTGTTACTAATCCTTCTATAGAGATAGAACACTTGATTGCAGTAATAACAATATCTTCAAGAAATTAAGATTTTTAGATGGAAATCTAAAAGGTCTTAACTGCGAATACCGTAGGAGATAGTGATCTCCAGGAATAAGGGTATTCTGGTAAGGATTATGGAAATACTGGTTATAATAGTTATTAAGCAATAGTGTCAAAGACACTATAACTGCTTTGACTAGATTGAGTATTGGTTGCATTAGATGCAACATTCGCATTGGATGCGAGCACTGTTACCTAGGGATATGCAAGTGCCGTAAAAGGACTTGGCATAGTCTTTTGGGAACAGTGACTGATCAACTTACCTAGCTATTTCTAAATAGCCTATGATTGTCACATGAGTGCGGGTTTAAATGATTAGCCCATTAATGACTCTTTGGGCTAGTGGGAGATTGTTGGACATGTGAGCCCACGGCGAGCCATTATGCAATAAATGTTATTGCAAATATCATTCCCTGATCTGAAATGAAGAATAAATAATTTGCATAATAGGTCCCTCTGTACAATTAGGGTTATGTACTATGGCTGTCTTAATGATCATACAGCTGTTGATTCAATTATTGAATCATAGAGGCTGGTGCTTGGATGAATATCTAAAGAGTTAGATTGAGGACTCATCAAGCACCGTTAAATGATTGTTAAGATGTGATCTCCAGCCTGAGTAGGAGATGGCAATCCTTTCTCACATAGGCTGATATCTGACCGACCTCTTGATGTAGGTCCTCTGCATAGGAATAGAGATTCAGAGGTGTCAGATTAGTTAGGTCAAAGAGTTGACTTAACGAGATCGAGATAACCTAAGTCCTATGTTGAATGCTGTCACAGCATAGGCACGCATCCTCTGAACGGAGACAGATGTATTGCTATATGTCTGAGTATGTATATTTGACAGACCAATAGGTTGATGACCTAACCAAGGTCTATACACCGGCGCGTTGGTGTGCATATAAGGGCATATGAGTAATACGATCTCTCAAAGGGATCATACAGGTTCACTACTGAACCGGAAGACATGAGCTCACTCATGAGATATTGGGAAGAATCAAATTCCGTGCACGGTCGTCTCGCTTTGGAAGCTTGACTGAATTTGTAGGTTTGATATATACTTTTGGAAAGTATATGATCAAGACCTAGGTATGATATATGCTTTTGGAAAGTATATGATCGATACCAAATCCCAATGATCAAATGAGAAACTTGGTGATCAAACCCTGAAGAAGACAATGTAAAATAGATCTTGATCTTCGGGTTGACCATGGGTCTTCCAGTATGCAGGATGTACAGGTATTGGGAATACCTGAAGAGTGATGTGATCATAAACGATTGTATATCCATGACGCTTCCATTCCGAGGGAGTGATGAAATAGGTCTGGATTTTGGTGACTCCTTTCAGTAGAGAAGCGATCCGATCTTAGTCCAAATGTTGGACATTGGTCTGAATGAGATTCAGATTCAATGAGAAGATTGGATTTGCGGTCTTGATTTAATCAAGCATCTGTGGGAGGTTCGTAAGATCTGTATTTGAGATAAGATCTCAATATCCAAGTCACTATACGTGGAATAATACAATCGCCCTGTCCTTATCTCCAAGTATCTGCGGAGAAAGCACATTATTCTTGAAGGAGTTCAAGAATAATTCATTTGATGAATTCCATATCCAAGCAAGAAGAACTTGATGATTAAATGAGATTTAATTATCAAGCTTAATATGAATATGATTCATATTGTGAGAATTATTATCCAAGATAATTAAATGGGATTTAATTATCAAGGATTAGAGAATGTGGATAATACTATCCATGATATATGTGTGTTATAAATATGATTTATAATATACATATATAAGAGAGAGAATCTATGTAAATAGCATTTGTTAATTAATTGTGTGGATTGGATTCACATTAATTAATTAATTGGAAATGTAATTTACAAATTAGTTTGGGTTGTGAATATGATTCACATAATGATCAATGGCATGATTGAAATATTCACAAATTAATTTGGAATTAATTTGGTGGATATTATTGCAATAATAGTTATTGCAATTTATTAAGAAATAATAAGATAAAATAAAAGGAGACAAAATAACACCCCAATTTTAGGGAGGTTGGTTGACTCCATTTTTATTTATCAAATTATCTCTTAATTAGTTAATGTTAAATTAAATTATGTTGATAATGTTGCAACATTTTTTTAATTTAAATTAATGTTGTTGGTTTTAACCAACAACAATCATAGCCATTGATTTAGCATGGACCAAGCATAGCCCTTGGATCCATGTGTCCCATGGATTGAGATCCATTGGATCCTAAACTAATATAAATAGAGGGCTAGGGTAGCCTTCCATGGTACATCATTAAGAGTTGTACAAGGTGACAACTCTCTCCCTCTCTCTTTCTCATTCTCGCCCTCTCTCTCTTTCTCTTCTCCATTAAGTGGCCGTCCACTTTGTATCGAGAAAGGAGAGACTCTGGCTTCTTCTTCGACGACTCGTGGATCTCCATCTTCTTTGGAGTTGCTTACTCTAAAGGAAGACGACGGATTTCGCTTGACGAAATCGGGGGAGCCATCGCTTGGATCTTCATCGAGGATTGCGGGAAGGAACGTGACTCATCATCGCGCCCGCAAGTGCGTTCTTCGTGGATCGGACTTAAGATAGGAGGATCTCTACTTTGGGATCTCGCGATCACAACCACGCTTCAAGAGGTATTCCTAATACTTTGTGGTTTGATGAAACGATCTGAGAAGTGTTCTCGTGATCATGTGGTTTCATCTTGAAAGTTAAAATTTTAATTTCCGCTGCATCTAGCATCTAGTACGACTAGTTGCTCCGATTGCATACGATGCGATCGACACGCTTCCGTGATGCGCTTGAGGATTCTCAATATCCTTCAATAGAGACACGTTGCGAGTGGATGAGTATCGCTGATGAGAGGTGGAGATGAGATCTGGCGTAGGATTAGATGGTAAGGATTTAGAATGGGATGAATGGCACGGATGGAAGTTATCTAGCAGCACCTGGTGAACCACGTGGCGCCAAGAGGTGAAGGTGGAAATGAGTGGCCGTGATGAGATCTTGGATGATGATCCAAGGGTTGGGGTTCAGGCGGGATCGAATGACAAGATCTGTAGGAAGGGGCAGCCATCGGGTGGCTATGAGTGTGATGCGTGGTGCTAGGAGAACGTGGCGCTGGAGAACGACCCAGATTTAATCTGGGCCTTGATCGGACGGCTGCGAGGTGATGCGGTATGAAGGGCCCAGATCTGAAGGAGGTGAGGATGATCTGACGACCCAGAGGTGAGGCGCGTGGCGGGCGATGGAGTTGGCCGTGTGGCGCACTCAGAGGGTGCCACATGGCCTGATCTGGATGGCTGAAAGAAAAAGTGAGATAAGAGAGAGAAGATGACCGAATTTGGAAAAACTCAAAACATGAAAGTTGTAGATCTCGACGAGTCTACAAGTTTCATGTTGACCGAAAGAGTAAATGAGGTCAAATAAAGTATTAAAGTGCAAGGGTACAAATATACATACATATAGTGTACAATGGGGTCCCAAAACCCTAGTTTTGCATACGAGCTCCAATTTAAAAGAAATTGGTCTTATTTTGAAGATCTCTGAATGTGTGTTAATTTAAAAGTGAGTAAACCTAGATTGGATGTTAAATGAGAGAGATGTATGCATTCTAAGCTGTAAAGTCTCCTACTGGGTTTGGGGTTTTATTGGGTAATTTTCAAGTTGGAAATTTTGGTATTTTCCTTGTATTATTTGTCAGTAATATATACAGTATGGTGTTGATTTTATTGGTTTTGGAGAGCATAAAATATATACAAATAGGTAAAATATGGTGAATATTTACAAGTGAATTGGGCTTCTTATTTAATGCAAATGTGAATGCTAAAATGCAGATATTATTTATACTTGCATGAATGCTAATTATGCAATATAAGTGGAAATATGCATCTAATTACTCGGGAACAAAGCTCTATTTTCAACTTTTAGAGTGATGAATTACAGAGTCATTAACCCCCTTATACTTAAACCTTGCTCGTCCTCGAGCAACTAATATGAAATGCAAGAGTGAAATGATTTTGGGTTACATACGAAGGTCACGAACAAAAGTTGAAAATGGAGCTTGACTCGACCTTTGGATTAATTGTGTGGCGGAACCTTATTGGGATCTGAACATAAGACCTAACAGACTTCAAGTTCCACAAGTCTTCTATTCAAGACACCTTAATAGTCATGTTTGAACAAATCCTCAAGCGCAAATTTCTGATGACTATGATTCTTACTTGTACTGTGTAAGTGTAAGATAGCTCTCCACATCAGAAATGGCTAAGAACCAGCCTCCTCAAACAAGTTAACTCTAATTCTCCAGTCCAGTAACTCTTTCCTCGAGGAGCGGGGTATTCCCTTCTAAGTTCAAGTGCGACCAGCTCAAGCGGAGGAGGCGGAGAAAAGAATGGACGGTAGCCACTGTAGCTACCTATCCTGGGATGCCTGACAAGTGTAACCAAGTCATCCAGCTGCAGACTTCTTGCTAATATATATACTCGGATAGGTATTTTATCTTCTATCTGGTCTGTCTACTTTTTTGGAGTTCTTCCTATTGTTTTTGAACTATATACAAGGTGCATCATGTACAACAGGAGTTTTTCCTCTTGAGCCAGTAGACTATCCCTCTTTTGAAGCATTTTTGCAACCCACAGCGTCCTGTCTTTAGACGTCAACACCACCAGACTTGGTTGAGATGCATTACCCTCCCTAAAGGAGGACAGATGTTTCCACCCGTGTGCTACTCCAAGCTAAAGGATTCTACTTCCTCACCACTTCATCAATGAAGAGCTACGTGCATGGTGCTTGTTCAAGTTAGGTCATTGTCTATAAGAATCATACGTGTGCATGAGATATTCTTATTAGACTAATCAAGATGCCATGTGAACATAGACTCGCGGACTAAAAGAATTAAGTCACTTGACCTGAGAAATCTTAACTCCAGTTCCTATAAGGTTCCTCTGAAATTAGGTGGATTAAGGTCAAATCAAGTCCCTCCTCAATATCTACTCATAACTTGGTTCAGAATCCACTAGCTTTTCACATTGCATATGCCAGATATGACGATGAGGTGCAGATGACATGCTATGTAGATGAATGCAAGACTCTTTTTTTAATGCAAGGATGATATACAAGAGTAAATAAGAAGCCTATTTTTTTGTTTTTGTTTTTGTTTTGTTTTTTTGTATATTTGTTTTTTTTGTATTTTTGTGTATTTTTTTCCAAAATTTGGTATACCTCCTATGTTACAACAATTTATAAAAGTTTTATAAGTATTATACAAATTATACAAGTGTTTTACAATATACAAGTATATGTATTTTATTTTTTTTATTTTTACAAAAAATTTACATGTATTATACAAAATTTTTTTTCAATTTTACCCATCCCATAATTATTACAAGATATATACAAAAATACGTGAAAATACATGAAAGTATGAGTTATGGGTAAAGTATATATGTAATATATACACGCCCCCCTATACTTAGTGCATGCTATGTCCTCGGAGCACGAAAAGCGAGGAAAAATACGTAGCTCGTGCTAAGCGTAGGAGAGCTAAAATAACAAGAATGTACAGAAGTCGTCATGAACCCTATACTTAGGCTCTGGAAGCCTAAGTTAGAAGAAGATCAAAAGAAATGGGGCGGACGAGGTCAAGAAGGGAAGTGGATGAGTATACAGGACTAGCATCGGTCCCCCCTATACTTAAGCTCAGGTTAGTTTAAGTATAGGACGGAAGTGAGTATGAGGACCGATGTGATATGGAGGATGTACAGTGAATGCAATCAGGTGACGCTCCCCCCTATACTTAGGATCTGGTCATCCTAAGTATAGTCATAGATGGAAATATATGAAATTGGGGTGAGTGATTGGAGTCACGGGAGGGAGGGGAAGAATGTACAGGAATGATGGATATATACAAGGATCGCAGTCTGAATCTTTCTAGATGTTGCTGATGGCGAGAGTTCATTGTTGTAAGGTCTCATGTGTGGCTCTATGTGTATCTGTTGAATCTGTATCATGCATGAATACAATCTCCTCAACATGGACTAATTGTTCATTGGGTTCGACGAAGTGCTTCAACAGTTATCCATTGACTAGGAATGTTTGTGCGTCATCTGTGAGATCTGAGATCTCAACACATCCACTATCATGCACATCAATGAACAATGAATGGGCCCGTCCGCTTGGATTTCAGCTTGCCTTGGAAAACCTTCAGCCCTGCATTGAACAACCATATCTTCTGTCCAGTAACAAAGGTCTTTCGTCTGATATTATCTATCATGGCAACGCTTTACTTTGTCCTTGTACACCACATTGTTGTCGTATGCTCGGTTTCTGACTTCCACAAGCTCATTCGGATCTATTTCTCTTTGTTTCTGCCCTAGGTGTGTGTTCTAATTGACCTTTTTGATTGCCCATTCTGATTTGTGCACTAACACTGCAGGCAAACGACACTACTTCCCAAATACCATCCTAAATGGGGAGGTTCCTAACGGTGTCTTGTAAGTTGTCCTATAAGCCCATAGGACTTGATCCAAGATCTGAGACCAGTCCTTCCTGTCTGGGCGGACAAGCTTCTGCAATATAGTTTTCACCTCCCTATTTGACACCTCAGCCATGCCATTGGTCTGTGGGTGGTAAGGACTAGCGACACGGTGTTCGATGCCGTAATCCTTCAAGAGCTTCTTCACATCTCTGTTTACAAAGTGGCTACCCCCATTTGATATCAACACTTTGGGGATCCCGAACCTAGAGATGATGTGATGTCTAATGAATTTACAGACAGTCCTCCTGTCTGCGGCTCGGGTTGGGATAGCCTCCACCCACCTTGACCGATAGTCTACCGCCAGAAGGATATATTTGAATCCGTGGCTAACAGGGAATGGGCCCATGAACTCGATGCCCCAAGCGTCAAAGACATCACAAATGATGACAGGCTGCATCAGCATCTCATCCTTGGAACCAACGGTTCCTCCCATTCGCTGGCATACTAGGCACGACTTCGCAAAGATGATCGCACCGCGAAACAAAGTCGGCCAGTATAAGCCACACTAAAGTACATTCCATGCGGTCCTCTTCCCAGAGTGGTGTCCTCCTGCCTCCATACTGTGGCAAAAAGAAAGGACATTCTAATATTCCTCCTGAGGAATACACCGTCTCCAGACTCAATCCGGTCCTTTAAAGAAAAGGATCGGATCCTCCCAATGGTAATGTCTCGAATCGGACTTCAGTCGGTCTATGTGGTTCTTTGGCCAATCTTCGGGAACTTTCTTAGAGACACGATAGTTACGATATTGGTGTACCATGGAAGTGAGTCGACAACAAAAATCGACTCATCAGGAAAGTAGTCTCGAATCGGCGTATCGTCAGAAGTATTAAGATCCTCGAGATGGGAGAGGTGATCAGCTACAACATTCTTCTTTACAGGTTTATCACGAATGTCCAAATCAAACTCCTAGATAAGAATAATCCACCTAAGAAGACGTGCCTTCACTTCCTTCTTTTCCATTAAGTATCATAGCATTGTATGGTATGTGAACACAACTACCTTGAATCCAATTAAGTGAGATCTAAATTTGTCCAAGGCAAACACTACCGCAAGCATCTCCTTTTCTGTAACTGTATAGTTATGCTAAGCAGTATCAAGCACTTTTCTTGTGTAGTGTATGGCGAAAGGGATGCCATCCCTCTCTGTCCTAGCACAACCCCAACAACAAAATCTGAGGCGCCCGTCATGATCACAAAAGGTAGAGACCAATTTGGGCTTGTAGGATCGGGACATCCATTATCATTCCTTGTAATTGCTTAAAGGCTTCAAGACATTTGTGATCAACAATGAACTCCATGCCTTTGCATAAAAGCTCAGTCAGCGGTCGGGCAATCTTAGAGAAATCATTGATAAATCTTCAATAAAATCCAATATGCTCGAGGAAGGACCGCAACTGTTTTACGTTGGTTGGTGGTTGGAGTCGTCTGATTACGTCCACCATGGCAGGGTCAACCTCCATTCCTCTTTTGGAGATGACATGCCCAACACAATGCCCTCCGTCACCATGAAGTGACTTTTCTCCGAGCAGAGCACCAGATTGACCTCACAACATCGCTTGAGGACTCAGTCCAGATTTCTAAGATAGGAATCGAAGGAATCGCCATGGACCGAGAAGTCATCCATGAAGACTTTCAAGAATTTGCTGACCATTTCGACGAATACAACAATCATGCACCTTTGAAAAGCACCAGGAGCATTGCATAACCCAAAGGGCATGCGCCTGAAAGCATAGCCCAAGAACCCGTCTAAAAAGAAGAAGAATTATTTCCCCGCTAATCTCTCTAAGATCTGACCAATGAATGGTAGGGGCAAATGATCCTTCTTCATCGTAGCATTCAGGCGTCTGTAATCCACAAAGATGCGCCACGACGTGGGTACTCGTGTCATGATCTCCTCTCCGTCTTCATTGGTGGTCGTCTGAATTCCCGACTTCTTCGGGACAACATGGATTGGAGACACCCATTTAGAGTCAGAGATGGGATAAATAAAAACCGTGTCGCACCATTTCTCTATATCTTTCTTCACTACCTCTCGTAAATTTGGATTTAACCGACGATGGAATTCGTGAGAGGGTTTAGTCTCATTCTCCAAGTAGATATGGTGCGAACACAGAGCGAGATTTATCCCATGGAGATCAGAGATGCTCCTGCCTATCGCCTTGCGGTTTTTCTCCAGGATCTCTAGCAAGCGAGATTCCTGCTCCTCGGTCAATTGCGAGCTAATGATGACCGGATACTTCTTCTCTTGTCCTGCAAGGAAGGCATATTTAAGCGTTGTGGGTAAAGGTTTGAGGTCAGGTAATGTATGATCATCATGGAATTCTGGCTCAATCAAATCTGGCTCTGTGTTGGTAGTGGCTGGATCTATACTTGAAATTGCTGTCACCAATTCATTCGGCTTTGGAGTCAGATCAACAAAGGTTTCTGAGAAATCTGCAGAAGCCATGTCCGACTCATCATCCTCATCTTTTGATTGTCCTAAAGAGGGAAGGACTGACAGGCCCAGTTGGGCCTCTAAGTCATCGAAGATGTAGGGGGATGCACATTCTGCGCTGTACTCATTTCTAAGGATCTCACAAACTAACTCATGCACAAGATCTTCTCCGGAGGAGAGGGACTCATCAGTGCTAGCTGGGCTCTGTTTCCATGGCCCAACGGTGTCTACATGAATACAATATGCTTCAGACGAAGAGTACTCAGTGCTAGATTATGAATCTGGCCTCTGCCATCTGGTCTGCTTCATCTCAAGTTCCTCATCTCCGCCACGAGTTTGAAACTGGATTCTCCCAATCTTGTAATCAAATAAGGCCCCTGTTGTTTTGAGGAAGGGCCTTCCTAATATGATCTTGGAATCTCTTCAATTACGAGGAGTCTCCATATCAAGGATTGTAATGTCCACCATGAACTCCTGACCCTCGACTTTAATGACAACGTTCCTAAATTCTCCTTGGGACCTCTTGGTTGATTTATCTGCAAACTGAAGTAAGGCTCTGGATTTCCTAAGAGGTCCGACATTAAGTCGCTCGTAGAGGGTTGTAGGCATCAAGTTAATCGAGGAACCGTTATCAAGGAGAGTGCGTACAAACGCAGTGTCATCGACATGACTCATCACATAATGTGCACCCATGTCTTTTCGTTTCCTCGGAAACACATTATTTATTGTGCAAGTAGTGGCTACTGACAGAACGTGTTTATCAACACGACTTTTGGTCTTCCTGTTGACCCTAGTAGGTGTGCATCTCACCTTAAGGTACTTCTGCAATGCAGGTGTCATATCCACATACTTGTCAAAAGGGATTGTGACCTTGATGTATTTATTGCAAAACTCTACCATCTCAGGGTCATCTGTTTATATTTTTTGATTTTGCTTCTTTCCACCCTTAAGAGCTCGGGGGAAAGAGATTATTGATGCTAACTCAGATTCCGAAACCAAGAGATTTTCATTGAAATTAGGAACTGAGTTCTGTACATGACTTTGACACTTAGACGGACTCTGACTCTGACTCTGACTCTTATTAAAAGGAAATTTCTGCTACAAAATCAGTGATGCGTCTTCCTCGACTGTTGGGACGTCCTCCTCAGATGGAGGTGCGGGCTCTTCACCAGTCTCGCCGGACTCACTGCTGGTGCGGTTCTCCTGCTTCTTCGAGGACTTAGAAGTCCTCTTCTTTTGCCGGTGGTGGTGGTGTTGCTCCTCTGCCTTCAAGTTCTCCTCAGGTAGAGACTTGGCAGCATCTTCCTCCGGTGCCCGTGCCCGATCAGGTGCGATCACGATCCTTCCGCTCTTGAGGGACATATGATTGACATTATCATACGAAAGGATATCATGTTCAGATAATGAATTATCTGAATAGTATACCTGATATCGTGGTCAGTTCTGGCCTTGATTCAAGCTATTTGGGTTGGCCTGAACCTGGGCAAGAATTGGGGTCTTTGGCGCCATCTGCTGGTCCTAGGTACAGGAGACACGATTCAAATTGGTTCTCATATCCATGTAGTCATTCTGAATCGGTTGGACCCTATCAGTCAGGATCTAGATTGCCAAGGTGAGGAACTCCAATTCACTGGTGGGCTGGGCTTGTTGGTGCTGACTTGAGGATGAGTTCTTGTATTAGCCCTACTGGCCATGCCGGTAATGCTGCTGATGGGAAGGTGGAGGGCCCTACTATCCTGAGTGGAATGTGCGTTGTTGCTGGTGCTACCGAGGTTGGTACCCTTGTCCGGGCTGGGATTATACGAAGCGCAGTGCGAGGACAGAGCTGTTTCCCTGTTAAGCTAGGGAAGGTCAGTGTGGCTAACCGTTCCCTATCCTCGACTATCTGCCGACGGGGTCATGGCTATACCACATCCCGTTGATCTCGAACACCTGCAGAGGCTCCTCATATCCTGTCTCCACTTATGGGGGTGCGTGTTGCTCCTATTGAGTGTATGTTTGCTCCTCTACCTAGCTGCTTTGAGGCCCCTGGTGCCTATTCCTATACAAGATGAACTCGGTGTACAGGTACAGGTGGTGTAGAAGGGGTAGGTAGCTGTATCGTGGCTACCTTCTCAGTCAGTTCCTCCACTTGTTTTGGCAATCGGAAGAGTGCCTCAAGATCTGTGACCCTCTTATGGTTAATTTGTCGGCTATTATCCCCATGCTGGGGATGAGGTCGTCCGTCAGATCTGCTACAATCCTCCTAGTTGTCTCGTTGGATAGGCTTGAAGGAGACAACTGATAGGCCCTGGTGGCCTGAGATCTGCTCGTTTCTACCATCTGCTCCAGGATCTTCCATACGACATCTTCATTCTTGTTCAGATAGCTTCCTCCACAGGCGGCACTCACTAACCGCTGCATCTCCAGGATCATGCCACAGAACAAGGTCTGGACTAAGATCGCTTTTGTATTGCCGTGGCAAGGGCATTTCTCTGTTAAGTCATTGAATCTGTCTCAGGCTTCATGGAATGGTTCATTGGATCCCTGGGAGAAACTTGCGATCTTGGTTCTCATCTGATTAGTCCTACTAAGTGGGTAGAACTTCTTCAAGAACAGGTCCTTGAACTGCATCCAGGTAGTACATCTCACCCTGAGATTTTTCAACCAATGTGTGGCCTTGTCTCCTAAGGAAAACGAGTGGCCTTCAGCCTGATGTAGTCTTGTCCAACCCTAGGATGACTATGGTTGTTGCAAACCAGCTCAAAGTCTCTAAGGAAGGCATATGGTTCTTCGTTGGCGTTTCCATTGAACTTCAGCGACAGGCTCAGAAAGTGGGGCTTCAGCTCGAACGCTCTAGGGGGGACCTCAGGTGCTAGCCAGCTATGTATTTCATTCTCTACGCGATTGTAGGTGTCTACCATGGGTCGATCAATTCCTTCAGCCTCAATCACCTGTCCCATTCTTGCAATTAGATATGCATTCAGTTGATCGGCTCTAGCTATCCGGGCCAGGATTTGGTGCAGGATATTATCTATGGGTTCCTCTTCGTCAGGGTGTTTCTTCAGCATTTTGTCCTCTTTTTTTCTGGGTAAAGAAGATGGTCGTGGTTAGAGGATATACTAAGGAAGGGATTCTTACCGAGGTGATGGTCTTCCTCGGTGAGATCAGAGGAGAGAAAAGGGTTGGTTTAAGAGTAACCACCCTGGGGTTGAGGGATCCCAAACTCAAGAGGGTCATTTGCTCGGGTTGGTCCAAGTTGCGCTTGGGCCGGTGAAGATGAGTTTCGTAGGGGGCTCAAAGAAAGATTGGTGAAGTGGGAGTAAATATCCCCCCAGTTAGTCATCTTGTATGGCGAGAAGATGAATCGGGAATTCTAAGTGTAAGATAGGATTTTACTCCTACCTGAAGCAAGCAATTGAATACAAACCTTATTTTTCACACTCAACATGGTGAAGGACTTGAAACCGAGTCCGATTAATCTGTTGATTTTAAATGTGAGTTTATCAGAGAAATAGTAAAGGTTACACAACCTAGAGGGCAGTCGGCTAAAAGCTGGATGCGTCACCCCTGTTTAGCATGTCTCCTTAGATGTTTTTAATGATGTTTTTAATTGTATATTTTAAGTACTTTATTTGTATATTTTAATGATGTTTTTATTCCAGTTTTAATATACAAATATATTATAGATAATATTTACAAAATTTAAAAAATATAAAATTATAAAAATAATAAATAATAAATAAAATGAATATTTTAATCGGTATAGTTATATAATAGGGGTCCAAAACTCAAGTTTCAAACCGTAACACCAAAAAATATGAAACCACCTTCATTAAATAGCTTATTAAAAGTTATATACAATTAAAGGTGATTTTTATACATTTCCAATTTTTATTTGAGAGATTCAGGTCTAGGAAGTTGGGATTTTGGAAACTTATTCAGATCATAACTTTTTATCTGTGCATTATTTTTGTATGAAATCAATTTTATATTTTTCTATATTTAATTATCTACAATTTCATGTAAGTTTCTTTATTTGAAGTATAAAAAGTGGAACTAAAAATAGGTCCCAAAAATGAAGGAAAATGAACAAAATAAAAGGGATTTTTATTGGTTTTTGGCCCTTATCTCCCCCTACTTTATTTCTTGTCGACCTAGTCATTGAGATGCCTAGGTCTCGAGATTTCATGTCATAAAATATATGCAATATTTCATTCTTTTTATTTTATTTTCTTTATTCTATAATTTTAGCTTTAAAAACATTATTTTATGCACATTTTGTATAATAATGTATGAATGATAAAATGCCTAAATTAACAATATTTACACACATTTACTAGAGTTTTTAAGGCCAAAATGATAGAATAAAGATGACGAAGCGTAGATTCATCAATGATCGACTTTATACATGACTCGTGACTACTTTTTCACTTCAGCTTGTCATGTACAGACACCTGTGAGCCATTCAATTTTTGGAGTACATCATCACTTGTATATTCTTCTTAGACCCCAATTGTCCTCATTTTTTGCTCGTCTTTATACTTAGGATACTATATCCTAAGTATAGGGGGATCGATTATCTATTGATTCTCATTTTTGATTTTGTTACTTTTACTTTTCTTTTGATTTTCTTTCTTTTCCACCAATCACTGGTCCCTAATTTTTGGCCATATTCTTTTCTATATTTGGGGTTCCCGATCTTAGGTATAGTGCGGACCGAGTGATTTCATTGATTTTGTTTCTTCTTCTTTCTTTCATTCCTTCATTTGTATATTCCTGCCCTCAATCATCTCATTTTTGTATTCCATTGTACTTACGATGACCAGATCGTAAGTATAAGGGGGTCGACAGACTTCTATTCTTTTATTCTTTTTCACCCAATTTTACTTAGCACGAGTGATGCCCTACTTTTTACCTTTCCATTCTAAAAGGACATAGAACAAGTTAAGTATAGGGGGTGCATATATATTCTATATATATTCTTGTCCATAACTCGTACTTTTATGTATTTTTTATATCTATAAAATCCATTAAAAGTGGGTAAGGGTTAAATTTATCTAAAATTATTGTATTATGTATTTATAAAATCATTAAAAATAAGTAAAATATATGTAAAATTCTTATTTAAAATTCTTAATTTTAGACTTTATAATTAAAATATGTATTTAATATGTATATTATTTTTTTAAAATTATATCTATTAAGATAAGTGTAAAATAACTTAATATTGAAAAGTATTGTATATAAAATGTGTAAAATACATTATTTATTTAATCTAAAAAAATATTGGTAAATTATCTTGTAAATATGCTTGCTTAAAAAATTGAAAAATCCATAAAAAAGTCCTAAAATTCATAAAAATTGCAAAATCTTTAAGATCCATAAAAATGAGTAAAAATTCAGAAAAATTACTTCACAAAAATATTGTTGCATTTGCATTAGCATTTTTCAGAGTAACTTTGATTTATCAAACTAAAGATTGGGAATAGTCTAAAGGATGGAGTTTGATTATGGCCTTTGTCTTTAATTGTTAGGAGCCTAGTTAGGAACTGAAATCTGGACTCTGCATGTCTTGGCTTAATCTTTGGGTTTCATGACAACATGTTTGGGAATTCCGCTTATACTTACCAAAGTAGAACACTTGGTGTCATTCGTTTAACTCTTCAACATTGGACCAATTTTGGACACATGCATTGTGCACTTATCTCGAATTTTTTGGGGTTGTGAAGGACAGTTCATTTTAGTGGTGCATTTTTATCTTTGTCTAGTGGCGTGAACATCTAAAGACTGGGGTAGTGGGGTTGAAATAAATCTCCTGATGAGGGAAGGATCTGCTGGCACAATTTTTCTAAGACCTCAAAAAATGGACGATTGAAAAGAAGTTAGATCCGTCGAGGTACAAAAGATTGATGTAGTGTAAGCAACATTACAAAGTCTACCAAAAAAAGCAAACCACCAAATACAAATATGACTATAATGGTCCAAGATTCCCAAAAAATACACATCTTATTGGAGAATTAGCTACACTGGATGGGCTTCACAAGGAGGTGTGACTACACTAGTCACACTCCAGTTCTTTTCTCATTCTTCTACATTCTTTCTCTATTCGATTGTGGACACAACACAGCCTGACCTTAGAAGGGAATACCCCCTCTTCTCAAGGAAAGAGTAGCTGTATGAGGAATAAATGGGAGTGTATTATTGGGATGGGCAGTTTCTTCGCATCTCTACGCACGAAGAGCGAACACAATTCACACACCATACAAAATGAATTCAAGGTTGCTAGAGCTTGCAATATGGGTAAGTGGATCTGAGCTGGTTGTTGAGGTGAACATGAATAAGGAGTTGTGGGTCTTGAGGACTGTTGAGATTGAAATCCTAATCCTAGTTAAGGCTCCGACAAAATGCTTGTTTTAGGGATGAAAAAGCTCTATCCTATGTCTGTTCTCATGAATTGGTTTAAGAAAATAAATTCATTCTAATTTTCTTTTTTATTTTTCAAATAAGTGTTTGCTAAGGGACTAGCAAAGTTTAAGTATCCATTAACACTTCTGTCCTATTTGTCTTAAAATCCTTAACAAATGCATGTAAATATCTATTAAGTCCCATCTTTTATAAAAATACCACTCATGAATAAAAATGCACTTTTATGCATCAAAAACATGTAAATAAATAAAAGAATAAAAAAAGAAAATAAAAAGAGGCAGACTGTAAATATGTATATATGTACATTATGATCAAAAGAAATATAAATATATCTTCAATATATATTTATATAACCTAACCCCCGAGACCAAGTCAGTAGGACTTGATCGACAAACAATAAAGTAGGGGAGATATCGAAGAAAACCATAAAAATAATTATTCGTACACTTCACACATTAATTCTATTTATTCATTATTTATCAAAAATAAAATTATTTTTAATTAATTTATTTGACACCAAACTATTCTTCTGTTTATTCTTAAAAATGCATATCAAAATATGAAAATCCTAAAAATCTCAACTTATATATATATATATATATGTGTGTGTGTGTGTGTGTGTGTGTGTGTGCGCGCGCGCGCGCGCGCGCCAAGAAATCTAACTTTTAAATTGTCAATTTCTCAACTTCGAGCATCGTAAGTTATTCATACGAACTCCAATGTCACTCTACTCATCTTTAAAGTTCATAAAATAATCGTCTCTAATTAATGAAGGGGATTTCACTAAAATCGAAGTTCATTTGCAAAAAATCAGTTTCGGGACCTAATGACAATTGGGTTTCTGAGATATTTATTTTATTTAGAACATACTATTTATATTTTTAGTGATTTATAATTTTATAATTTTATTATTTGTAGATTAACTTTAATTATTTTAGAATTTTAAATATTTTTTAATATTTTAAATAAATCAAAAGGCCTAATTTACAGATGAAATTAAATTGTAGCACATATATCTATATTTATTTATATATCTAACTAAATTCTTAGAATTCAGAAAAATTCACACATCTCTTATTTATTATGCTAATAATTAATAAAATATAAAAGTAAAGTGTTATTTATTAAATTATTAAATTAAAAATACAAAATCTATTTATTAAGTATATTATATATGTATTTATTAACATTATATTTATATTCCATAAAATATATATTATTTATAAAAATAATTATGCCATCATTTAGGTAATTTAATTATTTACATTTTTTATTTTTATACCTTTTTAAAATAATGTCATTTTTTTTATTACTTAATCTATAATGAATTTCAACTTTTGAATTTTTGTTGTGTTGAGACTTGTCAACACCACATCCTTCTTCTTCAAGAAGGTTTGTTTTTTGTTCAAACCACCTCACTTCCCTAATTTATTCCCGCTTCAATTCTCATTCAAAATCTAATCTACTTCATCCATTCTATTCACCTAATAACCCTCTTGAACGCATCAGATCATCCCTAACCTTCTTCCATTTCCTCAATTTAATTCCCCAAGGTTGGCTCGAGCCAACTAACTCATCCTACACCAGAATAACGTGGTTGTCACCCCATTTTCTCTGCACTGTACCACCTCACTCCGGCTTTGACAGAGCGCGAGGATGATCCTGCGTAGAAGGCGGAACGATAGAGGAGTGTCCCAAGGTGTTAGTCTGACTCGCATTGCCTCCATCGCGAGCATGCAGCTCCAGTTAGACACCCATCAAGCGAGAATAATAGGGTCATAAACCCTACACTCCAAGGTAACTTCCTCCATTTCCCTTGTATTTCCTCAATTTATTCATCCATTTAACTTAGTTAAGTCCATTTCTAGGTCGATTAATCACCACACATTCATCCGTAACAGAATTCATCTTCCTATTCATAACAAAATCATTCCAAATCGTGTGTTTTCACCATTCTTTCAGAAATCTTGAATATTTATATTATGCAAGAACCATCTCGATTTCTAGGTCGATTCCACCTTTGGGATCGAACCCACTTAAATTCTTGGCGGTACTCCCACAACTAGAGTTTCGTCAATATCTCTTCATGAAGACCAAGCAGTAGCGCATGAGCAAAGGAGCTCAATCATCATATGTAGGAGCATGGAGTCCTAGCACTACCTACAACCATTCCTATGATTCGCCGCCTTCTCTGATCATCCCCCACCACAGGGGAGATCAAAGGGGGAAGATGACCCCCTTCTGGCCCTGTCGGATCTCTAATAAACGTCAGTGACCATCACGAGAGTAGCCTGAACCGAAGAAGCAAAGAGTTGACGATGCACCATTCTTTTTAGGGAAGAATTGTTCTTCCTGCCTAGATCACATAGATTTGCACTACATGGCATCCACGAATGTCTAGATCGCATCCCACACAATCTAATCATTGCCGTCGATATCGAACCGGTGGAGAACTTGCAAAGACACCCGGTGTTATTCTTATAACCCGTGCTGCTCCAAACATTTGCAAAAATTTCAAATAGGTCCCCACATGGGGACCTAATTGTAAAAGTTATTTTTCTTTTATGTTCTAGTCCATGGTTGAGGACCTATCCGCAGAAACTTTTATATTTTACTTACAGATATACCCCTGAACTGTAGACCTCATTTGGACACTTTAATATATTATTTTGTGTTGATTTTCTTGGGGAAGTTGCACAACTAACCTAATTTTATTTTGGGTCGAATTTTGAAGATTTTTATCGTCATTTCATTGAGATTTTATTCTTTGCATTTTGAATTTGTTTTGTTTTATTTTGTGTTGTTTTTCAAGCCTGTTGCTCGAGTCACTTTTTTTGGATCTACTATATAGTATCACATTATATTTTCCATCATTTATATACTATATTGTAGATCACCTTGATTTGAGAAATTATTGCCTTTTAAAAATAAAATAAAAAACGGATTTTAAAAATCAAATAAAAAAATATAAAAACTAAAACAGATAAAAAGAGTTTTCTCGTTGAATAAAGAAAGAGATAAAAAATTACAAAAATATTTTCTTCACTCGAGAATCCGAGCACGATTTTGTCCTCCTTTTGTTCAACCAAGAGACACTTGCCTGGATAAATAAGTGGTAAAATAGTAAAATTTAGGAGAGAAACACTTGTTATTTCTAATTCACTTCTCTCTCTATCCTATATTTTATTGTCTTTGTTTGATTAATTGGATTTTGCAGCGGTTACTGCAACCGATATTTTTTAACTGCTAGCAAAGTTTAATTATCAATAGAGAAGTATGATTTGAGGAATTTGGTCAGGTATGTAAGCATCAGGTATGTTTGGAATTAAGCATATTGGATGTATTTGGGCATGCAAGTGTGCGAGTAACATGAGTATACATGTAAGTATGTAGGAAGCAATGTGGGCATGAATGTATGAGTATATGAGTGTATTTGGGCATGTATTCAAGTGTGTGAGGATTCTGGGCATGCATGTAGGTGTGTAAGAGAGTATGGTGCAATGCATGTCGTGCAAGTGTGTGAGGAATATGAGTATGCAATAGGTCTATATGAGGGTATGGGCTATGTATATGGGAATCCATGATAGAATGTGGGTAGCCAAGTACGATTTGATAAATTTGGTCGGGTGACGTGCGTCCTACTACCCTTGTTAACTTAATCAAATTAGTGGTCGTGTTTTGTTCGTTGCAGTCGGATAATAAGATCAGATCAAAAACCACTTTTATTTAATGTTAATTTAATCATGAGTGGCAGATTTATTTTACTTGAGCAAGCCCAAGGTCGAATTCAGGGAGGCAATTGTCTCCTTAGGTAGATTTTAAGAAAATTTCCAAGGTTGGATTTTCATAAGATATTTTTGGTCTTTTGTCAATAGATTTTATGCAAGAAAGAAAAGACACATGCAAAATCGGGCCAATTTTATAAGTGAATTTAGAAAAGTGATCAAATCAAATCCAAAAATTGTGAAACTTGGCCAGATGGTGGAATGCATTGAAATTAGACTACTCTAATTTTTTTAGAATTTTCTGACACTATATGAATTTACTAATAATTAAATATGAATACATGATGATTTATGCAATTTTAATTTTAATAAATACCAAACGTTAATATTTTTCAGAAACTAAATTATCCTAGATAGGTCTATCTGAGAGACATCCAGAACAACTTTTGATTCCTACAAATACTAAGTGAGGAATTAATTAAAAATAAATTACTCTAATCACCAATTAATTTATTGCTACCTAGCTATGCGTGCGAATGATGCAATTTTTGGGCACAATGTAGAACTATTTAGACGCTACCTATTGTGATTTTCTCGCAATTTTCAAAGCATCGATTAGTTTAATAATACATTAATGAAAGATAGTGGGCAAAATATGCTATTCTCTCCAAAAATGAATTATATTAAATAAAGCATTGCTCATAAAAATTCGACAAGTATCAACGAAGATAAAGCATAAGATACTCTACAAGATGCAATTTTTGGAATTTAAAAATAAAGCTAAATGCATGTCTAAATGATGGTGCAAACACAAGGATGTAAATGCAATACAGAAATAAAATTGATTATAGAAATATGCTGACAAGGACGTCTATGCAATTACCAGAACTTGCGAGGCATGGGAGTAATTTTCTCAGGCTGCACGTGCGTCGCATGTATTCTCCAGCTGGCGGGGACTTGAGCGTTATTTATTGCTTTCAAGGAGGCTTGTACGCAAAATGTTCACCTTAGACACGTGAAGCGCACATGCCTAAACTGGCAAGGATGTGGCCGTGACCTGCTGGAAAGTGGAGGGTCGTCCTACAAATGACCAGCTTGCAAGTGCGAGTCACGTGCGGGGTAGGGACCTTAGACGCTTAGGTGAGCAGATGGGACCGATCTTGAGGCTGTGGCCATGCAAAGCTCAAAGCGATGTAGCGGATGAGAGAGGCGCGGTGTCATGGGCTACAGCGCAGGACTCGTGCAAAGCTGAGCACATAGGTACAGCGGTCGAGGGGTGCGGGCTCAGCCACAGAGCTTTGGTAGACACACGGGCTGAGGAGACTTGCACTGTGCTGATGTCGTTGACGAAGGAGTTCGGTTACCTCGGTCGACACACGACCTGGGGGTAACCCACGATGGAGCTGCAACGGTGATTTGTCGATAAAGGAGTCGACTGGAAGGGGTGCCTGACCTGCGGCTGGGGCTGAAGCGGAGAGGCAGCGCAACAACTGCATTAGCGTTGCGGCTGGGGAGGAGCCCACGTGCGGTGGTTGCGCACAACAGCGAAGGCAATGTCCGTAGTAGGGGTCGTGGTGCTACGGCTGGAAAGAGAGCGGGGGAGGGGGGGATGACGAGGTGAGCTGCTATGGATCGTCAAGGGTAGAGGTGGGGCGGTGACGGAAGCGGGGCGCGCTGGCGGAGGTTGAGGAGCCGCGCCACCCCACTTGCTGGCTGTAGAAGGAGTGAGTGGCCGAGAAGCACGCGGCTGAGCGCGGAGGGTAGGCGGAGGACGCACAGGCAGGGGGCTAGAGGGTCGCAGGAGTGGCAAGTGCAGCTATGCTGGGCGCAAAGTAGCCGGCGGTAGGCCCTCGTTGGTGGATGCGTGCTGGAGGTCCTAGGGCTAAAGGCGAGGCGCACGAGCGACGGAGGAGGCCGGTGGTACCTCAGGCGGAGAAGGAAGAAAGGAGAGAGAGAAGATGGCCGGTGGTACCTCAGGTGGAGGGTGCAAAAACAGGGGATTTCACAATATCCCCTGTTTTGCGTGCATTTGTTTAGCGGCTATAAATGTTTGATTAATAAGTTGATGAAAATGCACAAAAATTTCAAGAAAAATCACCGTTGCGTTCGCAGCGTGTGATTTTATCCGTGAAAGTGTGATTTATTTTGTGATTCTGTGGTCGGAAGAAGATGAATCGAGGAGAGAGAGAGTGGGTGTAGAAGAGGAAAGGATGAGCAGTGGAGAAGGAGATTACCTGTAGGTGGCGGATGAATGCCTGGGAGGGAGCTCCTGAACAGAGCTCAGGTTGTCGCTCAAAGCCGCAGCTGAGGCTGAGCGTGGCGAGCTTGAGAACTCGCGGTGACGGAGGTACTGCCCTACGCCGGATCACGCGGAGAAGGATAGCTATCATCTCTCAACCGTACCAACTCTCGCTGTCACTGAGACAGAATAGGGGGCTCAAGCTCCTCACAGTGATGGCAGATGGGGATGAATGAAGGAGGAGAGGAGAATATAAAGAGGAGGAGAAGGTTGGAGAAGAGATGGAGAAGGTGGAGCTCGTGGGGAGGAGTGGAGGTGGTGGTCGAGTGTGGAGGGGATGCTTGGAGTGAGTGAAGTACGCGGGAGCTTTTCCCACAACGGGAGGTGGAAGAATGAGTTTGGAGAGAGAGAGAGAGAGAGAGAAAGAAAGAGAGAGAAGAGAAGAGCCTCGGTCGTTGATGAAATACCCTTTCATCCAACGGCCCAGGATGAAGGAGGGGGGTGGCATAAGTGGGTGAATGAGGAGGCGACACGTGGTGCTCGAGGAGCTGCCACGTGTCGCTCCCAAAAAAATCCACAACTAAATGCAAAGAAAAATCGAAAAGAAATAATAAAAGAGGTTAAATAAAAAAGTGGCCAACATGAAAGTTGCTCGTCTCGATGTGATCTACAACTTTCATGAAGGGTCAAAAATAAAAAAAGTCATTTGTATAAAAATGTAATTTGGATGGTACCATATAGATATAAAATACCGCATTTTATCTTTTGTAAATTTTTTTGTCACTTATAAAAAAGAGAAAAATCAAAATAACGTTAGAAAAAATATGAAAGAAATATTTACAACTTAATCTATTTTTTTATTCTTAATAATTAAGAAAATAAAAGGATGGAAATGAAGGCAAAACGGTCAATATGTACATTATACAAAAGGGGCCCAAAACCCAAGTTTTGCATACGAGCTCCGATTTTCATGAAATTGGTCTTGTTTCGAAGGTCTTTGAATGTATATTACTTTAAAAGTGAGTAGATCTAATTCAGAAGTTGTATGAGAAAGATTTGTGCGTTTTAAGGTCTAAGATCTTTAACTGGGTTTGGGTTTTATTGGGTAATTTTAAAGTTAGTATTTTTTTGATATTTTTCTTTAATTTGTGTTAGCAATATATACACTATGGATTGATTTTATTGGATTTGGAGTTAGTATAAAATATGCACAAATAGGTGAAATACGGTGAATATACATTTGAATATTTACAAGTGAAATGGGCTTCTTATTTTATGCAAATATGAATGCTAAAATGCAGATACGAACAATGTATGCATGAATGCTAATTATGTAATATAAGTAGAAATATGCATCTAAATACTCGGGAACAAAGCTCTATTTCAACTTTTAGAGTGATGAATCAGAGATTCATCATCGGGTACGTAAGCATTGGGTATGGAGTTAAGCATGTAGGAGGTATTTGGGCATGCAAGTGTGTCTGGAACATGTATATGCATGTAGGTGTGTAAGGTGCAATGTGAATGTAAGAATGTATGTGTGTATTTGGGCATGTATTTTAGTATGTGAGGATTGTGAGTATGCATATAGGTGTGTAAAAGTGTAAGGTGCAATGTATGGGTGTGTTTGGATATGTGTGCAAGTGTGTGAGGAATATGGGTATGTATATGGTGTATATGTGATGAATCTCCATTTCATCACATTTATTCTATCATTTTTGCTTTAAAAACCCTAGCTAATGCACAAAAATAGCATTTATTTATATAAATTAACATTCATTCTTTATTGCATTTATTGTGTATAAAATACAGATTTTAATGCAAAATTTATATAATAAAGAAAAGAAAAGAAAAATAATAAAATATCAAAGGTATTTTATGACCCTAAACTCCAAGACCTAGGCATCTTGATGACTAGGTCGACAAGGAATAAAGTAGGGGGAGATAAGGGCCAAAAATTCATTATTAATCCTTTTTAATCCATTATTGGGACCTATTTTATTTTCTACTTTTTATACCTCAAATAAAGAAACTTTGTACATGAAAGTTGTAGATAATAATACATTAAAAAATACAAAATTCTGTTTATACAATAATAATGTACTTTGTACATTTTATACGCTACATAGGATTCCAAAATCCTGAATTCCCAAATCCGTATCTCCCAAATAAAAAATCAAAATATATCAAAATCACATTTAATTGTATATAACTCCTAGTAAGTTATTCAATGAAGGTGGTTTCATATTTTTGGGAGTTAAGGTGTGAAAGTTAAATTTTGGACCCTATTGTACAATATACCCAAATAAAATTATTATTATTTATTATTTTTATAATTTTGTAAATATTACTTATAACATATACAAATATTAAAACTAGAATAAAATAATAACTAAAATGTAAAAATAAAATAATATACTAAAATACGTAGATGAATATAGAATACATATATCTATATAATATATATCTATATTTAATTAAATGTAGACATCATATCAAAAAATATAATAAAAATGTATTTAATTACTTAAAAATGAGATAAAATTATATACAATAAGAAAATGAATTAAGAAAATAAAAAATACAAAATAAAAATAATTATTTAGAATATATTTGAATATATACACCCCTGAAAACTAACTTGTAATAAATAAATTCAATAAATAAAAAAATCGGAATAAAATACTTTAGAAAATAACAAATATTTTTTGTTTTGTAACTTTGTTTTAATAAAACCATTTACTATTATTATGTATTTTCCAATATTTTTAGAGAAGGGTTTTTCCTTGTCGGTCCATGTGGACCAACCAGGTGGAGTCGACAATGACCGCGGTCAACTATCTGACTAGTCCCTGTAGCTCTGGCATACCTAGCGTCGACACATTTTCCCTCGATATTTTTCCCGAATCTTGCATCATTTTTGGTCGATTTCTTCTTCTATTTTTACCTTGATTTTCCCTCTTACATGTGCATGTATTTCCTTGGGCATTGCATCGTTGCATTGAGTTAACCACCTTGTTCTTCCCAACCATTTCGCAACTGTAAAAAACCGAGCTGCCATCTTCCCTTCATTTTTGAATCTCCTTTCAGTCGTGTTTTCTCCTCCAATTTGCACTCAAGGTCCCAACGAGGGTGACAGCCTCCTCGCCCAGCTTTTTGGTTGATCGAAGACTAGCCTAGGGTAGTGTTCCACCATCTTTGGTGAGCATCATCGTGGTGAGGTCATCTCCTGGACTTCGGCTAGTTTATTACTTTTTAGATTAGTTTTAATCCTACGTTTGATTTCATGCCTTGATTGTAGCTTTTAATTGCATTGTTTAGTGTTAATAACCACCATCTTAGTTTGCCAGAGCGGACCCGTTCCACGACCTGCATTCCATCTCCATTTCACTCCCTCACCGCTTCTTGTCTCTCCGCCGCGCTCCATCCAACCTGCTCCTCCTTAGAGCAGGATTCCGGTGCTCCTCCTCCCTACTTCTCTAGAGCATCCACCATCACACCCCATCTGTCGTTCATTGCCATCAATAAACTCCACAAGATCCCCCTTGTTGCTTGTGCGCTCTTCCTGCAGGTATTGGTGGGTCAAAGGACCCTACATGGGTCAATTTTGTGTTCAACATAGATACATGGAGATCGTCATTTTTAATGAGCTCGTCAACCATCATTGGAGTTCCTGGACCCCTTCTGAAGCATTCATCCAAAGCAAAGGAGCCCAAGCTCCATTTTATCCTCGCTCCAGGGCTCCAGGTTGTCGAAGGACTGCAATACTGCCGGTCGAAGTTCATCAGGGCATGTTTCTCCACTGTTCTTCCACCATCATCTAGAATTGTCCGATCGACCTTTGTTCTTCACGAGCTACAGTAGACGTTCGACCACCTCGAGCATCCGCAGTTCGGTCCTTATCAGGGATCTGATCTGGAGCGTTGGGCGTGAACTGTCATTGTCTCACCAAGGTGCAATACGTGTCTTAGTGGATCGCGCATCAC
The DNA here is from genome assembly GCA_037367405.1 of Ottelia alismoides. Lineage (NCBI taxonomy): Eukaryota > Viridiplantae > Streptophyta > Magnoliopsida > Alismatales > Hydrocharitaceae > Ottelia > Ottelia alismoides. The sequence goes on along the minus strand of JAZKJV010003001.1, from coordinate 48,186 downwards.
CGTCCATTCGTACCTTTAGATGGGTATTTGGCATCTTCAACCCAGCAAAAATTTTCTAATATTTAATCCACAAACTTTCATTGGTCATTGTTTTATTTTTGGAAAATTACAAAAGACCCTCTAACTTATTTTATTTGCAAAGTAGTTCACGCCAGCTCACCTCATGTGCGGCCCCACATGAGGTAGGCATTTTGCATGCAGGCTCCTGTGACTTTTGTATTTCGTTTGGGCCAAGGAATTTTAATATTAGTTATATGCTTTTGTGTAAATTGTTTGTTCACCCCTGTGCTTTAATTATATACATATCCGCCCCTGCTAGTTCATATATTTTACTGATTTGATCTATTTATTAAATATAACATTTGTGTTCCAAAACTCACCAAAAAAATGGGGTTAAGCTCCTGTTGCAATTTATTTTCACACCATATTTTTAGATCTGTAATTTAGATTTTTTGTATTTTAAAAAATCAAAAAGAGCACAAATACTCCATGCTTGGCTTTAAAACCATAAAATTATAAAATCATCTTGAAAAACTCCCAAAAATATTTTTTTATCTAAGTATTTTTAACTTTCAGATCAAATTTTTAAAAAAATAGAAAAAGAAAAACCTTTAAAAATCAAAAAGCCCCAAAATCCTTTATAAAAATAAAAAAATAAAAAAATCTCCTAAAATATTGATTTCTTTTTCATAATTTTCATTATATAATTATTTATGTATTAAAATTGATTTGGAAAATTTTGAATATTATTTGATATTTTTAATTTCCATTTTAGTTCTACCTTTTTAATTAATATTTCATTTGGGACATCTTAATCATTAAAAATCCATAAAAATAGTAAAAATCCTTAAAAATTTACAACAATAGTGAAAATTATTTAAAACCCAAAAATATTTTATTCAACATTTTTTCTTTATTTTTAGTTGTATATGTATCTATATTATCCTATATTGTATATATAGTCTTATATATTATTATATGTCTTTTATAAAAAGAAGAAGAAATTAAAAATAAAAAAAATAAAAAATGAAATAAAAACTATATAAAATTTAAAACTATTAACAAATATACAAACTAAAAAATTCAAAATTAAATACCCAAATAAATACATAGACAACAAGAAGCACACAATTTTGCATTTATTTGCACATTTCTCCCATTTTCTCCTTGTGTTTGACCTCTACATACTTGCACACTATACTCATCTGTTGTAGAGTTATAATAAATTTTAACTCAAGAAATTTTGCTTTTCATTGCTTAATTCTTATTGTGGGTTAATTGTTGTTTTTCTGGAATTTCGTGAGCAGTCGCTTCAACGACATTGTAGTTCTCGCCTTGTGTAGACTACTTTTGACCGTCATAAAATCTCTGTCATCAATATGAGGGTATGGGTAATGTATATGGGAATCCATTGTATAATGTCGGTAGCTGATGAATCTTCTATTGATCATCACTATACTCTTTAATTATCTTCTAAGAATCACTAACTTAATCCGAATCTTCATTAATTCAACATTATTAAAATCTGACCATCTTCCTGTAATTAACCCTATTTATTGTATAAACATTAACCCCTTTATTTCTTGATTTTATCTCTTATAAAAATTCCAAAAAAAATAGATAAATATTATATATATTTATTTTTGGTGTTAGAAAGGAATTAAAAATATAAAAAATAACAAAACCATTAAAAAAATCAATGTTTTTATCTATTAAAATAATTCCAAAAATAATGCCTTGTATATTTGATCTCTTTTGACTTTGTGGTCAACATTAAACTTGTAGATCTCATCGAGATCTACAACTTTCATTTTTCACTTATTGCTAATTCCTCCTTCTTTTATTTCTTTTCTAATTTCTCTTTATTTTCCAATGGTCACTACTTGTTTTCCACCTCCAGCTCATTCCCCATAAAGTGTTACACCATGCTCCGATGTGCCCCCTTCCATTTTTAACATCCATCTCAGATTGCCTTCACCCGATCAAACACCAACCCTCCATAGCCATTACTCTCGTCCTCTTCATGCGACCTTCAATAGCCCCTGAACTCCACTCTAGGGCTGCTCACGATCGTTTCAAACATCACATTCCACCATCCTGTAATCGACCAAATAGCCTTTAAATCCACCACCTCCATCGTTTTTTCACTCCGTCAACCAATACATGAAGCTTATCTCTAGCCATCTTCCTCTCCCCGTGACAAGGGGGAGGTGTAATCAATGAGTGAGAAGGTCGAAACTTCATGATTCGACCCATGGTCTTCTCCGACCATGTCACAGTTGCAAAACCACTTTTGAGCCCCCAAAATCGGTCGGCCAGGTTGAGCGATGATTGGAGCTCAGCACAGACAATTTCTTTCATCTGCATCTTCTTAAATTTTGAGTAAGATTCTCTATCTCGTTTTCTTTCTCGTTTATCCCTTTTTTTGACATCACCCATAACACTTCATCTTCAATTGATCCTTCTCCAAGCTCCGCCACATCTTCATGTACTTCATGAGCCATCTAGATCATTGTTTCCCTTCCTCCATACCCTCCATCACTTCACCCCCTTCCTCCATCCTCACGACAGAGGAACAAGCTAGGCCTCCACCTTCTTCGTCTCCTCCCAGTCCCATTTCACCTCAGCACGCAACCACACACTGCTTCAGTTGTACTTACACTTCTTGCAGGTACATTTATTTCAACGGATGGAGCTTCATAGCATGCTTCATTCTAGAGCAAGTTCTCCAGCAACCCCCCATCGTTGCACTCTCCTGAGTAGCACCTCGACTCCATCAACATCTTAAGAGCTTTTCCCAACATCCAGCTAGCTTCCTCGTCTCTCATATGTTGCAGAAGAGCTTACCCCTCACCGGAATCCCAATATCACCACCACCTTTGTGGCAGAGGGGAAAGCTTCAGATTTAGAAGATACTATTGGATGCCGCCTCCTCGATTACCATCCAATGATCCTTATCCATTCATGTCGCACCACCCGCTCTAACTGGCTCGATGGCACTGAGCTGCCTCTGGAGCACCTCGGGCCAACACGTAGCCCGAGGCATCTGCACAAAGCCTCACCCGCCTCCAAACTAGCACGTGCATGTGCGGGCTGAGCTATTTACATTCCAGCCTCGCAAGCTTTCAAGTTTTACAGATAAGTCCTCCCATGCACGTGCTCCTTATGAGCGCGTCTAGGTAATTTGCTAAGATGCCCCACTGCCTTTCATAATTATCAAAAAATGCCACTGCAGATGACCTATTTGCATATTTATCCTTTTTATTCCTCATTTTTTAACCACATTTATGCCCATGCACTCTATTGATGATCATATCTTGAGCATACAAACTCCAATTTAGTTGATTTCAGCCTCATTTTAATGTTTTTTTCTGATCTACATTTTGGCATTATATATTTGGTATTTTGATACCTTATTCTACAGGATAAATTTTAGGTGCTCATTATGTCTACTGCTCCTAATTCTTAATAGCATTATTAGATCTTTAATAAACTTTGATGTGTAATTTGATGATGAAATTGAAATATCCTAATTCTCAATTATTGAACTATTTTAAGTGCGTATTTATTTTACATCCTCATATCATTTTACATCATTTCTACATTGCTAAAAATCAAATAAAAATAGCATACTTTTCATTCACTACATTGATGAGTCGCTAAATACGATAAATAATTCGGGTTCGTTGTGGTACGTGTACTTAGCGATTCAGTCAGAACCGAGAGAAGATCTCCGTGAAGAGTGTCTCGCTTTAATTTATATCTCAGGCAAGTCCGGGGTCGAACACAGGAAGGAAAAGGAACAACTTGGGATTAATTTGAAAACTTAGATCTTGATTTCCAAATGCGATTTTTTATATTTTTTTATGCAAAAACAAATGCAAAATGTGAATGCGGGTGAATTAAGACACTAAGAAAACACATACAAGGCCAAATTAATTTTAATGAGAAATCAATCCAATTTAGCCAAATTATATTTTTCCAGTAAACTTAATCCAATGATGAATGCGAAACATATTTTTTTAGAATTTTCAGGGTTAAAATGCAACAATGAAAAATGCACACTTTTTATTGGTTTTTTCACAATTTATCACACAAACAGTAAGCAAAAATGATGAAAAAATTAATGGAATGAAAACATGATGCAAGGAAGCTACAATAATAATTTTGGAATTTTTTGACCAAATACGAATTTTTTATGGATTTTTTTAATGAAAGCAGAGCAACAGTGAGTAAATAATTTCTAATAAATCCACATTATCAAATTAATCATAATGCGAATTATCTCAAAAAGATTTTTTCATATATAATCTAGGAGACTTGAAATGTCACAAAAATGATGTAAGTGGATTTAATTAAAAATCAATTACTAAAATCGCTCTACAATTTATTTCAGGCACAAGAGAACTCCACTTTAGATGAAATTTGGAAAGTATACCAATCACATATCAAGGCATCATATATAATTTTTGTGGAATTTTTAGAGTAACCGTGTGTGAGATATAAATTTAAGAGTCCAGATAAGGTAAAATATGCAATATTTCAGTTGAACATTTTTAATTAATTACCCACAACTCACAAAAATACAAATAAATTCTCAGATGGTAGATAATAAGTTGCTCAACATAATGGAATTTTTCATAGAATAAAATGAAGTTCAAAAGATGTCCAAATTAATAAGTAAACACGGGGGTCTTTGTGCAAATTAGAAAACATATAAACAATGCAACTATGTACAAGGACCTTTTTACAATTATATAAACAATATAAGAACTTTATACAATTTTTACAATAAAAAAATTTGAAGAAGTTTACCTTCTTCTTCTTCCTTCGTTCTGCAGGGGAACCCAAGGGGGGAGGCCGTGGGCGACCGAAAAGGCAGTTGTCGGCGACGCGAGGCGGCGCTGCTGAGGAGGGGCGGTCGGCGGAGCGCGTGCGGCCGCGGTGTCGTGTGGCGGTGGCGACGGTGCGGGAGGCGCACAGTGGAGGCGGTGCAGGCCGCTAGCGAGGAGGACACCCGTAGGGGCGCGGGCTGCGAGCGCCGCAAAGGGCGACGAGGGGCTGAGGAGGCGCACGGAGTGGGCGGTGCCGGCGATGGCTGTGGGGTGGCGAGGGCGGCACCGCTTGGTGGTGGGGGCGGCGGGTGCGTCGCTGCCTGTGGATGGAGGGGGCGGCGGTGCACTGCTGCCCCATTTTTTTTTGATTTTTTTTAATTTCTTTAGTATGAAAATGCCGCTGTAGTGAACAATTTTTTTAATTTTTTTATTTTTTCTTAAACAGAAAATGAACACATGCAATGGGGAATTTGATCAAATGCAAATATGGTGATGAAGATGATATGGAACAAGTGTGGGTATATGGATGTGGGTGTGATGGTCTAAAAAAAATTGCAAAGTTAAAAATAATGACAAGATGAAATTAAAATTACCTACGATGGAGGGTGTATGGATGGTAATGTGATGTGCTAAAAAAATTGCAAAAATATCAAGATGATAAAATGAGAATAAAATTATCTACGATGAATGCCGTCGCCTATGGAGTGCTCACGAGAGCACGGTCGTCGCTCGAATCACCGGCGAGCGATGAGCTCAAGCAATGCACGGATGCGGCTGCGATGTTGGCCAAAATGCCAACGGATCTCACCGGAGAGAGGGCAGTCGTCGCTCGACCGTTGTTGCGTCGCTGTCACCGATTCAACTCAGGGAACTTGGCTCTCCTCACATAAAGATGGATCAAAGGCAAATTGAGGAGGATGGGATGTATATATAGATGATGAAATGAGAGGTTATTAAAGTGGTGGAATTGAATGGGAAATTGGATTATTAATGGAGTTGAATGGGAAGTTGGGAAAAAATGATGGAATAATGGAGTTGAATTGGTGGTTATTGTAGAGAATGGAAATTAAATAAATAAATGAAATAAAGTTGGCTACTTTAATTACAATAGAATAAAAAAGAAGAAAATAAATAGTGGAGAATTTACAAGGGAAGACAAACAACATATACACATTTTTTTACTTTTCTAATATGTATTTTTTTGTCTTTTTAATAAGAGATATTTACAATGGAAAAATACAATAAAATACTACAATTAAAATACAACACAATCATGATATTTTTTATTTTTAGTAATTATAAAAGATAAAATAAAAAATGAAGAAGGAATGAATATATACATAATATACAATGTACATCTAGGTCCCAAAACCCAACTTTTACAAATGAGCTCCGATTTTAATGAAACCACTTCAGTTGGATAGATAATTTTCTAACTTGAACTTTAAAAGTGAGTTTGGTGAATTTGGAGTTCATACGGAGCGGGAATTTAGCTTGGAAGTTGGTCTTTACGGCTTTTTCCCATTGGGATCTAGGAGCATTTATTTGAGATATAATTTGTTTTGTATTTTTGTATTTTTATATACATGGTTATGAACAAGTTGGAGAAAGAATTAGCCAAAAAGGAGTTGAAATGAAATTACTAAAAATACATTAAGTTTTGGGCTATTTACATGTGAGAAACTCCCTTGATTTTGCGGCTTTTTATTGTTAATTTATTTTGTTCAATCTTATATACAATAATTAGTGCATTTTATTTACAAGAGTCATTTTGTTAATTTATTTATTTTCTGTACATTTAATTGAGAATTTGCTCATGGATTTTGTTAAGATCAATATATTGAGATGATGTATCGTGGATTCATCACCCCCTATACTTAAACTTTGCTAGTACTCGAGCAAATAAAGAATGAATAAGTTGGATTAACCCCTGACTGTGCATGTGAATACAAGACTTGATCCGTTCAAGAACTCTCAGTTTTAGAGATCCTAAAATTCTAAACTGAACCAAGCTCTAGTCAAAAGGTATCCAATTTCCCTAATCATCAGACTCTCTTTGTATACATATATAGTAGGGATATGACTTTAAGTGTTGACCGCAGTTACAAGAGTAGAGTCACAACGTCACCCAAGGTTCCAGTGCAAGAGACTCTCCTAAGGACCCGATCCTCAACACTAGATCCACCGTCTCTTTAGTTGTCAGACTTAAAAGTGTAGATGGAAGGCCAGTTGATGGAGGGCATAGGATTGTGTCATTTCTTCTCTCCCTCTCATTGGAACAAGGATCCTCTCAAGTGCCTTTTTACACAACGCATATTTTTGGTGTTGATCAGTGCGTCCGTCAAGAGAAGTTGGAGCCGTCTGCACTTGTTTTCCTGGGAGTACACCGGGGTGTGCCTTTTTTGAGTACCTATCGTACCTTCTACACCCAGACTTGTAGCATTAACGGTGCAGAGCCCTTTTTGGTGCAATCCCGACTCCTGGTCCTAATAGTGGTGGTCCAAGTGGACACTTTTCAAATGGTTGGGAGCGCTCGCCTTTGGTGGAAGCTCTTTTGATAATTGGCTTTTTGTGGAGTGAGAGCTTTTCTTTGACATTTCATTGATTTGTAGTATTTTTGGCTAGCTCCACTGCTTTTACCAAGAGTTGGCGCACACTGATCAACATTTTTTTATTTTATCACACCCTGGCACATAGGTAAATGTCAAGAGATAGTACAAGAACCATGTTCTCATACTGGCTAAAGATGCTGACACTCAGGTTTCATGAAGCCTTCATTGATTTTATCCCATCCTCGAGCATCATCAAATCAAGTCCAAACTCAAATCCCTCATCCCAAATCCTCAAGTGAAATTTCAACTCATCTCATCATAACTGCAGTCGTGTATGTAAGGTGCTGATCATATTCTTAAGGTAGAGACTAAGCATGCAATATAGCACACAAATCTTTCAAACTAGGGAAATGTGAATAATTAAGTCCAAGACCCTAATGACTAAGGCTGATTAACTCAAAATCTCAAGAGCTCATAAACCAAGTGTTCTTGAACATTACCAATCTTGTGTGAAAGTGAATGTGTCAAGGGTTAAACCAACTTATTAGTTAGTGTGTTTTTTTAGAGAGTTTAAAAAAGTTTTTTTTCAAAAGTGTTGTTTTTTTTGCAAAAAGATAAGTAAATAAAAAAGGATTTTTTTAAAGAGGATTTTTTTGAAAAGTTTTTTTAAGAGATTTTTTTTGAAAAAGTTTTTTTACCCACCCCATAATTATTGTATAATATATACAAAAATACGTGAAAGTACGAGCTATGGGTAAAGTATATATGTAATATATACACGCCCCCCTATACTTAGCATGTGCTATGTCCTCATGGCACAAGAAGCGAGAAAAAGACATAGCTCGTGCTAAGCGTAGGATGGCTAAAATAATAAACAATATAGAAGTCGATCCGCCCCCCCTATACTTAGGCTCTGGACAACCTAAGTGTAGAAGAAGAGCAAAAATGGGGCGGATGAGGTCAAGAGGAGAAATGGATGAGTATGTACACACGGCGGGCATCAGCTCCCCCTATACTTAGGCTCTTGGTAAGCCTAAGTATAGGACAAGAGTAAGTGTGAGAACTGATGTGATCTGGAGAATATACAAAGATGGGAGAATGTACAAGAGTGATTGAATCTTCTAAGATGTTGAATCTTGATGTTGCATCTTCATGACGAGTAATAAGATGTATCTGCTCTGTGCTCACTCTGTATGAAGTTGATGACCTCGACTTGGACTAACTGCTCTTTCGAATCAACAAAATGCTTCAACAGTTGTCGATTCACCACATGAGATTGTGCACCATCTGTGAGATCAGCTATCTCTACACTTCCATTCTCGTGCACTTTCTTAACAACAAAGGGACCCGTCCATTTAGATTTGAGCTTCCCATGGAACATCTTCAACCTGGCATTTAACAACCATACCTTTTGTCCAGGGACAAAGTCTTTGCACCTAATGTGCTGATCATGCCATCTCTTTACTTTGTCCTTATAAATCAAACTGTTGTCAAATGCCCTGTTTCGGATTTCCACAAGCTCGTTCAAGTTCAAGTCTCGACAAAGCTTCCCTAGGTGACAACTTCAATTGATCCTCTTAATTGCCCATTCGGATTTATGAATCAACTCTGCGGGCAAATGGCATGGCTTGCCATAGATCATTCTAAATGGTGAAGTACCCAATGGTGTCTTGTAGGCTGTCCTATAGGCCCACAGAACTTGGTCCAAGAGCTGAGACCAGTTCTTCCTATCGGGACGAACCAATTTCTGCAAAATACTCTTCACCTCTCTGTTTGAAACCTCTGCCATGTCGTTGGACTGTGGGTGGTAAGGACTAGTAACTCTATGCTCAAATCCATAGTCCTTAGCTAAAGATCTCATATCTCGGTTCACAAAATGGCTACCCGCATCAGATATCAAAACTGTTGGCACCCCAAACCTAGCAATAATATGATCTCTCACAAACTTACAGACAGTCTTGCTGTCTGCGGTTCGGGTTGGGATAGCCTCCACCCACCTGAATAAATAGTCAACCGCCAACAATATGTACTCACGTCCTTGGCTGTTGGGAAAGGGACCCATAAAATCTATGCCCCATGCATCAAAAACATCACAAATAATCATCGGTTGCATGGGCATCTCATCTCCTTGTCCAACTGTCCCTCCCATCCTTTGACAGATAGGGCACGACCGTACAAAATCAATAGCATCTCTAAACAAGGTCGGCCAATACAATCCACATTGAAGTACTTTGTGAGCGGTTCTCTTTCCCGAATGGTGTCCTCCAGCCTCAAGTGAATGACAATATGTGAGGACACTCTGGTATTCCTCCTGAGGAATACACCTTCTCCAAACACAATCCGGTCCTTCGAAGAAAAGGAAAGGATCGTCCCAGTGGTATCTCCTCGAATCTGACTTCAGTCGATCAATGCTGCTCCTAGTCCAACCATGAGGAACCTGCTTGGAGACAAGATAGTTCACCATGTTGGCATACCACGGGAGTGAATCAATAACACAAATTGACTCATCTGGGAAGGTCTCTCTAATCCGCTCAAAATCAGGAGAATCCTTAAGTTCAATCCGAGAAAGGTGATCAACCACAACATTCTTCACTCCAGGTTTATCCTTTATCTCCAAATCAAATTCCTGGAGGAGTAAAATCCACCTAAGAAGACGCGCCTTCGCGTCCTTCTTTTCCATTAAATATCGAATGGCTATGTGATCTGTATAAATTGTCACCTTAGAGCCCAAAATATGTGATCTGAACTTCTCCAGGGCCCATACTACCGCGAGCATTTCCTTTTCAGTCACTGTATAATTTTTCTGTGTAGGATCTAAAACTTTGCTCGCATAATGAATCGCAAATGGAATCCGCTCTCGCTGTTGTCCTAACACAGCTCCTATAGCAAAATCTGAATCATCAGTCATGATCTCAAAGGGGAGAGACCAATCAGGAGCTTGTAGGATCGGCGAGGCACAAATCTTCCTCTTCAAGAGCTCAAAGGCCTCCATACACCTGTGATCTACAATGAATTCTGTGTCTTTCCCTAAGAGCTCAGTCAGTGGGCGGGCGATCTTTGAAAAATCCTGAATGAATCTTCTATAGAATCCAACATGCCCTAAGAATGACCACACTGACTTCACGTTGGTAGGTGGATCGAGTTTCTTGATCACCTCCACCTTGGCAGGATCAACCTCCATTTCCCTTTTGGAGATGACATTCCCCAACACGATACCATCCGTCACCATAAAGTGACTCTTCTCCTAGGAGAGTACCAGATTCACCTCTCTACACCTCGTGAGGACTCGGTCCAAGTGCGCTAAACATGTATCAAAAGAATCACCATGAACCGAGAAGTCATCCATGAATACTTCCAGGAAATCTCCCACCATCTCGGCAAATATGGCTATCATGCACCGCTGAAATGTGCCCGGGGCATTGCAGAGCCCGAATGGCATGCGCCTGAAAGCATAAGTGTCGAATGGACAAGTAAATGTGGTCTTTTCCTGGTCCTCAGTGGCAATGGCCACCTGGTTGTAGCCTGAGTACCCATCAAGAAAACAGAAGAACTCTTTCTTTGCTAGTCTCTCCAAGATCTGATCAATAAAAGGCAAGGGAAAGTGATATTTCTTGGTCGTAGCATTCAGACGCTTGTAGTCAACACAGACACGCCACGACGTAGGTACTCGTGTCGCGATCTCTACCCCCTTCTCGTTGGTGACCATCTGAATTCCCGACTTCTTCGGGACAGCATGAAGTGGGGCCACCCAGTTGGAGTCAGAAATAGGGTATATAAACCCTGCTTTGCACCATTTCTCAATTTCCTTCTTCACTACTTCCCGTAGATTAGGGTTAAGTCTCCTTTGGAACTCACGGGAAGGTCTTACATTATCCTCAGTAAAAATGTGGTGCGAGCAGAGAGCGGTGTTGATCCCCACGAGATCCGACACTGTCCAGCCTATCGCTTTGCGGTTCCTCTCTAAGACCTCTAACAACCTAGACTCCTGTTCTAAAGTCAAGTCTGAGCTAATGATGACAGGATATCTCTCTTTGGGTCCCGCAAGAAAGGCATACTTGAGTGTAGGAGGTAGTGATTTCAGTTCTGGCAATGTGGAATCATCAAGCAGATCTGGCTGAACCGAATCTGAATCTGGTTCTGTGCTGCATAAAGGCGGGCTAAGCTGAGTAGTACTCGCCACCAAATCAGAAGTATCGGGAGTCGGATCGCCAAAGAAACGCGGTAGTTCGGCGAAAGCCGCGTCCGACTCATCATCTATATCCCATGATCGTTCTGAAGGGAATGGAACTGACAGATCCAGATGGATCTCTGTGTCATCTTGGGAATAGGTAGATGCATCTCTCACAAGATCAGACAACACCTGGCAAACTGCATCATCCACTATACCCTTTCCAGATGAAAGGCACTCGCTCTGTCCTGAAGGAATCTGTCCCCAAATCCCAACTGTGGTAATCATACTGCAATTTGCCTCTGAAGATGAGTACCCTGTGCTACTCTCTGAATCAGGTCGCTGACACTTGGTTTGCTTCATCTCAAGGTTCACTTCTCCGCCTGGAGAACGGAACTTCATCATTCCCGTACCATAATCGAAAGCTGCGCCTACAGTCCTAAGGAAGGGCCGCCCAAGAATGATCTGAGATTCTCTCCAATGATTGGGGGTCTCCATGTTCAAGACTGTGAAGTCAACCTGATAGTTCTGCCCCTCAATCCAGATAACTACGTTCTTCACTTCTCCCTTAGGTCTCTTCACTGAATGATCTGCAAATTGGAGTAAAGCTCTAGATTTGCGAAGTGGTCCCAACTCCAATTTCTGATATAATGCTAAGGGAAGTAAGTTGATTGAAGAACAGTTATCTAAGAGTGTGCGTGCAAACGCAATGTCGTCAATACGACTCTCCACATAGTGAGCACCCATGTCTCTCTTTTTCTTTGGCAAAGTTTGATTCTTGAGATAATAGGTTGTGGCTACCGATAAGACATGTGTCTTTATATTTCGGTTATCTTTCTTCCTGCTAACCCTTGTAGGTGTGCATCTCACCTTAAGGTATTTTTGGAAGGCAGGATGGTTAGCCACATATTCATCAAATGGCACCTTGATTGTGATATTCTCTTTACAAAATCGTGCCATATCGGGGTCATCTTTCTGAATCTTTTTGATGCACTTTCCTACCGGAAGAGCACGGGGGAAAGGGATGGAAGCTAGAGAAACTGAAGATGAAGAGTCTGAATCATGAACTGAAAGATTATTCTTGGCATTAACGGATACAGAGTTCTTCACACATATATCTTTTTGATGCAACATGGGATCGAAATCAAAACTATCTACTACAGGTTGTGGAATAGAAGCTGGAGTGGTATCAACCACAATCGGAGATGCAAGGTCCTCCGTAGACTCAGAAGTGTATCCATGCTGTCGATGTTGCATATGTGCTCTCCTTCTCCTCTCGGCTCCCTGAGTAGAAATCCTCGAATGATGCTGATGGGGCTCTGAAATATGATGCCTCTCCTCCTCGTCCTCTGAATAATCCTCAGGTAGAGATTTAGAGATGCCCCTCCTTGTATCCCTCGTCTGGTCAGGTACAATCACGGTCCTTCCGCTCCTGAGTGACATGTGGTTAGCCTCGTCACACGAAAGAATCTTATGCTCAGATCTATGAGATGCTGTATAGTATACCTGACTAAAGTGCTGCTGAGAACTAGATCTGTTCAGGCTATTGGGGTTAGCCTGAACTTGGGCTGGGATAGAGGTAGAGGGTGCAGTCTGCTCGTCTCGCCATTTGGACAGGCGGTTGACATCCACCCGTAAGTCATGAATCTCATTCTTGTAGGAACGTAGCTCGTCGAGTATCTGCTGCTGTGTATCCACGGGACTAGACGAAGAAGGAAGTGGATAAGACTGGGAAGAAGAACGGGAAGACTGGCCCTGCTGGCCAGAGTACCGCCTCTGCAGCTGCTGCTGCTGGGGTTGCGGACCCTGCTGGCCCGCCTGGTAATGGCCCTGTCGGCCATATTGCTGGTACTGCTGCCTCTGCTGCTGGGGTGGCTGGAATCCAGGGCTCTGCTGTGAAGGAGGTGGTGCGGAGGTGAATGCGGTGTTGTGAAAGGTCGGGGGACGCTGGTAGGTCTGTCGGTCTCCCGTACTTCCCTACATGGTAGGGTCCTGAGTATACCATACTCCATTCACCTCCCAAACTGGTGGAGGCTCCTCCTGGACTATCTCTGCTAATGGAGGTGGCTGCTGGAAAGAGTGGGTGTAGGATTGGTCCTGCTCCCACGGCTGGGGTTGTCCTGACACCAACTGCTCCTGAACATGGTGAACTCGGTATACGAGAGCAGATGGTGCAGTGACAGCAGGTATCTTTATCTTAGATACCTTCTCAGTCAACTCCTCCATCTGTTTTGGAAGTTTGGAGACGCTCCGGTCTAACTCATCATTCCTCCTGTCGATCCTCTCGACTACAGTAAGCTTGTCAGCAAGGAGTCCCATGCTAGGTGTTACGTCTTGAGAGAGATCAACTACAACTGATTTTCCCCCTCCAAGTGAGAGTGACCTGGGGGATGGTGTATAGGCCCTGCTGGCCATCTGTGAGAGGCTTCAGCCATCTGCTCGAATACCCTCCAGACGGTATCTGCTCCTCGTGATGTATAGCTGCCTCCACAGGCAGCGCTCACTAAACCCTGCATCTCAGGTTTGAGACCAGTGAAAAATGATTGGACCAAGATGTTATCATTTAGTCCATGACAGGGACACTTCTGCAGGATGTCCTTGAATCTTTCCCAAGCATCACAAAAAGCTTCATGGGGTAATTGGGAAAAACTCGTAATGTGCGTCCTCATCATGTTAGTTCTACTCAAAGGGTAGAACTTCTTCAAAAACAGGTCCTTGAACTGGGCATATGTGGTGACGGCGATCCCAAGATTCTTTACCCAGTAATCAGCTTTGCCACCCAAGGCAAATGGAAGGGCTTTGAGCCTAATATAATCTTGACTAACATTTTGATGTTTGAGGTTAGCGCAGATGAGCTCAAAGTCCCTTAGGAATGCATATGGTTCCTTAGAAGCATTCCCATCAAAGTGTGGCAACAGGTTCAGAAAATGCGGCTTTAATTCAAAATCAACCTCGGGTTCGGCCGGACTCAAGTAGTTCCGAATTTGATATTGTCCGGGGTTATACGCCGCATCCATTGGTGGTTGGACCCCAACATTCAACTGTCCTAACTGAGCTCTGAGAAGTGCATGTTGCTGCTCAGATGCAGCTAATCTGGTAAGTATCATTCTCATTGGGTCTTCATTGTTCTCTTCTTCCTCTTGTTTCTTCTTTGGAGGCATTTTACTTGTGTCTTCTATATGGCCAGAATCAGCAAGGTGTGCTTGATTAGAAGAGGATTTATAAATCAAGGTATTCTCATCGAGGCGAATGTCTTCCTCGGTGAGGTGGGAAGAGAGAAAGGGAATGGTTTGAGAGTAACCATCCTGAGAGTGAGTGATCCTGGGCTCAAGAGGGTCATGAGTCCAGGTTGGTCCACGTTGCGCATGGACCTGTGAAGACATACTTCTTGGAGGGTTCAACGGGAAATTCGCAAAGTCCGAATAATTATCCCCCCCAATCAGTCATCTTCGATGTCAAAAAGAACCGATTTAGAACACGATATTTCAATGAGGTGCTAGCTCTACGGTGCACGTAAATGTGCGGAGTAAACTCACACAATAAAAAGCAATTCAAACCCTCAATTTCACCAACTCAACATATGATGACCGTAAGAGTTCGGCCGAATTATCTTGTCAATTTTAGTTGGTGAGAAATACAATCTTGGAAAGATTAACGAGCTGTTAGGTGACCGTATTTTCCTACAGACTGACTCGGTTCTTACGACTAGTTTGGTCTACTTTCAGCCAGTATAGGAGTAAGTACAAGCCGAAGCCCGTTCCTTGAGAACTAAAGCGCCCTCTAAACCTCCCACTCTGCTAAGGAAGTCCGGACCGTATAAATACGGCTACCCGTATTCCTCACTGAAAAGTAGCTAATCATCTGAAAATAAAGAACCAGTAGTAAGTAAGAAATCCAAACTTGGCTCTATCCTAGGGTCGTCTCTCTCTCACTTGCAAGTAAAACAAACAATGAGGGCTTTATGCACCTGAGAACAGGGGTTCTTTTTATTCCAATTTTTTTAAATCGACCTGCTCAATTCAGTCCCAATTTTAAAGTTAGGTTATCACTTGAAATTTATGTGAACACACAAGCATGTCTACCGTTCAGTCCCAATTTTCTTTTGACCTTAAGTTATAAAACAAGAGGGGAATCGGAAATCAGAATGCAAACGAGAAACTATGATGCATGCTCAGAAGAAGGTATACTTATAGTGAATCCCAGCACTCTCCATGCGTTATGCAAAACTGAATTTGTAAATATTACACTAAATGCATGCAGATCGAGAAAACCGCACCTAAACAGTATACTATTAGCGGGGAAGAATTTATTTAATTTTGAGCTAAGTAGTACGTGTCTATGTGCGTCTCATTATGAATCTTATAAGATAGTGAATCTTCTAAGATTTGTGTGGCCTAACTTATGATGGGCACAAACAAATTTGATGCTAAACTACCGTGTGCCTAATCCATAAATTCGCCACTCAAGTCGAGCCCCACCCTCACCGGAGAGTGAAACAGGTCTCGACACACCACAAATAAAGTCCAAGTCTTTTTACACACACGAGCTCTCAAACAAGAGCCGCTATAAAGGAGCAAGCTAAATAATTACAAAAAATTTTACAAAAATTCTCTCGAAATAAATAATTTCTCTTTCTCTTCAGCAGTCGGCGCGCGTCGCGTCCGTCAACCTCCGATGCACTCCAAGTTCACCGGGCCCTCGCAAGGAAAATGAGATTTATTTTAGAGAGATAAAAACACAATATATACAAAAATAATTACGAGGAAAATAGATTAATTACAAGTGGCTCGGGGGTCAGACTACCCGAGTAAGTGAAATCTAAATCCAAATTTTTAAACTAATCCCTAAGTCGTTTGCCTCCCCGGCAACGGCGCCATCTGACGAGTCGCTAAATACGATAAATAATTCAGGTTCGTTGTGCTACGTGTACTTAGCGATTCAGTCAGAACCGAGAGAAGATCTCCGTGAAGAGTGTCTCGGCTTTAATTTATATCCCGGGCAAGTCCGGGGTCGAACACAGGGAGGCAAAGGAACAACTTGGGATTAATTTGAAAACTTAGATCTCGATTTCTAAATGCGATTTTTTATATTTTTTAATGCAAAAACAAATGCAAAATGTGAATGCGGGTGAATTAAGACACTAAGAAAACACAAACAAGGCCAAATTAATTTTAATGAGAAATTAATCCAATTTAGACAAATTATATTTTCCCAGTAAACTTAATCTAATGATGAATGCAAAATATATTTTTTTAGAATTTTCAGGATTAAAATGCAACAATGAAAAATGCACACTTTTATGGGTTTTTTCGCAATTTATCACACAAACAGTAAGCAAAAATAATGAAAAAATTACTGGAATGAAAACATGATGCAAGGAAGCTATATAAAATGTTAATTTTATTATAGAAAATAGAGTAATAATTTTGGAATTTTTTGACCAAATATGAATTTTTTATGGATTTTTTTAATGAAAACAGAGCGACAGTGAGTAAATAATTTCTAATAAATCCACATTATCAAATAATCATAATACGAATTATCTCAAAAAGATATTTTCATATATAATCTAGGAGACTTGAAATGTCGCAAAAATAATGTACGTGGATTTAATTAAAAATCAATTACTAAAATCGCTCTACAATTTATTTCAGGCACAAGAGAACTCCACTTTAGATGAAATTTGGAAAGTATACCAATCACATATGAAGGCATCACATATAATTTTTGTGGAATTTTTAGAGCAATCGTGTGTGAGATATAAATTTAAGAGTCCAGATAAGGTAAAACATGCAATATTTCAGTTGAATATTTTTAATTAATTACCCACAACTCACAAAAATACAAATAAATATTCAGATGGTAGATAATAAGTTGCTCAACATAATGGAATTTTTCATTGAATAAAATGAAGTTCAAAAGATGTCCAAATTAATAAGTAAACACGGGGGTCTTTGTGCAAATTAGAAAACAATATATACAATGCAACTACGTACATGGACCTTTTTACAATTATATAAACAATATAAGAACTTTACTCAATTTTTACAATAAAAAATTTTGAAGAAGTTTACCGTCTTCTTCTTCCTTCGTTCTGCAGGGGAACCCAACGGGGGAGGCCATGGGCGGCCGAAAAGGCAGTGGTGGGTGGCGCCGCTGAGGAGGGGCGGTCGGCGGAGCACGTGTGGCCGCGGTGTCGTGTGGCGGTGGTGATGGTACGGGAGGCGCATAGTGGAGGCGGAGCAGGCCGCTAGCGAGGAGGACACCCGCAGGGGCGCGGGCTGCGAGCGCCGCAAAGGGCGGCGAGGGGATGAGGAGGCACGCGGAGTGGGCGATGCCGGCAATGGTTGTGGGGCGGTGCGGGCGACGCCGCTTGGTGGTGGGGGCGGCGGGTGCGCCGCTGCCCGTGGATGGAGGGGGTGGCAGTGCACTGCTGCCCCATTTTTTTTAATTTTTTAGTATGAAAATGCTGCTGTAGTGAACAATTTTTTTTAATTTTTTTATTTTTTTCTTAAACAGAAAATGAACACATGCAATGGGGAATTTGATCAAATGCAAATATGGTGGTGAAGATGATATGCAACAAATGTGGGTATATGGATGTGGGTGTGATGGTCTAAAAAATTTGCAAAGTTAAAAATAATGACTAGATGAAACCAAAATTACCTACGATGGAGGGTGTATGGATGGTAATGTGATGTGCTAAAAAAATTGCAAAAGTCACAAGATGATAAAATGAGAATAAAATTACCTACGATGAATGTCGTCGCCTACGGAGTGCTCACGAGAGCACAGTACTCGCTCGAATCGCCGGCGAGCGATGAGCTCAAGCAATGCGCGGATGCGGCTGCGATGTTGGCCAAAATGCCAACGGATCTCACCGGAGAGAGGGCTGTCGTCGCTCGACCGTTGTTGCGTCGCTGTCACCGATTCAACTCAGGGAACTTGGCTCTCCTCACATAAAGATGGATCAAAGGTAATTGAGGAGGATGGGATGTATATATAGATGATGAAATGAGAGGTTATTCAAGTGGTGGAGTTGAATGGGAAGTTGGATTATTAATGGAGTTGAATGGGAAGTTGGGAAAAAATGATGGAATAGTGGAGTTGAATTGGTGGTTATTGTAGAGAATGGAAATTAAATAAATAAATGAAATAAAGTTGGCTACTTTAATTACAATAGAATAAAAAAGAAGAAAATAAATAATGGAGAATTTACAAGGGAAGACAAACAACATGTACACATTTTTTTTACTTTTCTAATATGTATTTTTTTTGTCTTTTTAATAAGAGATATTTACAATGGAAAAATACAATAAAATACTACAATTAAAATGCAACACAATCATGATATTTTTTATTTTTAGTAATTATAAAAGATAAAATAAAAAATAAAGAAGGAATGAATATATACATAATATACAATGTACATCTAGGTCCCAAAACCCAACTTTTACAAATGAGCTCTGATTTCAATGAAACCACTTTTTTGGATAGATAATTTTCTAACTTGAACTTTAAAAGTGAGTTTGGTGAATTTGGAGTTCATATGGAGCGGGAATTTATCTTGGAAGTTGGTCTTTACATCTTTTTCCCATTGGGATCTAGGAGCATTTATTTGAGATATAATTTGTTTTGTATTTTTGTATTTTTATATACATGGTTGTGAACAAGTTGGAGAAAGAATTAACCAAAAAGGAGTTGAAATGAAATTATTAAAAATACATTAAGTTTTGGGCTATTTACGTGGGAGAAACTCCCTTGATTTTGCGGCTTTTTATTGTTAATTTATTTTGTTCAATCTTATATACAATAATTAGTTCATTTTATTTACAAGAGTCATTTTTTTAATTTATTTATTTTATGTACATTTAATTGAGAATTTGCTCATGGATTTTGTTAAGATCAATATATTGAGATGGCGAATCGTGGATTCATCATACATGCATGTTTTTGCATGAGTTTCGTATGCATTTTTGTCTGCACTTTGTATGCATTATTTTGTTATGCATGTTGCATTTACATGTGAAAACATATATCAATGAATTTAATCATTCAACTTAAATCGATAATTTCTGATCTGTAGATGAGGAGGCTCATGTCCCTGTTTTCGACCTTGGTAGACTTAACAAGTAAAAATTCTCCACAACATTCAAAGATGGTGGCTTTTGATAGATCATTTTCAATCTTCCTATACTAAAATATATCATTATTAAGTGAGGTAGAAAAAGGTTCATCAAATGGCATTGTTGTCGGGGACATGACTCATCCTTTAATATTTTTTGATTTTATTGTATTATTTTTTAGTTGATCATTTAAAAAATTGGTCTTCTTGTCGTGTCTGCTTTTGCATTATTTTTTGATCAATTTCCTCGATATTTTTACGACTTCTATCTTTTGTGGCAGGGCACATGGATATGGAGGATGCTTGATCTACATGGAGTCATGGAGTTGGGAGCTCCCGATTCGAGGACCCACAAAAGGAACTTAGGATAATTCAAGGATTTTAATTAGCAAGTCATTTCACAGTCATCTTGTATATATTTGTATAATTACATTTTATAGCGGTCCTCATTAGAGGACTTGTGTGTGTATTCAAAGATTTGAACATCGCATGTGGTTTGTAAAGTCCTTTTCATCCTATCCCAGGTGAGGCTTCACTTGAGTGTCCACCTGAGGCAAGGCACACGGCTCTTGGAGCTCACCTTATTTTATATATCATGTGCTTTATCTGTAGGTAGGAGACACATAATTCATGAGACACACATGCGTTGCTTCGCTTAGCCAAACTAAATGATTTTCTTCCACGCTAATAGAAGGTCTCTTTTGATTTACAACATAAGATCTTAATGGAATTAGGACTGGTCCCTAGATGATGCTTGTTTGACTTGTATTCACAATAACTTTAGTGATAACCTAAAGTTAAAACTAGGACTGATAATGCAAGTTGATACAAATAAAAATGGAATAAAAATCACTCTTAGATTATGGGAGAGCAACCCTGGACATTGTACGCAAGATGTTTTGAATGTTGAGAGGTGAGGACGTATCCCTGTGATAGTGCACAAAACCTAGCCTTAAACCCTGTGTAATGAAATTGAATTTTGAATGATCACCAACAAAAAAATAGAAAATCTAAATGATCAATACTTGTTGGTCCTCATATGTGTGTTGGTGAACCAAGGTTATTGCTTGAATGATTGAGACATGGATGTGTATTCTATCCAACCCTCCTATAACCCCAGATGATCCAATCCCCCCCAATCTCCGCAGATTCATCTCTATAAATCCATTCCCATTCTAACCCTGACTAATCACATATTTCCCATCCTTAATTCCACATCGAATACTTAGGCTACTTTTCAACCTAAGTATAGAGGGGACCTTGTACGGTCTCTAAGTACTCACCGTGGGTCCCACTATCCATATTGCATACTCTCTACTTAGGCTATTCTCAGCCTAAGTATAGGGGGAATGGGTCAAGTATATTCTTCCCTCTTCTTGTTCTTCTTATACTATGTATAGGGGGAGCATCTGAGTTAGTTCTTCCATATAACCTTGTATTTAACCTGAGCTATGGCTTCATATCAATTTGTGCTATGAGGTCATAGAGAAAGTTAATTATAGTGGGGTATATCATATATATGATATATATACTTTAGCCATAGCTCATATTTTGAAACTTTTGAAACTTTTTGGGGCTAGAGTATAAGTATTTTTGAACTGATTTTCGTAAAAATATTTTAAATTACTTTGAAAAATTTTGCAAATTGTGTGACATTATTTTGAAAATTGTTAGATAATGGTTTGGAAAATAGGGATTTGACTTTTTTGAAAAATCATTTGAAAAATGTTTTGAAAATCTAGATATTATGTGATATGGTTTGGAAAATGTTTTCAAAAAAATTTTAAAAAATGAGGGACTAATTGAGTTGTTTTTATAATATAGTTCTCTTTATTCAAAACCCCATAAAAGTCTAAAAAATAAAAATTTTCTATAGTAGAAATTCTGACTACTCAGCTTAAAAATGAGTAGTGATTTCTCAGTGAGGGAACTACGTCTCCCTTAGCAGAATGGTAGTGAAAAAAACGTATTTGGCATCATCTTGAAGTAATAAGGGTAGTCGTCTAACAGTTTGAACTTACACCCTTACTGCATAGAAATAGATGCAACTATTCATACAAGCTTCGGCTATTCATTATTTCTCTAAAAAAACAAAAAATGATGAAAAGAAAATTCCATAAAAAGTTGCAAAATTCAAAAATCATAAAAAAACCACTAACTTTGAAGTAGGTGTATTCTCGACACTTTCACTATCACCCAAGTCTTAAGGATTTGAGGACACTTTATTTTTGAGATCTTGAGAGTCTGAGTTAACCTGCCTTAGTCATTAGAATTTAGGCTTAATAATCCACACCTCCTTAGAAAGATTTGAGTTATATTTTGCAGTCTTCATCCCTACCTTTTAAAGAATATGATCAGCACATCACTTTCACAACTACATGATTGATGAGATGAGTTAATTTATCACTTGAGGGACTGGGACAGGGGATTTGAGTTTAGACCCGATCTAATGATACTCGAGGATGGGAGTTAAGGCTTCAAGAAACCTAAGTGTTAGCAAAACCTTAGCTAGTATGCGAACAAGTTCACATGATATCTTTTGATATTGATCTATGTGTCAGGATGTGATGAAACTTAATAAGCTCATTGATCAGTATACGCCAACTCTTGGTAAAAGCATTGGCTCTAGCAAGAAAGAAAGAAATATTAAGAAATATGAAAAGCTCTCTCAATAAAAAGACAATTTCAAAGAGCTTCAATCAAAGGCAAGTGCTCCCAACCATTTCAAAGTGTCCACTTGGACCACAACTATTAGGACCAAGGAGTCAGGCTAGCACCCAAAAAGGGCTCTACATCGTATAGTGATACAAGTTTGGTGTCAAAGGTATCTTAGATACTCAAGAGACACATTCCGGTGTACTCCTAGGAAAACAAGTGTAGACGACTCTGAGCTCTCTTGACAGACATAGTGGTCAACAAAACAAAAATATACATGCGTTGAGTATTAAGGCACTCGAGAGGATCCTTGTTCCAATGTGAGTGAGAGAAGAAATACCCAATCCTATACCGTCCAATATCGATCCTTCCATCTACACTTTCAAGTCTGACAAACTAATAAGACAGTGGTTGAACGCAAGAAAAGACATATTCCCTAGTGTTGAGGATTAGGTCTAAAGGAGAGTCTTATGAATTAGGACCTTGGGTGACATCAGACTCGACTCTCATGATTACAGTACACTAAATGTCATATCCATATATTATATGTACAAACAAAGATTTTGATAATTAGAGAAGTTGGATTCCTTTTGACTAGAGAATAGTTGAGCCCAAAAATTTAGGATCACTAAACTTAAGGATCTTTGATGAATTGAGACTTGAAAATTCGCATACAATGTTAGGAATTAATCCGACTCCTTCATTCCTTAGATGCTCGAGGACGAGCATAGATTAAATATAGGGGTGTAATAAATCTCCGATTGATCATCACTATACTTTTTAGTTATCTACTAAGCATTATTAACTTAACAAATAATCATAAATTCCACATTATTAACATCTGACCATCTTCCTATAATTAACCGTATTTATTGTATAAACATTAACCCCTTTATTTTCTTGTTTTTTATCTCCTATTAGAAATTCCAAAAAATAGAAAAATATTGTATATATATTTTTGGTGTTAAAAAGAAATTAAAAATACAAAAAATAACAAAACCATAAAGATCAGTAATTTTATCTTTTAAAAATACTTCCAAAAATATTTTCTTGTATACTTAGTCTCTTTTGACTTTGTGCTCAACATGAAACTTGTAGATCTCATCGAGATCTACAACTTTCATGTTTTGAGTTTTTGCTAATTCCTCATCCTTTTATTTGTTTTCTAGTTTCTCTTTATTTCCTTTTCTGAATAATATGATTGGGCCACGTAGTTCCCTCTGGACCAACCACGTGGCCGCTCCTCCTTTCGCCACCCACCTGTCTCTAGAACCCTTGGATCCAGCCCACTTTCTACCATCTCAATTTCCCATCTCCCTCCATCTCTCAACCTTCAGATCTTCCTCCCCAGCTCAATCTAGACTGCCCCCTAGTGCCCTAACCCCACCCGCATGATCGCCTCCCATCACTACAAAAAAAGCCGGGATTGGCGTGCACATAAAGGCTCGTAATGTGCATGCCTAGTGTTATTGAAAATGACTAACTAATGTTATTCACAAGTTATACCTAATGTTAATCAAAAGTTATACATGATGTTAATTATTTAAGCACAAATATACAACATCATTGCAATATATTCCTATATCTTAATTTTAATCATTTTAAGAAAATTAACAATACTAACTAGCCTAGATGTTGTGAGGGACATTTTATCATGTATATTTTACAAAGTCTAAACCTAATCTTGGTTGAGGCATTTTATCGAACACCTACAAGGCATATAATTCTACATATAAATGAGACAACCACAATCGAATTACCAAGATTATAGTGATCCACTCTTATCCTAAACATGTAAAAAACATTTAAATACATCTGTTGTATACACTATATCCAACAAAAAAAATCAAAAAATTGAAACCCTAAACTATCAAAACAAGATAAATTTCTAATGAAATCTTAAAAAATGAGAGAGAGGAGGAAGGATTATACTGAAGAGTAGATGTATATCTACTCGAAACACGAAAACGGTGGGCGTCGGTGTCGGAGCGGAGGGATGGCAGGTTGCCGGAGGGGTGAATTGGGGGGAGGTATTGCATGAGAATGAGGAAGAAAGGGGCAGCCGACGTTCTGTTTATGGACCTGGGCGAGCACACTTACGTGCTCGCTCATCCGTCCCCATGTGCTCGCCCAAAATTTCTCAAGTGCTAAAGTTATCCGCGCATAAAATTTCAAGTGGGCGAGCACATATGAGCGAGCACATGTGCTCGTCCAAATTGGCAATCGAGCCGCTCTTCAAAATTCAAACCGACGACCCACGTGGGCGAGCACATGTGCTCTTCTTATGCTCGCCCACAACTGAGCGAGCATATGTGCTCGCCTAGCGGACGCAAATATGTGCACGCCATTCCCACCTTTTTTTAGTGCATCTAGTGGCTCTACTTCTTCCACGTCACCCTTCTTTCCTCACCATTGGATATCGCTCCCAGACTCCATCACCACCATTCGTTCCCTCTCCGCTCCTAACCCTTAGATCAGATCTATCGATCTGATCTGAGCATCCATTCGTGCATTTCTTCTGACCGTTGGATCTCACGATCCAACGATCACTGCTCATCTTCCACCTCCAGCTCATTCCCCCTCAATTGTTACACCTCGTTCCTATGTGCCCCTTCCATTTTTAGCATCCGACTCAGACCTCCTTCGCATGATCCAATGCCAACCCTCCATAGCCATTACTCTCATCCTTTTCACGTGACCTTTAATAGCACTCGAACTCCAGTCTATGGTATCACATAATAGTTTCAAACATCACGCTCTAACATCCTGTAAACAACCAAATTGCCTTGAAATCCATCACCTCCACTGTCATTTCACTCCATCCACTAATACATAAAGCTTTTCCCTAGCCATCTTCCCCTCCCCGTGATAAGGGGAGGTGGAATCGATGAGAAACAATGGTCGAAACTTCATGTGTCGACCCATGGTATTCTGCGACCATGTCATGGAGGCACAGCCGCCGTTGAGCCCTTTGGACTGGTCGACTAAGTTGAACGATGACTGAAGCTCATCACTGGAGCTCGGCCTAGACCAATTCCTGCATCTGCATATTTTTAATTTCGGGTAAGATTCTCTATCTGGTTTTCTTCCTTACTTCTCCCTTTTTATTCACATCGCCCATAATGCTTCATCTCCAATTGATCCCTCTCCAAGCTTCACCACATCTTCATATACTTCATGAGCCATCTAGATCGTTGCCACCCTTCCTCCATACCCTCTAGCACTTCGCCCCTTCCTCCATCCTCATAGCGGAGGAACACGTTAGACCTCCACCTTCTCCATCTCCTCCCAGCCCCATTTCACCTCAGCATGTAACCACACACTTCTTCAGCTATGCTTACGCTTCTTGAAGATACATTTCTTTTAATGGTCGGAGCTGTGGAAAATGCTCCCTTCTAGAGCAACTTCTTTGATGACCCCCATCGTTGCACCGCCCTGAGTACCACCTTGATTCTACCACCATCTCAGGAGCTTCATCCAACGACCAGTTAGCTTCCCCGTCTCTCAGATGTTGCAGAGGAGTTCAGAGGAAGAAGCTACCCCTAGTTGGAGTACCAATATCGCCACCACCTTCGCAGCGGAGTGGAGAGCTCTAGATTTAGCAGATACCATTGGATGGAGACTCCTCAGTTCCCATTCAACGACCCTTATGCGTCCACACCGCTCTGCCCGCTCCAACTGGCTCGGTGGCACCGAGGTGCCTTCGAAGCATCTTCACGGACCCTCACCCACCTCCGAACCTACCCCGCACGTGTAGATCACACATGCGGGCTGAGATATTTGCATTCCAGCCTCACAAGCTTTTGATTTTTGTAGATAGCTCCTCCTAGGTGCGTACTCATCATGAGTACTTCTAGGTAACTTGCAGAGATGCTCTGCTGCCATTCAGAAATTACAGAAATTCTCCTGCAAAGGTCCTATTTGAATATTTATCCTTTTTATTCCTCATATTTTTACTACATTTATGCCCCTAGACTCTATTGATCATATCTTGAGCATACAAACTCTAGTTTAGTTGATTTAAGTCTCATTTTAATTCTTGTTTCATGATTTACATTATGGCATTATTTATTTGATATTTTGACATTCTACATGCTAAATTTTAGGTTCTCATTATGTCTACTACTCCTCATTCTGAATACCATTATTGTATCATTAATAAACTTTGATGCTTAATTTGATGATGAAACTAAATCATACTTAATTGATCAATTATTGAAATATTTTTAGGGTGTATTTGTATCTGTATCCTCATATCATTTTGCATCATTTCCACATTGCTAAAAATTAAATAAAGATGGCTTACTTTTCATTCACTCCATGCTTGTTTTTGCATGAGTTTCATATGCATTTTTGTTTTCACTTTGTTTGCATTAATTCGTGATGCATGTTGCATCTACATATGAAAAGTTATATCAATGAATTTAATCACTCATATTTAATCGAATTTCTGATATATAGATGAGGAGTATCGTGTCCCTATGTTCGACCTAGGTAGACTTATGAAATAAAAATTCTCCACAACATTCAAAGATTATGGTTTTTGATAGATCATTTTCTGCCTTCATATGCTATAATATATCATTATTAAGTAAGTTAGGAAGCCATTCATCAATAACGAAGTACGATTAAAGGAATTTGGTCAGGTCTGTAAGAATTGGGCATGTATAGAGTTAAGCATGTAGGAGGTACAAGGGCATGCAAGTGTGTGAGGACATGGGTATGCATGTAGGTGTATAGGGGCCAATGTGGGCATGAATGTAAGAATGTATGGGTGTATTTGGGCATGTATTCAAGTGTGTGAGGGTTGTAGATATGCATGTAGGTGTGTAAGAGTATACGGTGCAATGTATGGGTCTATTTGGACATGTGTGCAAGTTTGTTAGGAATATGGGTATGCAAATAAGTGTATATGAGGGTATGGGCTATGTATATGTCAATCCATGGTAGAATGTGGGTAGCAAACTACGATTTGAAGAATTTTGTCGGGAATGTAAGCATTGGGTATGTATGGAGTTAAGCATGTAAGATATATTTGGGCATTCAAGTGTGCATGGACCATGGGTATTGATGTTGGTGTGTAGGGAGCAATGTGTGCAGGAATGTAAGAGTATATGGGTGTATTTGGGCATGTATTCAAGTGTGTGAGGATTGTGCATATGATTTTAGGTGTGTAAGAGTGCAAGGTTTAATAAATGGGTACGTTTGACATGTGTGCAAGTATGTGAGGAATATGCCTATGAATATGGGTGTGTGAGGATATGGGCTATGTATATGAAAATCCATTGAAGAATGTGGGTAGGGAAGTACTATTTGATGAATTTGGTCAAGTATGTAAGCATTGGGTATATATGGAGTTAAGCATTTTAGAGGTATTTGGGCATGCAAGTGTGTGATGAATATGTGTATGCATGTAGGTGTGTAGGGAGTAATGTGGGCATGAATATAATAGTGTATGGTTGTATTTGGGCATATATTCTAGTGTGTGAGGATTGTTGGCAGGCATGTTGGTGTGTAGGAATGTATGGTGCAATGTATGGGTTTGTTTGGGCATGTGTGCATGTGTTTGAGGAATATGGATATGCATATAGGTGTGTATGAGGGTATGGGCTATGTATATGGGAATCCATGGTATAATGTGTGTAGTGAAGTACAATTAGAGGAATTTGGTCGGGATATAAGCATTGGGTATGTTTCGAGTTAAGCATATAGGACGTATTTGGGCATGAAAGTTTGTGAGGAATATGGGTAAATGCATGTAGGTGTGCAGGGTGTAATGTGAGCATGAATGAAAAAGTGTATGGGTGTATTTGGGCATGTGTGAGGATTGTCGGTACGCATATAGGTGTGTAAGAGTGTTTGGTACAATGAATGGGTGTGTTTGGGCATGTGTGCAAGTGTGAGAAGAATATGGGTATGCATATGGGTGTGTATGAGTGTATGGCTTAATTAGATGGGAATCTATGGTAGAATGTGGGTAGAAAAGTATTATTTGAGCAATATGGAGGGTATGTAAGCATTGGGTATGTTTGCAGTTAAACATTGTTAGCCATGTAAGCTTGAGGCAAACCATTCCTACAATAAACGTTATTGTAGTATTTTATTAATCAATAAATGTTATTGATTTTTTCACTCCCTATATGAGATTAAATGAATGATTGCACTATAAGGTCCCTCTATACAAATAGGGTTATGTACCATGGCCATCTTAATGATCATACATATGTTGGTTCAATAATTTAATCATAAAGGCTGGTGCTTAGATAAATATCTAAGGGGTTAGATTAAGGACTCATAAAACACTGTCAAATGATTATTAAGAGATGATCTCCAGCCTGAGTAGGAGATGGCAATCCTTTCTCATTAGGTTGATATCTGACTGACCTCTTGATGCATGTCCTCTACATGGGAATAGAGATTTGGAGGTGTTAGATTAGTCAGGTCAAAGAGTTGACTTAAAGAGATCGAGATAACTAAAGTCCTATGTCATATACTATCACCATGTAGGCACACATCCTATGACAGGAGACAAATGTGTTACTATATGTCTAAGTATGTACATTTGGTATACCAATAGGTTGATGACCTAACCAAGGTCTATACACCGACGAGCTGGTGTGATTATTAGGGCATATAAGTAATACGATATCTTAAAGTGATCATACATGTTCACTTATGAACGAGAAGACATGAGCTCACTCATAAGGTATTGGGACCAATAATATTCCATACATGGTCGTCGTGCTTTGGAAGCATGACAAGAATTTGAAGGTATGATATATTCTTTGGAAAGCATATGATTGATACCAACTCCCAGTGACCAAGAATGAGAAACTTGATGATGAAACCCTAAAGTTTATAGTGTAAAATTGATCTATATCTTCGAGCTTATCATAGTTCTTCTAGTATGCAGGATGTACACGTATTAGGAGTATCAGAGGGTGATGTGACCATAAATGATTGTATAACCATGACGCTTCCATTCCGAGGGAGAGATGAAACAGCTCTGCATTTTAGTGACTCCTCTATGTAGAGAAGTAATCTGATCTTGATCCAAGTGTTGGACATTGATTTGAATGAGATTCAGATGTAATGAGAATATTAGATTCACTGCTTTGATTAAATCAAGCATCTATGAGAGGTCCATGAGATATGGATTTGAGATGTGATCTCAATATCCAAGTCACTATATGTGGAACGTACAATCGCCATGTCCTTATCCCCAAGTATCTGCGGAGAAAGTGCATTATTCTTGAAAGAGTTCAGAAATAATTTCATTGTTGAATTATATCTAAGCATTGCAAAATGGATGATTAAATGGGATTTAATTATCATAAATATTGTGAATTTGATTCATATTATTGAATGTATGAGAATGATGATCCAATATAATTATTTGTGATTTAATTATTATGTATATTAATAATGTGGATGGCACTATCCAATTATTCATATATATATATATATATATGTATATATATTATGAATGTGATTTATAATATATTAGAGAGAGACTATTTTGATTTATATTTATTGATTAATTCTTAATGTGAAATGGATTCACATTAGATGATTAATTGAAATATAATTACATTTTGTTTTGGGGGTGTGAATATGATTTACATTTTTCCAATGGCATGATTGAAATATTCACAAGATAATTATGAATTATTTTTGTGAAATAATTTACAACAAATGTTGTTGTAAATATTGGAGATTTCATGAGATAATGTAATCTCATGAGATAATGAGAAGATTGACTCATTCAAACTTAAGATGGAGGACAACCACCAACTTCCATTAGGAGTGGGTGGATGATGAATCCACGATTCATCATCTTACTATATTAATATTAGCAAAATCCCTGAGATAAATCTTATATAAAGGTCTACAAAATCAATAAATTAACAAAATGACTCTTGTAAATAAAATACACTAATTATTGTATATTATATTATACAAAATAAAGTAATAACAAAAGGCCGTAAAATAAAGGAGTTTTCCACCTGCAAATAGCCCAAGACTTCATGTATTTTTAATAATTACAGTTCAACTCCTTTTCGGATAACTCTTTCTCTAACTTGTTTATAAAAATGTATATAAGATATAAAAATATAAAATTCACCTCAAATAAACACTTCTGGATCCCAAAGAGAAAAAAGTTGTGAAGTCCAACTTCCCGGTAAAATTCCCGTTCCGTATGAGTTCCAAATTTATCAAACTCACTTTTAAAGTTTAAGTTAGGAAATTATCTACCCAATGAAGGTGGTTTTTATTAAAATCAAAGCTCATTTGCAAAATTTGAGACCTAGGAGTACATTGTATATAATGTACATATTTCTCTTTTCTCATTTTTATGTTTTATTTTATTTCTAGTATTTTATTTTAGTTTTTTGTAAATATATTTTATTAAAAATGAAAAAAAATATTAAAATTAGAAAAGTATAAGAACATGTACATATTGTTTGTCTCTGTTATCTTTACTTTTATTTTATTTTCTTTTTTAGCCAACTTTTCTTTTTATTTTTTTGTTCTCTCTACTCTAATCTCTCATTCTACCACTCATTCAACTCCACCATCTCTCTAACTCCCATTCTTCTTCTCTGTTTATTCTTCTCTTCATCCTCACTTCCCCCATATGCTATTCTTAGAGAAAAAGGAGAGCTTGGAGTGTTTTGTTGGCGACAACGGCTGAGCATCATTCTCACGTGACGACCTCCTTGAAGCGAGATCCACAGCAACCATCATTGTTGTGTCATGAGCTTTCCATCAAGCTCGCATAGCTTCTCCGATTTTTATTTCGCCAATCGGATTGAGGCCATGACAAAAGTCTAGCGTCACTGCTCCGCAAATTCGGCGAACCATAGGCAAATCCTCTATCTATATCATTTTTATCAAACATTTATTTTTTGTGTCTTGTTCATCTTCAAATTCCTCCACTTCCTCTATTTTACCATGATAGGAATATAGCTCTATCATTTTTATCAAACATTTATTTTTTGTGTCTTGTTAATCTTCAAATTCCATCACTTCCTCTATTTCACCATCACCACCTTTGTTTCATTCTTTATTTAAGAAAAGTAAAAAAATAAAAAAATTAGAATCACAGTCAAAATAAAAAAATAAAAAATAAAAACGGACACAGCAGGTGGTCGACCCACCCCCCACCACCTGCCACCGCCGCAACACCTCCAGGCACCCACTGTCGCTAGGCCTTCTCCAGCTACACACGGCCCTCTACGCGCCACCTGCATGACCTCTCTCGCGCTGCCCTGCCGGCAGTGACCCGCCCGCGCCACCGGCATCCACCAGCACGTGTGGCACTCAAGCTTTAGCCGCCTGCACATCTGTGTCCCCCCTCCTGCGGCCCTCCGTCATCTAGGTCCAGCCACCAACTATAGCCTTCACCAATGCCGCTCCTCCTTGAATGTAAGCCAGTCAGCCACGCATACCTCTGCCCTCTGGCCACACCTCCCCACCTGGCTGTGTGTCTCCTCCTCCAGCACCGCCTGTTGTTCTCCACCACCCGCGGTGCGACCGTGCACCCTCATCTTCCAAAAGCCATCGCCATCGCCGCCGACCTCCGTGTAGCCTCGGCCAACACCTACTCACACGGGCTGCAGTGCGGTAGCTACCGCCCTCCTTCCCATCGTGCCCTAGCCGCCTACGAAGAAGAAGGTGGTTTCCTTATTTCATTTTTTTATTTTGTAAAAATTACGTTATTTTTATTTGAAGTTTTTACTATTGCAAAGAAGTCCATGTACATAGTTTGTTAGAAAATTTTGTTTTTGGTTATTTGTTATTCCTCCTTTTTTATTATATAGCGGCTTGGTAGATGGCATCGTTGTTGGGGAGGCAAATGGCTTAGGTTTAATTTAGAAAATTAATTTTTGGTTTTCTCTCACTCGAATAGTCTGACCCCGGAGCCATCTTGTAATTAATCCATTTTCTCTTAATTATTTTTTCTGCTCATTTATATATATTTTGTTGTTAATCTCTCTAATATAAATTTCATTTTCCTTATGAGGATCCGGTGGACTTGGAGTGCATCGAAGGTCGACGGATGTGACGTGCACCAACTGCTAAAGATCAAGGAATTTTAAATTTATTTCTAGAGAATTTTTATTTTTGTTAATTTTTGTAATTATTGTGTTGTAATAGTTTAGGTAATTCTCTTTACAACAGCTCTTGTATGAGAGCTCGTGCTTGTATCAGGACTGGACATTTGACCCATTCGTCGTCATGTGGTTGCTTTACATAGAATAGGACTTGCATTTGCAGCTCGTAGAGCATTTTTAATAGGTTAGTTTTATTGCTTATGCATGTAATCTTTTAGGACCACACATCACATTCACGAGATGCACTTAGAACGCAGAGCTATTAGTCCAAAATAAATTGTTCATCACTCCTTAATAGAATTTCCTATCTAGGAACAGTTTTCTCGTATGCATCTTATATAGTATAAAATTTCAATTCTGCATGCAATCCTGCATGTAAAGTGCGAGGATCGCTATAAGTCTTCTAAACCGGGCATGCATCATTGATTTCACTATTTGCATCGATTTTTCTCGACTCCCTTCCCCTTGGTTTTGAAGCTTAGGTTAAAAGGAAATTAGGACTGATCGTTGGGTGTGCGGTGTTTGGTGGATTAACCAAGTGATAATCGAACTTAAAACTGGGACTGCTAATCAGAGTTGACCCAAAAATTTTGAATAAAATTAACACTTGTTTTGGGATAGAAAAACCCTCATTATGCTTGTGTTATTGCGATCATTGAGAGGTGAGGATGCTTCCCTAGGATAGTGCCCAAAACCTACTTTTAATCCTTGCATAATTGGATGTATATCTTGATTTATCACCTACTTAAAATTGAAAAGATAAACAGTCAGACTCTTGCGACCATCACTGTGTTGAGTAGGTGAACTCAGGGTTTGCTCATGTGTTTGTCTGTTGTGTGTTATTCGGTGCACTTTCACACTTTCTTCCTCGACCGGCTTAATTCTCCTATATCTCTTCAAATATGTCAGATTATTGGTCATCATATCTAGGTCACTCTTCTTCGACCATATTCCGATCATCTCCACCCTCTTATTCCTACCCATAACGCCACCTTGACCGTGAAGTCAGAACTCCGACTAACTTCTCCACTTCTTCGTACTTCTCACCTTCCCCACATTCTTACACCTCTGATCAACATCCACCCTGTATTGACTCACCATATTCTCGTCAACTTGCTGGAACCAAGGAACAAATCGAAGAGCAATCAACTACTGATATGAATGATTGTTAGCATCAGTTGCCCCAACAGACCTCATTTTCACCGCAAGTTGGGATCTGACAACAATTGACCTATACACATCCCGAATTGACCTTAGGGTACAATATGGTTGACAAACAGACCAAATGGAGAGACCTGCACTGCATGATCTTCCTGACTTGATTGATCTGAATGATTAAGCCCACATTAACCAACCTTTACATCACCCATTCGGAGAGCTGACATATATAGGAGATTGGATTCATGCGACCAATTTACAGACTCCCTATCTACTGAATCCACCTTATGAGGCCCCGGCCAACATCTGCCTTATAGATGGGTCATACTCAACTTAGCATTACACGCTTGAGTCAAGATGTGTTGAGTATAAAATACCGAGTTCTCAGCAGTATCCTCCAACTGAGCAAACTTCTCTCATTATGTGTCTTAGGAACATATTAGAGGATGACATTTCTAGACCAATCAAGACTCTAGGTATGAAAGTGTATCATGGATTTCGCGGATTGAATTTTGAAAATCTAGAAGACACTGGATTGACACACGTCATATACAACTGGAGTACCTTCTACCTCCCTCTTCTACTAACCACTTTCCCTCCAAATTTGAGTATGTACATTCTTCTATTCTTCCTTCACCTATCAAAAAGACCAAAAAATGAAAAATTCGAAAACACCACAAGATTTGAAAATGGAAAAGACTTGAAAAAAATGGACCCTACAGTTAGGTAAGTGATTGATAGAGAGTTGATTTTTAAGCTTCCCCTAATAATGTTCATTGAGCACTTTCCCGAACTCAAAAGATTTGTGAGAAGTAAATTGATGCCTACAAGGTCGGGCAATAAGAGGACAAGGACTGAGAGACACATAGTGTCTATGGCCACTTCTTTGGTGATAGGGAGAAAAACCAAGAGCCGCAGAGTGAAATGGTTACCTAGGTTTAATTGTGAAATCAAAGACACTACCTTCACCCATGCAAGAATCGATGATGACTCACCGATAAATATCCTCATGACCTCCGTTTTTGTCAAGCTTAAACACGATCTGCCAAAAAGTCAAGAGAGATCGTTCAATTGGCCGATCGATCCATTAAACGGTCGAGAGAAACCATTTTAGTCATCATTACTTTCCAAGTCACTCTACAGCAAGTAGACTTCACGATAATTAACATTGAGCATCGAGGAGAGTTCACCCAGTCTCTAATCATTCTTGGAAAGTCGTTCTTAGCCTTGGCTAAGGCAATTATAGATTGCGAGACTCGGGAGATCGATTTCACTACATTGGAGCACTCCAACCTCACCCAATCTTTGGGGACACACGATATTCTAAGGTAACACGTAAAGTCGCAGACAACCGTGATCTCCGAGAGACAGTTGAGTCCCGTCTCTCTACTACATCTGAGATACCAACCATCCAGACGACCATTGTTTCAGAAACTCCCTACACCTACAAATCACCCACTACTTGCAACACCACCATCGTGACAGCTTCTAGAGAGGACCCACAACTAGAAGATGCCCCTGAGTCAGATACGATCATTTCGGATTTCCTTGACTATTTAGATGATCCAACGCATGAGCCGATAAATGCCAAGCCAACTGAGAGCACTTTGTCATACCAGAGATGTGTGTTGACCCTGCAGGAATATTACAATGCATATGGTGATTCATCTGATGATGTAACTCTAGTTAGCACCTTACACACACCACATCTAGGACCTACACCAAAAGAGACAATTGGGACCAAATTGATCAAGTCTCGATAAAGTGGTTGCCCCATTCTATAGTCGCTCATCTGATAAGAAGAAAAGTATTGATTCCTCGAGGTGTTCCCCCTAACTCCTCAAGACATATTACTCTCCTCCTCCTCCTCTTGATGCATCAGGTTCTAGAAAACAAGCTAAGAAAGTTACCATCGACATACCAGAGAAGGAATTTTCTGAGGAATCCTCATCAGGTCTGGATGAGGTGATCTATATGAGTGAGCTCAGTTCGATTGTTCTTAAGACACATTTGAGCAAGTAGTCATGTGTCGACCCTCGTTAGACGTTCCTTACCCCTCACTATTATTCCTCTGAGGGCGATTCTGACAACGACACATATGTATACTACCCACCCTCTCGCTCCTTCAAGAAGGTCCATCACAAACCTTCTTTATCCTTGTATATTCTCATTCCTCCTTGTATAGATTTTCCATCCTTTATTTCCCTCCCTTCCCATGATTTGCATCACTTGCCCCAGTTTCGAATTATTTTTATTCTGTGGTTATACTTAGGATGACTAGATCCTAAGTATAGGGGGGTGAGTGACCCGAGTTGCTACGTCTCTTATTTTTATCTTCTTTTTGTATATTCTTTCCCACCTTCATCGGTTCCCCAATCTTGTGTTCTCTCCAATACTTAGGTTGACCAAAGCCTAAGTATAGGGGGGCCGATGCCCGTTGTGTATTTTCTAACGCCCTTATATTCTTCTTCTCTTCTATTCTTTTCACATACTTATGCTTAGTATGAGCTATGACTTTTTGTCACCTAGTGCCATGAGGACATAACACATACTATGACATGAGGACATAACTGACGAGTCGCTAAATACGATATATAATTCGGTCACGTTGTAGTACGTGTACTTAACAATTCAGTCAGAACCGAGAAAAGAATCTTCGTGAAGAGTGTCTCGGCTTAATTTATATCCTGGGCTAGTCCGGGGTCGAACACAGGGAGGCAAAGGAACAACTTTGCGGTTAATTTGAAAACTTAGATCTTGATTTCCAAGCGGTATTTTTTTAGATTTTTTAATGTAAAATGAATGCCAAATGCGAATGCGGTTGAATTAAGATACTACGAAAGCATAGAACTTAGCCGAATTAAATCTAATGCGAGATTAATTCAATTAAGCCAAATTATATTTTTTCAGTAAACTTAATCCAATGATGAATGCAAAACATATTTTTTAGAATTTTCAAGGTTAAAATGCAATAATGAAAATGCACACTTTTTATAGGTATTTTCACAATTTTCATACAACCAGTAAGCAAAAATTATGAAAAATTTATTGAAATGAAACCATGATGCAAGAAAGCTATAGTAATAATTTTGGAATTTTTCGACAAAATATGAATTTTTTATGTATTTTTTTAGTGAAAATGGAGTGACAGTAAGTAATTAATTCTTAATTAATCCACGTTATCAAATTAATCAAAGTGCAAATTATATCAAGTAGATATTTGTATGTGGCATACAAGAGACTTGAAATTTCGTAAAAATGATGTACGTGGATTTAATTAAAAATCAAATACTACAATCACTTTACAATTTATTTTAGGCACAAGACAACTCCACCTTGGATGAAATTTGGACAGTATCTCAATCATATATCAAAGCATCAGATCAAATTTTTGTGGAATTTTTGGAGCAACCGTGCGTTAGATATGATTTTAAGAGCACTGATTGGGTAAATATGAAGACTTTCAGTTTGACAATTTTAATTAATTCACAATAACTCACAAAAATACAAATAAATATCCACAACGTAGAGAATTAGTTGCTCAACATGAAAACATTTTTTATTGAATAAAAAGATGTATAAATGAGGTCCAAATTAAAAGTGAAACAAAGGCTTATCAGTGGAAATTGGAAATTAAAAATTACAATGCAAATTATGTTCAGGGACTAGTTTGTAATTACATAAACATGAAAAGATAAACATGTAATTTTTACAATAAAAAAAATAAAGTGAAAAGGACCTTTCTTCTTCCTCTGGACGAATCCAACGGGGAAGGGGACGACCGCGGGCACGCAGCCGCGAGGAGGTGGCGGCGTAGCGTCGGCGGCTGGCGCGGGTGGCGGAGGCACGCACCGGTCGAGGGGCGGTGGCGCGGGGAAGTAGGAGACGGCGGTCGGTGGTGGCGTGGGGAAGGGGGCGGCCACCTGCGGGGGCTGCGGGCGGAAGAGAGACGGTTAACGAGCGGCGAGCGCGCGCGGCCGCTGGCGGCTGTGGTCGACGGGGCCGCACGCGTGGCTGAAGAGGGAGGGGCGGCGACCGGCACCACTGCCCGAGGAGGAAGGGGGGCGGCGGGCCGCTGGCTGCTGCTCCTCCTTTCTTTCTTTCTTTTTCTATTTTTGATTTTTTTTTCTGTGTGAATTTTTTTAATTTTCCATTTTTTTAAAATTTTTTATTTTGATTTCTTAAACACAGAATAAAAGTGGATATGTACAAAAAAAGGGAAAATAAAGGGGATAGTGATGGTATGATGGGGTGAAATGATGAAATACAAGGAAACAAAATAAAGGATATGAGAAGAAATACTTACCTGAGATTCGCCGGATTTGCGGAGCAGCTATGCTGAACTCCTGTCGTCGCTTCGATCCGATTGGCGAAACAAAAATCGGAGAAGCTGAGCGAGCTCGATGGGGAACTCGTGACGCGACAATGGTGGTCGTCGCGGATCTCGCCTGAAGGAGGTCCTCGCTTAAGGAAGATGATAAGCCGCTGTCACCGATACCACGTTCCAAGCTCTCTCCTTTTTCTATAAGAGTGGCGGAGTTGGAGATGAAACCCAATTTCATCATCTTAATTTCCAATTATTAACCCCCTTGCTTAGTTTTGTGTCAATAAAACCCAGTTAAAGTCCTGTAGTTATCAGAGTCTCTAATAAATTAAAAACCACAAAAAAATGGCAAAACAAAATTTCGTGTTATTTTTAACCTTAAAAATAACCTTAAAAATATTTTGTGTCTCTGTTAGACCTTATCTCTAGTTTTGGTCAACATGAAACTTGTAGATCTCATCGAGATATACAACTTTTATGTTTTGAGTTTTCTCAAATTCGACCCCCTAACCCCTCAAAAATCAACTTTTCTCTCCTAATAATCTGATTGGGCCACGTGGCCGTTCTAGGTGAGCCACGTGGCCCGCTTCTCCTTGTCTTATCCGCCCTCGCTCCGAGCCGTTGGATCTTCTCTTGATCCAACGGCCCAGTCCTCTCCATACCCGCTCTTATTCCTGGCCATCCGATCAGCCTCCATCTCTGATCCACGCCGCACGTTCGCGCCTCGTCCTCAGCCTGCCACGTGGTGCGTTTATATCCAATCGATCGCGCCCCTGCCTTTCCATCACAGCCATTGCTTGCGCCTCTCTCGTCAGCCGCTCGATCAACCCTAACTTCTCATCCAAGCCGTCCGCCAGCGCTCACTCCACTGCGCAACACGTGGCCGAATCTTGAGCCTCTGATCGTGCCGTCCCAGATCTAATCACACCCATTCCTTAGCGCCTAAATTCAGACCGTTGGATCTCCTGATCCAACAGCTGAATGTCATCGTCAACCTCCAGGCGACCCTTCTTGCCCACGTTCTCCACTGCGCCAACACCGTCCGCCCTTTCCATTTTACCCGAGTCTCCAGCCACCACCTCCACCATCTGGAAGCTCCACGACCATCGCCAGTCATCCTTTGTCCTCGCCAGCCCTCCATTATCCAACGAATGCCTCTCCAGTCGCCCCATTTCTCCCTCGAAATCCACGCCCTTCACCTCTCCAACCGCCGAGCTCGATCCTTAAATACGCTGCTCCCACCGCCTGCCATCGTTGTCCACCTTTACATGGGGGTTCGCCCAGCCCTCCTCCACCTCCCTATGACAGGGGGAGGTGGCCGGATTGAGCGAAGACGATGAGGCTCCCTGGTGAGATCCTCCGCCGATCAAGGCGGAGCTGTGGCGCCATCGCGACCGCTCGAGCTTCTCTGATTAGCTGCCGGAGTCCAGCGAAGACCCGGGCATCATCACCGATGCCCAGCCCAAGCTCCCGCTCCGCCCAACCTCCGGTAAGTACCCTTCTTCTTCCTTGGTATTTTTTCTTCAATTTCCCTTAAGTATCTAGGACTCTTCCTTTGTCTCCGACCTCCATTGATCATAGTTGTAGCTCTGCCTCACCCCCGTCTTTCACGCGCCTATATCCGATCATATTATCCCTTCCTCCATACCTCAGACCGCCCTCGACCCATCTCCTCCGCCACCCACGGCGAAGGAGCGTCGAGCTCCCGCATTCTCACCCCACAAGAGCTTCCATTCCATCTCACCACGCACAAGCACCTCGCATCTCTGCTTCGGCTATCAATCTAACTCTACAGGTCTTGGAGCTTTCAATGAACGGAGCTCTCGTCGGAGCATTCTTCATCAACTCCGTCACCGACACCTGTGCACCGATGACCTTAGTCTGGATCAGTGACGGTATCCCCAAGCTCCCAGCTTTCTCGACGTCCTTCCAGGAGCTACGAGCGAGCAACACCGACACCAAAGACGAGTGGCAGAGTTTGGGTGACTTCGCCGGAGCCCTGAACCCTCCGTCAGCTGAAGATGGAGGAGAAGGAGCAGCGGCCGTCGGATTGGTCTCTCCAGCGGCGATCAGACGGTTCAGACAAAGCCATGTCATGCGAGCATACCGGTTTGGTAGCCATCCGATCGCCACGATCGGATGGTTTATAATCAACCACGTGGCAGTTCCAGAGACCTCTCCGAGCCTCAGATCCATACCAGTAGGTTCGAATGCACCGAACCTAGCCCGAGCCTGCAGCGAGCCCAAGCCAACTTCCGAGCCGACCCGAAGCAACCTCCGAGCCTCTACTGAGCCCAAGCCTTCCTCTGAACCTGGATGACGCGTGCATAGTTGGTGCCATCTGGGTAATTTACGCAGAAGCCCCGCCGTCTTCTCCACTTTGCATCCAGGTCGTGACGCACGTGCAGCACCTCCGCGTCTGGGGTTATTTGCACTCATGCCCCTGCGGGTTTCAATAATTGCATATAAGCCCATGCGCGTGTGGTTTATTTACAGGGAGGTCCTCGAACTTTGTCATATTTACATTTTAGTCCCTCCCAGGGACCTGTTTGTAGTTATTTTTTTATGTTTCGTTGCACTTATGCCCCTGACTTCTTTTATGCCTATCTTGAGCTACAGAACTCCGATTTCGATGATTTCAGTGGCATTTTGAAGCTTGCTTGATGTTCTTCGTAATGGCATCGTTAATTTCTAATTTTGGATACGTGAAGTTTAATGCATTATTTTGTTAGCTCTGTGTCTCGTATGCCTTATTCAACTTTAAATCAAGTAGGTCTTCTTAACTAAACCTGAAATTGATGCTTGTTTAATTTGCTCATCATATTTATTCTGACTTTGGGCATATTTGCATTGTATTTCCTTGCATTTACTTGCATGATAAAAATAACATAAAAATGCATGTTTACTTTTGCTTTTATGCATTGTCTTGTTGTGTCCTTCTTTCATGATTTGACCTATATGCTTCAACTCAACACTTAGTTAAATTAATGAAAATCCGAATAATCACAGGAGAGGCTCGTGTCCCTGAGTTCGACCTTGGTATCTTGCCAAGTAAAATAAAAAAATCACGACCATCTCATTCTTATTTGACACATATCAATCACATGCTAAGTATAGGGGGGCGTGTATATATTACATATATACTTTACCCATAGCTCGTACTTTCACGTATTTTTGTATATATTATACAATAATTATGGGGGTGGGTAAAAACTTTTTCAAAAAAAACTCTTAAAAAAACTTTAAAAAAACTGTTCAAAGAAGAAAAAAACAACAAAAAAAACAAAAAAACAAACCTTTTTCTTACACACAAAAAACAAAAAAAGAAGCAAAACTTTTTCTAAAAAATCTTCTTTGACTTTGTATGTCAAAAAAAATCTTTTTGAAAAAAAAACTTTTTTCTGAAACTATAAAAAAAATCACAAAACAAAAAAAAAACACTAACTAATAAGTTGGTTTAATCCCTGACACAATTCACTTACACACAATACTAGTGATGTTCAAGAACACTTGGTTTATGAGGTCTTGAGATTTTGAGTTAACCAGCCTTAGTCATTAGGGTCCTTGACTTAATTATTCACATTTCCCTAGTTTGAAAGATTTGTGTGCTATATTGCATGCTTAGTCTCTACCTTAAGAATATGATCAGCACCTCACATACACGACTGCGGTTATGATGAGATGAGTTGAAATTTCACTTGAGGAACCGGGATGAGGGATATGAGTTTGGACTTGATTTGATGATGCTCGAGGATGGGACAAAATCAATGAAGGCTTCGTGAAACCTGAGTGTCAGCATCTTTAGCCAGTATGAGAACATGGTTCTTGTACTATCTCTTGACATTTACCTATGTTCCAGGGTGTGATAAAATAAAAAAATGTTGATCAGTGTGCTCCAACTCTTGGTAAAAGCAGTGGAGCTAGCCAAAATACAACAAAGCAATGAAATGTCAAAGAAAAGCTCTCATTCCACAAAGTCAATTATCAGAAGAGCTTCCACCAAAGGCGAGCGCTCCCAACCATTTCAAAGTGTCCACTTGGACCACCGCTATTAGGACCAGGAGTTGAGCTTGTACCAAAAAAGGGCTCTGCATCGTAAATGCAACAAGTCTGGGTGTAGAAGGTATAATAGATACTCAAAAAAGGCACACCCCGGTGTATTCCCAGGAAAACAAGTGCAGACGGCTCCAACTTCTCTTGACGGACGCACTGATCAACACCAAAAAAATGCGTTGAGTAATAAGGCACTTGAGAGGATCCTTGTTCCAATGAGAGGGAGAGAAGAAATGACACAATCCTATGCCCTCCATCAACTGGCCTTCCATCTACACTTTTAAGTCTGACAACTAAAGAGACGGTGGATTGGATGCAGGAAATGGTTTATTCCCTAGTGTTGAGAATCGAGTCCTTAGGAGAGTCTCTTGGACTAGAACCTTGGGTGACGTTGTGACTCTACTCTTGTAACTGCGGTCAACACTTAAAGTCATATCCCTACTATATATGTATACAAAGAGAGTCTGATGATTAGGGAAATTGGATACCTTTTGACTAGAGCTTGGTTCAGCTTAGAATTTTAGGATTTCTAAAATCGAGAGTTCTTGAACGGATCAAGTCCTTGTATTCACATGCACAGTCAGAGGTTAACCCAACTTATTCATTCTTTATTTGCTCGAGGACTAGCAATGTTTTAAGTATAGGGGGGTGATGAATCCACGATTCATCATCTCAATATCTTGATCTTAGCAAAATCCCCGAGTAAAATCCCAGAAAAATGTAACATAAATTCATTAAATTAACAAAATGACTCTTGTAAATAAAACATCTTATTTAGATTGATCAAAATGAATTACAACATAAAAAGCCCGGCAAAAATCAAAGGAGTTTTATACATGTAAATAGCCCAAACTTCATGTATTTTTAATAATTTCATTTTAAACTCCTTTTTGGCATAATTCTTTCTTAACTTGTTCATATCAATGTATATAAAAATAAAAAATACAAACAAAATTTACCTCAAATAAATGCTCCTAAATCCCAAGGGAAAAAGCCGTAAAGACCAACTTCCAAGCCAAATTTCCGCTCCGTATGAACTCCAAATTCACCAAACTCACTTTTAAAGTTCAAGTTAGAAAATTATATAACCAATGGAAGTGGTTTCATTAAAATTGGAGTTCATTTGCAAAGTTGGGTTTTGGGACCTAGATGTACATTGTATATTTTGTATATATTCATTCTTTCCTCATTTTTTATTCATTGTTGTGTTGTATTTTAATTATATTATTTTATCGTATTTTTCTGTTGTAAATAACTCTTATTAAAAAGACAAAAAATACAAAATTAGAAAAGTAAACAAAAAATTGTATATGTTGTATGTACTCCCTTGTAAATTCTCCACTATTTATTTTGTTCTCCTTTATTCTGTTGTAATTAAAGTAGCCAACTTTATTTCATTTATTTATTTATTTTACATTCTCTACAATAACCACCATTAAACTCATCCTACCACCAACCTCCATTCAACCCTACCATTTTTTAAACTTCCCATTCAACTCCATAATAAATAACCTCCCACCATTTTAATAACCTCTCATTTCATCATCTATTTATACATCCCATCCTCCTCAATTTGCCTTTGATCCACTTTATGTGAGGAGAGCCTAGTTCCCAGAGTTGAATCGGTGACAGCTACGCAACAGCGGTCGAGCGATGATGGCCGTCTCTCGGTGAGAATCCGTTGGCTTTTTGGCCAACATCGCAGCCGTAATCGCGCGCTGCTCGAGCTCATCGCACGCCGGCGATTCGAGCGAAGACCGTGCTCTCGTGATCACATCATAGGCGACCGTCCATCGTAGTACTTTTTCGGATCATTTATCATCTTGTTATTTTTGCAAATTTTTTTAGCACACCACATATCATCGCTTCCACCACCACCATCACACCATCAAATTTTTGTTCCCATTTGTTTAGTTCATCATCACCACCACCAACCCATCTTATTTTTTTAATCATATTCCCTGTCTTAAACAAAATTAAAAAAATAAAAAATTTAAAACAAAAAAAGAGAGTTTTTTATTACAACAGAAAAAGAAATAAAAAAATAAAAAAAGTCCGCAGCAGCGGTGGGGGAGCACCCACCGCCACCGCCGCCCCCTCACCAGCGGGCGGTTCCTCCGACCACCGCCGCCAGCGGCTCCGCGCGCGCCACCTCTCCCTGCGGCCCACTCCCCCACGCTCCCTTCTCTCAGTCGCGGCCGCCTCAGGCGCAGCCCCACGCCACCGTCGACGCGACAGCCCCCCCCCCCCCCCCCCCGCATCCGACTCGCGCAGCGGTCGTGCGCCGCCGTCCCCGCCTCCTCCGCGCGCCGGCGTGCGTGACGCCCCTCCGCCGGCGAAGTCCGCCGACCGCCTCCTTTGTTGGGTTCTCCTCCTACGCACAAGGAAGAAGAAAGGTTATTTTCTCTTTCATTTTTTTAATGTCAAAATTGCATTGTATATATTTTATGTTTCTGTAATTGCATATTAGTCCCTGTACATAAGTTTCTTTGTAATCTTAGTTGCTTGTATTTGTACAGATACCCCTGTGTTCGCACTTTAATTTGGACCTCGTTTATGCATCTTTTTATTCAAGAAAAAATGTCCATTGTGTTGAGCAACTTATTCTCTATCATCTGAATATTTATCTATATTTTTGTGAGATGTTGCGAATTAATTAAAATTGTTCAAAACTGAAATATTGCATATTTTACCCAAATTGAGCTCTTAAGTTAATATCTCACACACAGTTGCTCTAAAAATTCCACAAAATTAAGAATGATGCCTGAAGAGTGTTTAACTTACTATCCAAATTTCATCCAAAGTGGAGTTATCTTGTGCTAAAATAAATTGTAGA
Organism: Ottelia alismoides; assembly: GCA_037367405.1. Taxonomy (NCBI): domain Eukaryota; kingdom Viridiplantae; phylum Streptophyta; class Magnoliopsida; order Alismatales; family Hydrocharitaceae; genus Ottelia; species Ottelia alismoides. The sequence continues at coordinate 3,362 of JAZKJV010003001.1, read as the reverse complement.
GTCATTTTAGTATTTGATTTTTTAATTAAATCCACTACATCGTTTTTGCGAAAATTTTCAAGTCTCTTGGATTCTATATGAAAATATCTTTTTAGGATAATTCGCAATCTTGTTAATTTGACATGTGGATTAATTAGGAATTATTTACTCATTGTCACTCTGATTTGACTAAAAAATTCATAAAAATTTATATATTATCAAAAAATTCCAAAAAATTACTTAGTCTCCTTGCATCATGTTTTCATTCCAGTAAATTTTTCATCATTTTTGCTTATTGTTTGTATGAAAAATTGCGAAAATACCCATAAAAAGTGTGCATTTTTCATCGTTGCATTTTAACCCATAAAAATACAAAAAATGTGTCTTGCATTCATCACTGGATTAGTAATTATAGGAAAAATATAATTTGGTTGAATTGAACTGATTTGTCATTAAACTTAATTTGGCTAAGTTGTATACTTTCTTAATATATTAGTTCACCTGCATTGTGCATTTTGGCATCCCTATTTGCATTAAAAAATAAAAAAATATATGCTAGGAAATCTAGATCTATGTTTTCAAATTAACCCCCAAGTTGTTCCTTGCCTCCCTGAGTTTGACCCCGAACTTGGTCTGGGATATAAATTAAAGCCGAGACACTCTTCACGGAGATCTTTCTTGGTTCTGACTGAATCGCTAAGTACACGTTCTACAACATGTCCGAATATTATGTTTTTAGCGACTGTCAGATGATAAGAAATTGAATTTGATAATAATAAAACATGCACAAGGACTGAACTGTAATTACATAAACATAAACCGGGGAAAGTTGCCAATTTTTACAAAATAAACAAATCAACAAATTTGACCTTCTTCCTGGCGGTGATGGGAGGAGAACCCAACAGGGAAATGGCGTCGGCGTGGGCTGAGGCGGAGACGGACGGCTCGCGCGCGGCGCGCGGTGCCGCCTGGTGCGGCGGAGGCGCGGGGGCGGTGGCACGGGGCTGAAACGTCGACGGTGGCGTGGGGGGCCGGAGTCGGTTAGCACAAGGGGTGGCAGCGCGGGGAGGAGCTCCGCTGAAGTGCGGCGGAGATGTGCATGCAGCCGTCACGCAAGAGGAGGGGCGGCGACGGCGGCTACAGCCGCGGTGGGAAAGCCGAAGGGGGCGGCGGCGGCCGCCGCTACCTGTGGATGGAGGGGGCGGCGACAACCTGCTGGATTGTTTTTTTTCTTTTTTATTTCTTTTTATTTTTCTTTTGCTGCTATAATTAAAAAACCTCTCTTTTTTGTTTTAATTTTTTTTTATTTTTTATTTTGATTAGACTGGGAATATGATTTAAAAAATAAGATGGGTGGTGGTGGTGATGATGAACTAAACAAATGGGAACAAAAATTTGATGGTGTGATGGTGGTGGTGGAGGGATGATATGTGGTGTGCTAAAAAAAATTTGCAAAAATAACAAGATGATAAAATGATCCGAAAAAGTACCTACGATGGACGGTTGCCTATGATGTGCTCACCGAGAGAACAGTCTTCGCTCGAATCGCCGGCGTGCAATGAGCTCGAGCAGCGCGCGGTTACGGCTGCGATGTTGGCCAAAAAGCCAACGGATCTCACCGGAGAGAGGGTCGTCGTCGCTCGACCGCGGTTGCGTCGCTGTCACCGATTCAACTCTGGAACTAGGCTCCCCTCACATAAAAATGAATCAAAGGCAAATTGAGGAGGATGGGATGTATATATAGATGATGAAATGAGAGGTTATTAAAATGGTGGGAGGTTATTTTATTAATGGAGTTGAATGGGAAGTTTAAAAAATGGTGGGGTTGAATGGAGGTTGGTGGTAGGATGAGTTGAATGGTGGTTATTGTAGAGAATGTAAAATAAATAAATTGATGAAAATAAAGTTGGCTACTTTAATTACAATAGAATAAAAGAGAACAAAATAAATAGTGGAGAATTTTAGAAGGGAATACATACAACATATACAATTTTTTGTTTACTTTTCTAATTTGTATTTTTTTTGTCTCTTTAATAAGAGTTATTTACAACGGAAAAAATACTATAAAATAATATAATTAAAATACAACACAACAATGATAAAAAAATGAGGAAAGAATGAATATATACAAAATATACAACGTACATCTAGGTCCCAAAACCCAACTTTTGCAAATGAACTCCGATTTTAATGAAACCACTTCCATTGGATAGATAATTTTCTAACTTGAACTTTAAAAGTGAGTTTGGTGAATTTGGAGTTCATACGGAGCAGGAATTTGGCTTGGAAGTTGGTCTTTATGGCTTTTTCCCTTTGGGATCTAGGAGCATTTATTTGAGGTAAAAATTTGATTTTCTAATTTTGTATTTTTATATATACATTGATATGAACAAGTTAGAGAAAGAATTAGACAAAAAGGAGTTTAATTAAATTATTAAAAATACATGAAGTTTTGGGCTATTTACTTGTATAAAAACTCCTTTGATTTTTGCAGCTTTTTATGTGTAATTCATTTTGTACAATCTAATACAAAATAATTAGTGTGTTTTATTTACAAGAGTCATTTTGTTAATTTAAATGAATTATGTACATTTTTCTGGGATTTTACTTGGGATTTTGCTAAGATCAAGATATTGAGATGATGAGTCGTGGATTCATCAATAACACATGCTAAGTATAGGGGTGTTTGTATATATTACATATGTACTTTACCTATAGCTCATACTTTAACTTGTTTGTAATTAATATAAGGGGTTAAGGGAAAATTGTTGTAACTAAGAGTTATAACATTTAAAAAACAAAACTTTAAAAAAAATAAAAACTCTCCTTTTTCAATATATATACTTTTTGAAAAAAAACCAAAACAATTTTAAAAAATCTCTTTTAAAAAAATGTTTCAATTTTTTTCCTTTTTTTCTTCCTCTTTCTTTTCAAAAAAAATCTTTTTAAAAAAAATGAGCGCACGTTCTTATTTACTTTTCTTTAAACAAACTTTTGAAAAAAAGCAAAAACCTTTTTCAAAAAAATCTTCATTCTTCTTTTACTTTGTTTTTTTTAAAAAAACTAACTAATGAGTTGGTTTTTCCCTGACACTTACACATTCACACAAGACTTGTGATGTTCAAGAATACTTGGTTTATGAGGTCTTAAGATTTTGAGTTAACCAGCCTTTGTCATTAGGGTATTTGACTTAATTATTCATATTTCCCTAGTTGAAAGATTTGTGTGCTATATTGCATGCTTAGTCTTTACCTTAAGAATATGATCAACATATTTTAATTTCATCACATCACACTGGCACATAGGTAATGCAATGAGAATGAGCTAGAACCATTTCTCACTAGAGGTACATGGAGACTCGGCAGGGATTTGCGTTTGAACTT